>JAVGVS010000018.1:0-372500 GCA_032718565.1 Distichodus sexfasciatus | reverse complement strand
CGTGTGTATGCTCGTTAATGATTTACCTCCCTGCATGAGTGCAGTGGAGGACTGCAGCGAAGTTGAGGACAAAGAGAGACTGTGTCAGACCTGCTTCGTGTCTGCCAATGACATTTATTCCCATTGAGCCAGAAACATTATCTATTTTCTGTTAGGTATACAAGGCAGTGCAGGCCTATTTCTCAGCTGAGGAAATGTAATTTTTTCCTGAGTGACTCTATATCACTTCAACTCTGATCCCTTTTATAACATAGCAGGTCCTGTTGGTGGATCATGTGCCATGGTGTATATGGAGTGAAAGAAAAGTCATGAAGGGAAAAAAGGAGCGAGGAACTGACATAAAGATCCAGTGATAAGAGTGCTGTTGAAAAGGTGTAGGAAAAATACTTTATTGAAGTTCTTATAGGGTTGAGAAATATACGAGGAGCTGCACAATAGCTGTAGTATGACTTGATGGTTGAACTCACACACACCAAACTGTTTCACACCTCCTAGGAAATCTTTCATTCTTAGACAAGGCGCCAGTCTTCCTCTGTCAGGGTTTCCGTGCAGTCATTTATAGAAAGGGAGCTTCTCCATGTCTCTGTGGCAGGAAACGACTGTGTACAACACACAGGCTCGTTTCTCTACATATTGTTGAAAGTGGTGAGTGAGTTTTTTGAGGTGTTAGATCAGTTTTTGAAAAACATTTTGCTTTGTATTCCAATTTTAGTGATTTGGACTGTCTTAATTAGCGTATCTAATTGACATTTACTGCATTATTTTTGATAGCTTATTGTGGGTGCTGAGTGTGTTTGAAAACTGAATTGTTCTGTATGGGATTCATCACATGCCTTGAATGTCCTGTTTTAATGTTAGCACACTGGGGGTTCGTCAGCAGTAATTATCTGGGATGAGTTGTGTTCTAATCAGCTCTGCAGGCCAAGATCAGTGATTGGTTCGGTTTTGACCTCTCGGCCTGTTGCATAAGATATTACTGAAGGTTGAGAACATGTTAATTGCAAAGCTGTCACTTTTGGAAAAATGTTTTGGAGACAAGCAGGGAAAGACGTTTTGAAGATTTCTAGGCATCTTAAATCGGAAACCATGTGTCACATTTACGATTAAGGAGACAATTATTCATTCTTCCCTTTCTCCTAACAACCCATTGTGCTTTACCTTGTTATCAGAAATCCTGATGAGTTTTTGTTGAAAGGCCAGATGGCTGGCATGATTATTCCAGGATAACAGCACCGAGCTCTTCCACCTGCCACAACGGTGTAAATGGAAACTCTGGGGAACACCTAACGTTCAACCTTTCGTAATATCCGTAGGCTCTTCATGCTGATATTCCACAAGACCTCTTTCTGATATATTTGCTTTTAAAAGGTCATTCCAAAAATAAACCACCATCAATCCGTTAGCCCATTAACCTAGAGGGCTAAATCTGATATGTGATCGCATATAGGCCAGAGTGTGACTGTAGATCCCATAGGGATCTTTTCTGCACATAAATGGGTTTGATTTTCAGTCTGTCTGGGCGATAGTCAAAATAGTTTATTTTGCGGAGTAGCACACTTAATGCTGCTCATCTATGTAATGCCCTTGTTAAGTTTCTCACACTTGGTGGGTAATCCTTAAACCAGTGCAAGTTAGGAGCCCTTAGGTGGTCATGCTGATTTCCAGCACAGCTCAGGTGTATATTTAAAGTGCCAGTGAAACACATGCCAAGCTGCTTTGTTGTTGGGGTAAGAAAAACCAACCAGTGGAAATGTGAGAAAACTTTGACTTTGAGAAAACTGCAGGTGTGGGATGCCTATTGGGGTCAGCTGGTGGGCAAACCTATGAAAAGAAGCTAACATAGTGGCATCAGGTTGTGTGAAATGGTTGCCAGAGGAAAGCATTTTCCCCATTATACTCCAGATCTCAACATCTAGACCTTGAAACTTAGAATGCAACCTTTTTCTATGGTAAGAATGAAAATGAAAAGGGAAAAAAAAAACAAGGATTCCAAGTCATGAACAGCAGAGGTCAGTTTTAGTTCAGATACACAGGAACGATCATGCTGAACTGAAGCTCATGGTGTTTGTGGGGTGTTGTGTAACTCAAAAGGTTGTAAACAGAAGGTTTTCTATATAGAGGAATGCGGAGGTAAATCACACATTTCTGTAGAAGATTTGGTAGGTGCTCTTATCTTGAATAATCTACGGAAATGTATAATGGTACGTTCTCACACTTACTGCACTAAATTGGGCCAGTTCTTATTATGTAACTTAGTATGACAGAAAGAAATGGTTTTGTGTCTAGAGAAAGAAGTGGTTGGTGATAGATGTGTGAACCTTCACTGGTCCCTCGATTTAATTCAATTACGATTATCATGTTTAACGATTTGGTTCAGTTTCTCGATATTACTTCACATTGTGCACAGAGGGGACAGGAATCACAGATTATGCTGAAGTAGTTACTACCTGCATTTTTCTTTTTAGCTAGAATTTTTATGCTGCAGCCAGAAAATCACCAAGCAGCGTTGTGATGATATAATCGATTGTGGTCTGCCACTGCAGCGATGCAGAATTTTCCACGTTGGCACTGCGATGCATTGATTATGTGGCTAATTTTAACACCTTTAGTTGTTGTTATGGCTCCTCAAGCTGAGTAAAGTAAAACAATCACAGATTAAGATCTTGTCTTGCTTTTTGACGTTGTGTTGAGACTCAATATGGTGCTGAGCATTAAAAAAACTGACGTTTTATGAATATTACTCCATACAACATTTTCAGTTGTTATTGATGGTGCTTGATGTCTGCAGGACCCTATGTATGGGTGGAACCTCATGCACATGGGTCTGCTTCTCGTATCAAGTGATCTGTACAGTGTGTAGTGTTGTTATAAAGCCTGGTCAGGTTTCTCTCACTCTGTACAGCGTCGAAAGGCAACTGTGGACTGAATACCTTAGAACATGCATTAGTGATGAGAGCTTTGACTGACTTTTGTATGTCTTGTGTCTTGTATTCTCTCTCTCGCTCGCTTGCTCTCGCTCTTTCTTTCAACAGATGGTTGGGCAGTGAAGTTATTTGATGTGCACATATGGTTGGTAGAGTCTTGTTTTTCATTTATACATGTTGAAAAGCTGCACTGCAAGTTTACTAAAAAAAGAAGGGGAAGCCAATTATTTTCTCTTCCTACAAGTGCTTAACTCTTCACTTTTTTCTTGCTTTATATTCCTGCACGTGGGTCTCCCTTCACAGTGATTGTGTAATTCTAGTAAGGTGTCAAATTCGCTTGAGAAGTAAAAGTAAAGCTGACTGAAGTGTGAAAAGAAAACTTTTAATAGCAATGTTACCACGCAGCCCGAGTCTCTCAGATGAAGGTCACACTTGGTTGGTTGAGTGTGAGAAGTGGAGTGGGGGGAAAAAGAGAGAAAGAGGGAGAGAAGAGCCGGCGGAGATGACGGCTTGGGTTCTTCTTCAGCGCTGCAACAGCCTGTGTGTGGGTAGGAGTCCAGAGCCACAATGAAGCCAGGACCGAACGAACGGCATGAGTTTGGCAAAGTAGTTATTAAAGAGCAATAGCCAGGGGACTCCAGACGTTACAAAACCCAATAAATATGAGATTTAAAAAATATATTTACTCACAGAATTTCACATGCTAATTGCTCCGCAAGTTGATGAGTTACCATCTTTAAAGCATTGTTTATGCTTCTAGCATAATTGTTTTAATGTGGCTGTTGAGAGAAATAAGAGATTGAAAACATTTGTTGTTGAATATTGATGATGACCAAGAGCTCTTATAAGCTCTTATAACTCTAGCTTTTAATATGACCTTTTCATTTTAGGATAATGTCTCTTATACAAGTTTAAGTGGTTTGGTGTCATTTTTGTTTCAGTAACACTTTTGATGAGCTTCTCGTTGAAAGATCAGAGCAGTAGATGAAACAAGTCACTAAAGCTGTGAGTAAAGTCCTCAAAATAACATCTATTCAGATTATCTGCAGTGTGTCATGGGTAAAAATCAAATGAGTCACTAGTTATTAGAGGTGTGAACCTTCATTGGTCTCACGATTCCATTACGATTAGTAGGTCAACGTTTCGATTACAATATTTTTATCAATCACGATACAGCCCGTCAATTTTCCTACTTCACATTGGACACAGATTGGGCATGGATCGCAGATTGGGCAGCCATAGTTGCTACCGTGACGTTCTTTTTAACTAGATTTTTTATGCCGTAGCCAGAATATCACCAAGCAATGTCATTATGATACAATTCAGGGGTTTTCAACTGCTTCTGTCCCAGGGACCACCACTCAGATTAAGCATTACTTTTTATATATTTGCATTACATTATTCATAAAGATTCCCAAATCATCTGGAAATGTTTTAAAACATTTAAAAAGGAATAGTTTTTAAAAAGTCATTTCGGTAGTGAAACTACTGGACAGCCGGTTGAAAACCTCCGTTATAATCGATTATGGTCTGCAAATGCATCGATGCAGAATTGTCCACATCTGCGGAGTGCTGCATCGATAATGCAATTAGTCAAAAAAAGTCAGTCTTTTTTTTTTCTTTTCTTTTTTTTGTTGTTAAACCCGCCAAAAGGGGGAAAAAAAAAAGTCAAAGTCAACTTTATTTTCATCTCTGCTATATACTGTACAGATACATAGAGAGACGAGACGACGTGGCTCCAGGTTATTTCCAGTGCAAGCAAACAAAGAACAGCAAAACAGAGAATAAATAGGCAGTGGCACGACTAGGCACATGGGATAGACAATAAATAAGTAAAAATACTAAAATATACATTAAACAATATACATTTTAAACCAGACAATATGCAATATACAAGTCAGGATGCAGTATTCTTAACAGGTTGAAATTGACATTAACACTGAATGTGCAGGAGGTAGAGTTATAATAGACAGATACTATATCCGGACTATTTTCAAGTACAATGTTCAGTATATGTGCAAATATGCAAACATTTAAACAAGTGCAAATTGACATTTTACATTGGATGTGCAGGAGGTAGAAGGTTATAATATAACAGATACTATATTCAGCTATTTATGTGTAAAATGTTCAGTGTATGTGCAAACATTTGTACAGCAGCGTATAATGTATAATGTGCAAATAAGTGGCAGCAGTGCATTGTCATAATGCACTGTTATTGTACATCAAAGTGACGGTGGTGTGTAAAGTGTAAAGTAAAGTGCAGTGGTGCAACAGAATTAATTAACACCCCTACTGTTTACAAGGGAAAAAATTACTTTCATCACCGCCATGAAACGGCCAGACTGGAAAAGGTGAACCAGAGTTAAGGACCTAATAATCTGATTCCGACCCATGAGTGCTGAATAGACCGACCAGTTGTGAAAGATGATGCAGAGTACTGTAACTGTGTTTTAAATGGGCAGAATGGGAAAAATGTGATGATAGTATCTGCAAACAGCTGGGAATGTATGATGCATGGCCGCCTCTAGAACTATGTGTTGGTCATCAACTGGTAGTATAGGCAATGATGGTAGCACCAGCATTTATATATCCAGTAAAATGGATTTAAAGTCATTGGCATAATTTAGTAAGACAGTGAACTAAATTGCACTGCACATTCATAAGAACGTTATAAAGAAGCCTGAAAGTAGTAAGATATTTTTTTAATTTTTTTTATTATTCTTAACAACAATTGAAATTATACATCTCGTACATTACAAATCATATTTTTCTATTGTTATAATAAAATTAAATTATGTGAATAATGTTTTAGTAGTCAGTTGTCTGTCTGTCTTTGTGTGTGTGTGTGTGTGTGTGTGTGTGTGTGCGTCTGTGTGTGTGGATGTACATTGCAAAATCAAGCTGTGCATGTGCTTTGTGCAATTGTGTAGGAATGTTCTTGGAATGGAGAAACATTTTATCATTTGTCTCAAGTTTTTCCAAAGCACACAAGCACGTCCCACACCCCCATTAAAATATAGTCATTTTTTCACACTATGAGTCTTGTGGGAGTTAAATGTCTGTCTGCAGTCTCAGTGCTCTGTGTGTTATGCCGTAGTAGTGTTTAATAACAGTATTTTTAGAGACGGAGGGGTAAAAAAACTCACTTTGGAAGAAAAGCAGAATAATTTTTCACACCATGTCACTCCTTTGAGATTTAATAGCTTGTTATCTAACTTCTTAAACGTTTTTCCACACATTTCCATACTTAACATGAAGCAATAGTTTAGTCAGTAAGTTCATGCAATAACTAACCACCTCTCCATGTGTTAATCCGTGTAGGCCACGTGTATGGGTGTGTGTGTGTGTGAGAGTGATAGGTGGATATCCTCCCAGAGGAATAGTGATCCTTGCTTAATAAGTCCTTCCTTTCCTGTAGCAGTCTCTGACTTAAGCTGGGACAGAATAGAGGAATAGCCCATTGTTACACATAAAACCCACAGGATATTTGAGGTGGGTGGTGGTGTTTTTTTCTCTAACCACATCCTGTTGTTCCTCTGCCTTGTTGTTCCCTTAAAATCAGAGTGTTCCAAGATGTCCATAAAACCTAAAGCGTTGACATGTATTGCTATACGCTATCACAAACATGATATTGATTAATAACATTTTTATGTGCTTGTAATTGTAGGCAGTCTTTGTCACGCCTGATTTCGGAAAGCGGCTATTTTCCCTCTGCTTATTGCCATTCATCAAAGCTGAAATTCGTGAACTTGTCCACAAGGGAGTGCGGGGCTTATGTGTGACTGGGCTTTCATTTTTATGCTCCATGCGCAATTAAACCTGTTTTGGCCACTGCTCTCCCGAGTTGCGACACACAGCCTTTACTGCCATCAGCCTTAAGAGCCTTAGACAGAGAGAAACTAGCTCTGTGCAATTATCTCCGTCCCCCTGGACACGTCTCTTCCTCTAATCGATATTCACATTTCCCCCTCTTTATTTTGCATGGCGGGGGATGAGTAGGCCCTAGAGGGGTTTCGGTTTCATCTCAGGCAGCCTTTAGCACTGCAGACGGGGCTTTCCATAGTATTCACACCGTGGTGACTGGTGATTCTTGGTATAATTGGTCCCTGTAAGATCAGATTTGGCCAGTCGCCCGAACCACTGCCGTTATTCGCGAAAGAACGATGCCCAGCGCTGCTGTAAGCTTGACTTATGCCTCAAACCTCTACGGTTTTGGTTTGTGTAGGGCAGCTGGTGGGTATCCTCTCGTTCTCTCGCAACCAAGCGTCAGCATGTTGCACTTTGGCACATTGACGCTGTTATTTTGCGATACAGAAGGATGCAGCATCTGCTTCTGGACCCTGTGGGATGAGTTTTCGTGTGTGATCCTTATTTATTTATTAATTTGTTCATTTATTTATTTATTTTCCACTCTACCATGAGCTTACTCAATTCTGTTTCTGTTTTTTTGTGGTTTAGCATGATTTAAAAAATTTTCTCCAATATCATCTTCTGCAAATCCCCAGGATTCCTAGATATTATTGATTTGCGGAGTGTGACTCTGGTCAAATGTCTTTACTGATGAACACTAGCTAAGGCGATGCGTGATATTCCTTTTGTGATGGTAGCCATGGAGACCCTACCGTACCTGTCTGAGGAGTATTATAGGCTGACAGAAGGTGTTTCTTTTTGATATGTGATGGATTGTGTGTGTGTGTTCTCTATGCGAACAAAGAGCAATCAAAAATCAAAAGAAATACATAATGCATCCCATAAATTCTCCTTTTCACTTTCATCACTGCTTGCTACTTATTTTGCTACTTGGAATTTCAATTATGCATTATGTATTATGATTATTCATGGGTTTGATTACAGTCCCAGGGGTCCACCCCACCCTGACACCGTTGTAATAGATTTATAATAAACCTGCCCTTTCGTCTGCCACGGCCATGTATTAAGTTGTAACAGGTGATGTAAATGTGTCTCGCTGATGCTCTTGCTGCACTCTTTATCACGTTTGTCATATTGAACCTGCTGAGGAGCCGCTCCCTCCTGGGGATCTGCTGGGTAACAGAGCAGCAGCCGTCCACAAAGGACGCGAGGGAGGAGAATCAGTATTTGAGACCTTATAGTCCTGTGTTTCAAAAAAAAAAACAAAAGACAAGAGTAATAATACACCAGATATTACTTTGACATTTTTGGAAAACAAAATTTTATTTAAATTTTTGTAATTTATTTTGCATAGGGGTGCACTGATTAGTCGCTAGATGTCGCAGTTCATCACGATGCATTGGACAATGACTCGGTGTCTGCTGATATCACAAAGGTCTGCTACGATATGATTTCGATTGGATTCCATTCAGGAGCCAGTGTTCGATATGAGACTGTCATTTAACCTGCAGTGTGTGGGCGCCTGCCCAGGGTTGTTCCCTGCCTTGCGCCCGAAAGTTCCCGGGATAGGCTCCGGTCCCCCACCGACCCGAGGTGGGATTAAGCGGTTCAGATAATGAATGAATGAATTAATGAAGTATCATTTAACACTAGGGATGCACCAGTTCAACTTTTCCAGTTCCGATACCAGTGCCAAAACTTGGGCTTTGGGTACTGGCCGATACCGAGTACCGTTCCGATACCGGTTTTGTTGTAATAATTACACACTCATATTGTATGCATAAACTACATTATTTATTATTAAGTTAACACACTTCCATTCGTATCAAATTATAAAAGCACAAGAAAACTCACTCGGTTCTCATTTTCCATCAAGCGAAGGCTTTTTGAAACAACATAATTTATGCTGATTTAAGGGCTCTAGGGTAAAGTTTAAGCAAGGGTGGATGACACTGAGTAAAAGTCTATTTTCAGCTTTTATATGTTTTGCTATGTAGATTGCCTTCCCTTCAAAATCACCCCAATCAGTCTAGAATTCTTTGCAAGCTGAGCTATTCTAGTTGTTCTAAATGAATTGTGCATTTTTTATATCAAATAGTATGCATTGCAGAAAAAATATAAAAAGTGTCAATTGACTGGAAGAAATTAGGGTTAGGAATTAAGAGTCTTCACATGTCATACAACATTAAGTAAATAACAAAAAGGATGATTACTTTTACATAAACATATGTTAGGGCATGCGGTAAATTGCAGATGTTATTAGCTTTCCTAGTGTAAATTAATTTAAATGTAAAATTTATGTTTGTTTTGCTCTTAGCTTAGATTTACTGACGGATAATGCCATACCCATAGCACAGCTGTACTGCCCACCGATCACCCCAAACTTCATCATGTAGCTGCTGTGGTGATGCAACGAGCTGGACCTGTTATGGAACACGGGGAAACTACATTTCCTATTTGTGGCAGACTGAGGCTCCCTGAACCTTTTCAGGTGTAAAATTAAAGCCAGAAACTCTGTGTTTGGGGAAGGGGGAACATGTTTGACTCAAATGACACTGCAGCGTTCATTCAATTTTACCAGGAAATGGGCATGTTTGATAGGCATGAGAGCCGGGCCTGTGGAGTACAGATAATTTCACAGCAGTGGGGATGGCAATTTGAAATGTGGCCGCAGCCGTCATTAAGCCTCATAAGCTGGGCCAGTCCCCTCTCCGGGCTCATTTTCACACTACACACAGTGCATTTTACTCGGCCCTCACCACACGAATGAATTGCTGTTGCTTTCCTGAACGAGGACAACACGGAATGCACATGCGTCTTTGGTGCAAAAAGTCATGCAGAGCGTGATGATGAATGAACTCATTTTTTTATGTGTTCTGTTTCCTCCAGTGTCTGTATTGCTGACACTATTGAATTCAAAGTATGTGTTTTTGATGAATTTATGGTTATGTTGATTTATTACATTTACAGCATTTAGCATACGCTATTTATGAATGGGTTATTTTCCTTCCTCTACGCTCAATGAAGAAAAAGGATAAGGAAGCCTTTTGAATCCAAATTTCCATTGTGGATGTTTGGATAATGACTTAAAAGCACGATAATTACATGATGGGAGCAAAATAAGCATTTATTCTGTGTCTTAATAGGCTCATTAGAGCTTAATTTATTCCTTGACCCTTTCTCTTCAGCATGGTAATAGTTTTTTGATTAGCTAAATATTCAAGTCTCTTTCAGATTAATGGGTTGTGATTCATGAAGGCTTTTACCCGAGTATTTTAGCATCCGCCGTTATTTCCAAGCTTTTAGGTTTGTGTCAAGCCATTTTGCCTTGCAATTAACCTGATATAGTCAATTAACCACTTAATGATGCTCATAAAATAAATAGCAAATTGCACCCTTGGCACAGAGGGAATCATCCAAGACCAGGCATAGTTAGGTTTATTAACTTTCAGATTTGAACAAACCCACAAGATTTATAAATATCTTATTTCACAAGCTAATCCTTATCTACCGCTCTCGCACTCTCTCTTACACACTGGGCAGCAAACAGATTATAAGGTCTGAGGGGATAAAAGGAAGAACAAAGAAGAAAGGAATCCTGGAATCTAAGACAGCGCCGTGTTAAAGGCGAGAAAGGCAAGTGAAGAGGAGGAGAGGGGGCCTGCAAACCGCTCAGCACGGCATCATGGGAAAACAGAACAGCAAACTTCGGCCCGAGGTGCTGAACGACCTGCGGGAGAACACAGAGTTCACCGACCACGAGCTGCAGGAGTGGTACAAAGGCTTCTTGAAGGACTGCCCCACCGGTCACCTCACCGTCGACGAGTTCAAAAAGATATACGCCAACTTCTTCCCTTACGGAGACGCCTCCAAGTTCGCCGAGCACGTGTTCCGAACATTCGACACCAACAGCGATGGCACAATCGACTTCCGAGAGTTCATCATCGCGTTGAGCGTCACCTCGCGAGGCAAGCTGGAGCAGAAGCTGAAATGGGCGTTCAGCATGTACGACCTGGATGGCAACGGATACATCAGCCGAGCAGAGATGTTGGAAATCGTACAGGTGAGAACTGACCAGTGGGTTTGTTTTTTTAGTGCTGAGATTAGTCTCCGATTAGAGGTGCATTAATACTTTTGGGTTTATAAAATTCAACACAGTTTTCACTTATTTTATGTAAGAAGACCCTATAGACCTATAAAATTAATTTAATAAATATAATAACTTCTGTATGATGTTTTTGTTTGTTTTTAGTCCTCTATTGGAATTAATTATTAATTTCATCATTAATTATCTATTAATTGGATAACAGAGAACAAATGGTCTTCTGGTTCAGGGGTCTGAATATAATCATTATTAGAATATCATCAGAAATATCAAACATCTGTTTTAATTACGGTGTCAAAAGATTGGTTTAAAATTAATTGCTATATGAAGTAAACGGTACTGTACAGAAGTTTTTATATGTAACTGGGAGAATGAGACAGAAGGCAGAGCATACATGTGAACATACCTGTAAATATTATTTCCTCAAGACTATTAATAAAGCAAGAAAGTCTGGCTCTTTGGAAAGAAAATATGAAGAAATATTAAGTCTAGTATTAAATACTAAGTAATTCTAGGAATTAAAACTAGGAATTACTAAGACAAATGTGCATCTCCTCACTTTTGTGTATATTTGGGTAGAATCATAGTTGTCTAGAAGCTTTTCATTCGCGTGTCTCGACTGTCAATCTGTTGATGTGCTTCTCTTATTGGCTGCACAGCCCTGGCAGTTAACTAGATTTACCTCTGCATTGTCTAGTGTGTGGAATGTGTTTTTTATGTACATCTCTCTGGGTAAGAGCCTCAAACAAATCACCTACATGAAACTTAAGGCCATTAAAATATTCAGTATTCCGATATATTCAGATTTGACGTCCCAAGATTCAGCCCCATCCAAAGCATAGCCGTGACGATGGTTAGACGTGTAGAAATTAAATAGCTTTCACTACAGTTGGTGCTCTGTAATTGCTGTTTTGCTTCGTCTGCTGTGCTAACCTCTTCAGACGCCAAAAGCTGTGAATAACAATCAGCACCTGCATCTGGAGATCAGCTAATCTTGTAATTACAATAGACAGTGCTTAGAGGATTCCTAGAAACTCATGAATACTGAGCCGAGCAGTTCTGTGGTTTGGCAGTTAATTTAGATTATAAGTAAGAAGAATGCCTACATTTATAGAAATCTAGAAAGCATTGTTGATGACAGAAGATCAAAAGGATAATTACTCATTAGACAATCTTAATCAGCCCTCAAACCTAATGCATTCCTTACCATTTATACATACATTAATTAGACTGATATTACACTTGACCTCACATGATGCTAATGCGGCTAAAGTGGACTTTTAACATAAACTGAGCACACGTTATACATGCTCTTAGTCCTCTTAGCTGTTCATTGTTTTATTTCAATGAAAATGGTAAAGAAAATACCAGCTGGAATTTTGCTTTCCGGACCTGGAATTTTCCACTCATGAATACTTGATGTGGTAGGACTGGGTAATATGACCTCAAATCAATATCATGGTTATTTGAACATTCTACCTCGGTTATGATTATGAACCATTATTTTGTTTTGGGTTTTTTTTTGCGGTAGTGTGTGTGTTTGTTTATGCCTTGTACTGTGAATATGATCAGCTATAAAAGCTGAGGTCTTTTCTAATGAGAGTCCATATCCTAAGATAACACACAGATGTACTTGCAGACTGAATGGGGTGGGGTGACATGATAGTATGTTTCTGTGGGAACAGTACAGTAATACACACAAACACAGGGTTTTAAAAATACCTGAAATAACCCTCATGTTCAATATTATGTTGATCAGGGGTTCTGAATGTCACTTTTGATTAACTTTCAATTAATTGATCGTCCTGTTGTTGTGGTCTTTTTCTGTTTATCATTCATTTACCAAATGGAACTTTATTCTCTCCCCACTACACATTGTTGTGGCTCCGCTCAGGCCATCTATAAGATGGTTTCTTCGGTGATGAAGATGCCAGAGGACGAGTCCACTCCAGAGAAGAGGACAGATAAAATCTTCAGGCAGATGGACACCAATAATGATGGTAAAAATAAAAAAGGCTGTAGCAGTAACAGATCTGGGTCTGAAGAATCATGAATGTTTAGTTTAACCAGGCTGTTAGAGTCTTTGAACCCTTTGAGAAATGTTTCTAAGAGACCATTGTGCGTATGACCATTAGTAACACCAAGGTCCTCCTGTGCTGTTCTAGGGAAAATTTCTCTAGAGGAGTTTATCAAGGGAGCCAGAAGTGACCCGTCTATCGTCCGCCTTCTCCAGTGTGACCCCAGCAGTGCGAGTCAGTTCTGAGCTCCAGCCAATTTGTTTCCAGCAGAAGCAGCATGTCCGCAGAGTCGATTTGAGTCTAATGTGAACACGGTAAGTGTTCATATAGCTGCGTAGGAATTGTGTCACTGTTGTCACCTGACTTTCAGCATTTCACTAAAGCCGTTTGACTTTAGGGAGCTTTTACATGTGAATTTTTGAGGAGTGGTCAGTGTTTTTAGTCCCAGCACCAACCGTAATGCCTAAGCCTTTATGATTGCTCAGTTTAAGGGTTTTTCTTTTATTCGTTTCTTTTAAAGCAGGTGAAAATGTAGTTATTTTATTTTTTAACGATGCAGAACTGTTGATGCATGTCCTGTTCGTTTTGATGAGCAGTGAATACGATGCATGACCAGACCTTAAAATGCAAGTTTAAGAAGGCAACTTTATAAAAAAAAAAATCTGCATGTCATTTTAGTTCTAAGCGTAGAGCGACAGCATGAAGTCTTATTTTTGTTTTAATGTTATTTTAGGATGTGAATGTGTTTTATGAATTTATTTCAAGTCTTATACTGGCAGTGTTTTGTGCACAATGATGAATTTTTGGCACAAAGTCCAAGCATTCCTTTAGATCCATGTCCTTAGTTCCACTCCCTTCACCTTCTGTTCTCTGGACTGCATGGACATTGATCCGTGTGCTTGTGCAGTTGGCCGTTCATTTGTAAAGGCAGTGGATTTATCCTGTTAGTGGTTCTGTATTTTGTCTGGCTCTTACAGTTTTGCAGTTGCATGTATGTTGACTTTTTATTGTTAACGTGGTGAAAGAACTGTCTTGATATTACAGTTTTGTATTCTATGCCATGTTGTTGCCAGTGGTGCAGTTTAGGTCGCCCACTATGGAATAGAGTCGAAGCTCAATGATAATGCCTTCTTCTCATTATTATTATTATTTATATATTTTAGTGTCATGTTGCTCTGCCTTGTTTGTGTGCCACATACTGTCTTGTAGTGCTCCTGTCAGTCAGCACATTTTGGTAATATCAGTAATGAGACTTCATGGTTTTTTTCATTTCCATCACCATAGAAACTGTGAAACTTCCTAAGTTACTGCCTGATGGAGATGGTGGTAGGGATCCTGAACCCTGACCCCCCCACAGCTGGGCTTTTACCGAGTGCAGCTGTTAACACATGCTGTCAGGATCGTGTCAAACTGTGTTACTGGAATCTCCCCTGTGAGATCTCAGATGTTAAGTAAACACTTATAGCTAAACAGCATGCAAGAGGAGCGATCGTGTCTGCATGTTGATTATAAAAATAAGGTTTAAAACCTTTCTGTGACAGTTACTGCCTTGGCACCAGAGTTGGTCCTGACTTTTTTTTTTCCATTCAGAAATATTTATGGAGATGATGAATGTCCTGCAGTATTTATAATGGCACCGTAGCTGTGTTCTGTAATATGAAAGCTCTGGAGTGTTATTGTGATAACTCTTCTTTTGTTTCCATTAAAAAAGAGTTGTGCTTCCTTCTTGGACTAAAATATGTGTGATTTGTTATTCCGTCTTTTCTGCTCTCTTTACAAAAAGAATATTATGACAGGGCGTCGCGGTGGCGCAGTGGTGAGTGGTGTCGCCTCACAGTGAGAAGGTTCTGGGTTCAATCCCCGGGTTGGCCGAAGGGCCTTTCTCTGTGGAGTTTGTGTGGGTTTTCTCCAGGTGCTCCGGTTTCCTCCCACAGTCCAAAGCATGTACTATAGGTTGATTGGTAAATCTAAATTCGCCCCCTATGATGTAACTGAGAGTGTGAGTGTATGTGCCCTGTGGTGTGTCGGCACCTACCCAGCCTTGGTCCCCACCTCGCGCCCTGAGATACGCTCCGGTCCCCGCGATCCCGATAGGGATTAAGCAGTTCAGAAAATGAAATGAATATTATGACATGTAGCCAATAAGAAATGGAAAAGATGGCACTTTAAAAGCTATTTTAATGATCATCTAGCATTATTTTGCAAGTTCCAGGCTGATGCAGTACATTTTTTTGAGACGGCGCTTCTTGATGTTTTCCCTGCAAATATTCTCTGCTTTATTAATAATTCTTCAGGCAAACACGTGAAGAGATGGACTTCTGTTCACAAGGCTCTAAACAGACCGTCTTTGGTGAGAAATATTTTTTTGCTCCCAAAGGATGGCACAGCTGCATGCTTTCCCCGAGCCACCAGCGGCACACCACAGGCCGGATAAACAATAGCTGCCTAATTAGCCAAGGTGCAGTGTGGAATACATCCTGCCTGGAACTCCTCAGGTATTTGATTGCCATGGTAATGGCAGGGGAAGTGGGGGGACATCGACTATGGCTGGGGGCTGCGAACGAGAAACCTGAGTTCTTTCACCTGAGATGCTGGTGAGTAAAAACTGTTCACAAAACAGATTAAGCACGAATTGATTGATAAATCTATTGTGTTGAATAGGAACCACCCTGAAACCAAACTGGATTGTGATGGAAGTGATGTGCAAACTGGAAGAACATTCCAACAAAGCTCAAGTTGCTTAAAAAATTATGAGAAAGAGGTTATAAACTTGGCAGCAGAAAGTCTGTGTTTAGTTCTGTCTAATTGGAGTATAAAGAAGATACATACTGCTTAAACACTGTTGTTCCAGTCCAGTAGAATTCAGAACTTTTGTGCAGTGTACATTGTGACATTAAGGCAGAAATGCTCCAGTCCAGGTCTGTGACTGAGATTTTTAATAGGGAAACTGTGGCATCTAGCGACAGGAGTTGGAATGACCATAGAAAATTTCAGAGTTTTAGAGACTAGCACTGATCTGGAAAATGTTCAGACACGTGTGTGTACTGAGATTCCCCAGTAGGTGGAAGAATAGCAGGAGGACAAAGTGCAGTGTCTATATGTTTACAATCATACCACCAAAAAAACTGGTTCCTTGTTAGTGCTCTGGAGAACCTTTTTATGACGTAGAACCTGTTTAAGGTTCTGAGGAAGCATTATTTTGAACGTTCCACACTGCTACAACTGTTTGTTTTTTAACATTGTCTTAATATAGATGGATTGAATTTTGCATTTTTATTTTAGAAACAGCATTTTCCTTACGTCATTTTTGAATCAAATGTATGATTGCTCAGGTTAAGGTTAGTATGTTTCAATGCTTTATGCTACAGGTTATGATAATAAATAGGCTAAAGTTACAACTGTGCTATTTGTTAATTACAGCCCCGGGGGCTGTGATGCCATATTTAGCACAGGGACACAAATCCCTTCAGAATATTTGATACTATGGAAAAATGATCAAAAGACTTGTTTTCCCCAACTCGGATAACTATGCAAGATTAAAAAAGTTTAATACTTTCACAAGCAGTTTTATCTGGCTAACTCTTCAGAGTTTGTTTATAGCTTAAGCTAAAGAACAGAGGTGTTCAAGGGCCTTTTTTCAGTCACTTCTACCCAGGACGTGCAGGACTCTAGAGGGCAGAGCTACAGCAGTGTATCAACTTACCACTAGATGGTGCTGTGTGCTTGTAATGCTGAGAATTACATCATGTGCACTTTAGTAAATCTACTCTGAAATATTTGATCTCTGCATACAGTTAAACAGATCTGGCACTGTCATGCGGACATCCTTTTACTAACTTTCTTTCTATTTATTCATAGCGGTAATATCTAATTATAATGTTCCTTAAACTCTAGAACCAGGTTACTGTTATTCCTAGACTCATGTTACCTATTTCATGCACAGTGTTGGACAATGAACAAATCATTTTATATCTAGCTTTTATTTATAAAAAATACAAAACAGAAAACAGAAGTTTCCATAGGAAAGCAGTTTGAATGCAATCCCATCTCTTTCAAATCCAAGTTCAAATGCATTGTAATGTCATTATTAACTGTTACTTAATTATTAACTTACTAAAATATTGAGAAAATTAACCATAGGAGAACAAGAGAGAAGGAACGTTTGGTTTTCCGTGTGAGAGAGGTGAGGAATTGTCTTCCCCCTGCTCTAAGAAGTCCCTCTGAGGTTCTCAAGTGGTCCATTGTAGTGGTTGAAATGCATTTACATACCTTTGCAGCAATAGCTTAACTGATGGGACATTTAGAAGCAGGTTTCAACACAACAGCGCTCCACCTAAACAAACCCATTTGTTTTCTCTCCTGTTCCCTTGTCAAGTAACTGGCCTCAAATATTAAGTATAAAAATGGAAGCAAGGACAAAAAAAAAGGGATGTGCGTCTACAATAGTTTGCAGATATGCTCCATTGACCTGGTACAGATAAAACACCACCTTGGAGAACATTCATCATATTTCTGTGGTGCATAATACTGGCACTGGTTTACGCTCGTTTATAAAAGAGCAGGTAACACTGCTGCAGAGCAGCTGCCATACTAGTTTGAAAACCAGCCACAAGTATTCATTTATCTCATTAACTGAACACCTGCCCTGTACCAAGTCAATGGGGACACAGTGCCTCAGAGAACGCGGGTGGCACAGGGCTTAGTGGGCAGCTCCAGGCTGCTTTCACGCCCACAGTGGGATGGCACGCTGCCAGTGCACTGCTCCTCTGAAAGAGCTGGCATCCCCTGGGCATGAATCTGCTGCATGCACTGCCTGAAAGACAAAGGAGAAAATCTCAGAAAAATGGTTGCAGCGATGGATATTAAAGCAAGATAATTAATTCAAAAATGATAGAGGCATGTGGGAATAAACAGAAAAACTCACCAGGCTGCTCGTGACATGATGTAATGGATGTCTGGCTTCTGAAAGCCATTGAAGGTGGAGGACGCAGCCACGGTGTAAGCCCCCATGTTTTCAAACAGCAGCCATTCTCCCACCTGCATGTCAGGCAACGTGCACAACTCCACAATGCGGTCCAGTCCATCACAGGTAGGACCCCAAATGCTGCACGGGTACATGTGCTCATCCGGCTTGGGCTTCTGCAAGTAAATATCAAAACGAAGTTACCAGTTTATTCACTGATCAGCAAATGGACTGTATGTCAGATTATACTGGCATAATGAATTATAAATTAGTCTTAATTTATGGAGATATATATAGTTTCATACCTTGTGCAAATTGGGCATTACATGTGCATGGTCAAAAAGGATGCAGTTGAAAGAGCCATAAACCCCATCATTGACATAGTACATCAGGGTCCTGTCATTGGTCCCATCGTCTTCCTCTGAATTAGCGAAAATAAAAAGACATTTAGCGCCAACTCGTGTCAGACACGTACAATCACAGAAGGCAGTGTGTCCAACAAAAAGGTTCATACCATCAGAGCCAGACTGCTCCTTCATAATGACTTTCTTTGCTATGATGTTGACAGCCAGGGTGTATGCAGAGGCCACATAATATCGGCCTGGCTCAGCAATGATCTTCACTCCAGAGTCTGCAGGAAAGTACTTATCCAGTGCAGGGTTGATCACAGCAGTAATCTGGATTAGGAAAATACACAAAAAGGAAAAAATATTCATGTAATGTGAATTTAAACACAAATCCAAATAAATAGGGAAACACAAGTGTAGGGAAAGATTACCTCCTCAAACTTCAGCTTGGAATCATCAGAGCCAGGGAAACCTCCACCAATATCCAGCAGAGTCATGTTGTAACCCAGCTCACCCTAAGCAAGGACATTAATATCAGTTATAGTGTGTACTGAAGTTATATACAATGTCACATTACCATGAGCAGATGTAGTCAACTCACCCCCATGTCAAAGACATAGCGTGCATCTGAGATAGCCTGGGAGTATGTCTCCGGGTCAGTACAGCCACTGCCCACATGGAAGCTGACGCCGATGACATCCAGGCCGAGCTCTTTGGCCCGCTCCAGAAGCAGCCTGCTGCTCTTCAGCGTGGCACCAAACTTCACACTCAGCCTACAAATGGCTTTAGAGTCATCAGTGGCAATACGCAATACCAATCTGCAGAGATGATGAACCCATGGTCAGTTTGTAGAGACTCATTTATACTAATCAACAAAATACACTGATATAAAACAGAAACTACTCACTTGGCATTTTCATGGCTACGAGCCACCTTCATAAGCTCCACTTCACTATCGAAGGTCATCATTTGCACTCCATGGGCAGAGGCATACTTGATCTGGGACACTTGCTTGCATGGGTTGGCATAGATGATCCTGCTTGGGTCCACTCCCAGAGACTGGACTATCTGGATCTCAGTCTAGAAGGAGATGGGGGAAGGAAATATATTAAGTCCAAAGCATATAAATCTAAACAGCAAAATTAGAAAGTGTGAAAGTTATAAAAACTAACCTTGCTTGCACAGTCAAATCCTGTTCCCAAAGACGCCAGCGTCATTAGGACAGCCCTGCTGTCATTGCATTTGACTGCATAGAATGGTGTGACACGAGGCAGAGCACGTGCCCACCTAAGGTGCTTCTTAAGGACATCACCCAGGTCTGCCACATAAAAGGCATCCTTGTCATCCTACAAGGCCAAGAAAAGTATTATCACTATAGAGAAGACAAAGAGCACACCAAGTGCACAAAATGCATTTTGAGCACTAAATACACAAAATGCACATTTTTGTCAACAAATGAATGACTAAATGTAAACTCACAGATAAGGAGGACTCATTGATCTTTTGTTCAACAATGTCCCGTGCACAGAACCCCTCCTCAAGGAAGGTGAAGTCAAACTCGGTAGAAGAGAATGTGTTCATGGTCGCAAAACAAGATTTGATTGCAAAAGAAACTGTGGAAAGAAGAGTAACTTGTAAAAATCCTCTTGGAGACCTAACCCACTCATTATCAGTCTTTTCCAGACAAGCTTGCCCTTGTACACTACGTCACATCAGTGTCCTGTCTTTCCAGAACTGCCACATGCACATTGTGCAAGGACTGGCTGCTGATAAATTCTAATTTATGACCTGCTATACATCAACACATACTACAAGGCAAACAAGAAAGCAATTTAAGTTCCGATTATCAACAGCAGTTGGTGATAAAGACTTTAACAGACAGCTACTGTGCATTTTACCAATATCATCAGCTAAGAGAGACACTAACAGGTAACTTACTTGGACAGAAAGAGATGGAATTATAAAATGTTTAATGCTGATCGATTAGAGCACCCAAGGCGGTTCCCCAGTGAAGTTGAATCCCTTCAGATAAGCCTCGAGGCCAGGGCCAGCGGAGTAGCCAGTGTGTGCTTTTCTCAAGCGAGTATTCTAGAACAAAAAGGGACAGAAAGCCTATGAATTGGTCTTTTGTCATTTAGAAGACACACATGCCTGTAGTAACTCAATACAACTTTGCAATAATTATTAAAATTCTGTAAAAGATTAACAAACGTAAGAGGTATATAAATGAATCCCATCTGTTCCAACCTGTCAATTAAAAAAAACTAACAGTATTTCCTCCTTCACATAATCAGGCTATTTGTGCTTTTAGTGGTTTTTAGTGGTTTTCTTTCATGCTTTTTACTACTTCATTCATTTTTAAGCTAAATTTAAATGAACTGTTCAAACGTGTACAAAAATGTGCTATATAGATACATTTGCATGACTATAAAATAGCTTTTTTTTAACCGTTAAGACGCTTAACCAGCAGAACATGCACTACCACAGCCACCCGTAGAAAAAGCGCAGGGGTCGCAGTTGATTTGGGACGCGGCCGTGCCGGAAGTAGCAAGGGAAGAGCGCCGCCAGCATCCGGCCACAGAGACCGAGAAGTAACACGCGGCTTACAGAACACATTCTTATTTGACACCAACGAAGGTCCGGGAACGATAAAAGCATCGCCAAGTTACATAAGACTGAGTCAAATTTGAACCAGTTTCGTTGTTTCTTTGTTAGGAAGGGGCACATGCTTATTAAGTTAGCACTTGTTTAAAAAAAAAAAAAAAAAATCTATATCGTCCACTCACCGGATGCTAACGTTACAAAATGTTCTGGCTATACAATTTGTGACGTGGCGTAAATTATTACCGGATTAGTGCGTCGATTTTACAGAAACGGCAATTTAATGTGAGCCGGCTTAGTATCGAAGACAAGCCAGGGCCAGATTCTTAAGTGTTAAAATTACTCTTTTGCCGGGATTGTTTTTTGCGTTAAAAGCGATAGCCGTCTAACATCTACGTATTAACCGCGTTCCGGAATCTCGCTTCAGTAAAGTTACCGTTAGCTGAGTATGCTAATTGAGCTAACTTCAAACAACTAAAGCGCCCCGAACGTCGCGTGTAACAAAGACCGTATTTTGCTTCACATACCTTAAAAAGCATTTACAAAGACTTTTCCCATTAGACCAGGACCCTGGAAAAGAAATGTGTCTTATTCTGGGGCTGTGCTCCGCGCCGCGTGCTCTCACCGCTCTCTGAGTGAATGAATGAAGCCGGTAACGGCGACTACGGCCATATATAGCGCAGGCGTTTCCACGGCAACGCACCAGCTGAAACCGGCCTGCTCTCTGAGCGCGAACCGGTTTGGTCTTGTTACAGGCGTCTGAGAAGCAACGTGTTGCATGAAGTCAGTTACACAGAACCACTTCACAGCTCATAATAAAGTCCAGGTCGTGTACTATGATACTGCCTAAATTACTACCACCTTCTTAATAGATCAGTCTCAGGGAATGCGAATCAGCCAGATTTTTTTCCTTACGTTAATGGGAATAAGGTTAAGACAAGACAAAGTTTGTTCACATTAACATTTTAAATTTATGGTATTTGGCACATTCGTATTCAGAAAGATGTAAATTAATTTTACAGTCCACTAAAAATATGTACTTTGTAGCAGTAAATTCACGTTTAGACTAAGAGTTATAGTTAATATCCTACAGGGGCCTATCAGTGTAGGCAGGTTTACTTATCAGAGGTCATTCAGTGTGCTTTAAGTGCTTTACAGTAACAAAATACCGAAAAAGTATAAGTAATTCATAAATGTAAATGTTTACAAAGTTAAAAGTAGGTTAAACCGAATGACTGAAGGTGGTGGAAAATAGTGCTGTTTTACTCTTTAAAACTGGCTTCCAGATGGATCAGCTCTGATGTTCGCGTTCAGTAGTGTATAGTTAAACAAAATTACACAAATAAGCAGCTGTCTGGGTTTCAGACTCTGCTTGTTTGTTTGTAAACAGTCAACATAATGCAAGTGCATTTGTTCATTTAAGCTGTGGACAGCAACAGACTCAACAGTCCTGACTGTGATGGGAAGTTTGTTCCGCCAATTTGACAGTAATAAAATAAATGAGTCACTGGAGAGGGAGATAAATTAAGTTCTAGAAGTGGAATCAAATGGAATGTGGTGCCAAAAGGAAATTATATGATCTGACTGGTCTAATGCCTATAAAACACTACAATAAAATTTAGGTACAGATACATTTTGTACTGTAAAAATAAATAAAAAATATTTTAAAAAGAAACAGCTTAATGAATTAACTTTATCAAGGGGAACTAGGATGCCAGTTGGCATTATGGCTAGTGTTTCCAAAAATTTTTTTTGCTAAATTCTATAAGTGCATACAAGATGGCTAATACAACTTTTCAGTGACGAAAAGAGGTTTAAACTTCATTTTTTATGTGAACATTAGAATTTTGTAAAGTTGTTAGTTATGGCATACCAGTGACCAACTAGACAAGTGGAAAAGATCTAGATTTCATTTCCAGGCTTAACATAGGAAAGTTCATGATCCATGAAGACAGCGTTGCTGTGGTGGTAGCGGTTGGGAATACGTTTTCCAGACAAATTATGTGCCCATGCCAGACCTTCTCTAATCTTTTCTCTTGCTGCCACCATGTTTCCAGACAGATCCTGTGATTTTTCTCCAAACCATAGCATGAGGTCATTCTTTATTACTAGCTTCAAAGACTACGAAACACATCACTTTTTTAAAATGAATGGAATAAAAGTCAAATGAAGGCTAAGAAGAAGACGTTCCATTTTTTTTACCCAAGAGCATGAAATAAACCATCAGCCAGACGTGATGTAGATTTCCTCTTTTCCCACATCTGTTTATCAACTTCCCCACACACAGCTCAAGGGAGGCAACAGACTGAAGAGGTTAAAAGGCGAGATGATCCTACATTTACTTAGTGTTATTCCTTGATAACAGAATTTCTGCTGTCTTTGTAGGATAGCTTGTCCCAAGGTGAAAACATACAATGATTGTTGAAACTTTATGATGCACGAAGACAGTGTTGGATTTAGGCTCCGTGGAACAATAGCTTAGATGGAGATGGGAGGATTTCACATTCATCACATGTGTAGCATGATACTATCTCTAGGGCAATCTGTTGTGACCATGCTAGCCCAGAAAGTATACACAGTTTTATTTCTGCCAACAGTATTAGCTTGTAGCCATGGCAGTTCCTTGGAAAACATGCCACTTGTCATTTGAAAGAGGTTGGATGCAGTTTCTACACAACACATGGGTCACATTGGCCCTGTTTACCACACATCAGAGACTGGTGTGAATGACAACAGTATCTGTGGCAGCCAGCATTATACCATAATCAGTCAAAGCTTGGAGTGAGGGCCATTGAGTGGGAGCAAGCAGATGGGATGGAGTAATAAAATACAATATTAGATTTTCCTAGTAAATGTCAAATAAAAAATGCCTAGGTTCTGGGTTGTCAACTGATCAAAGTGTGCACTGGCCAAATGTGGTCAACTTGCACTGATCTGACGAATGAAGCGGAAAACCACAACTTTAAAGCTCAAATGACACTAATACAATTTACATTTACTTTATATGCATCCATTTATTGATGGTCATGCTGCCTCCTAAGATAAAGACCTGCTAGGGGCAGTTGTTGTTAGAGACAGCATCTGTTGCTGTCTGACATCACTGAGAGGATCTGACACTTTAAGTAGCTTATATCCTTTCAGGTATTACACACGTTCTGAAAAACCTCAGACAAGAGGCACACTCCCATCCCTTTTCACACCCTCAAAGTGACACTTTTATATAATTGTCATGTGTTGGGAGCTTAACATGAGTAGAGAAGAATGCCTAATGAAAATCAGAATGGCTGCTCACAGCAGTACAGAACAGAGGAAAAGATTTCATATAATTCACCACATTGGCAGTGGCACTTGCACAAGATTCTGGAAGTAGAAATACAGGAAATATATTGTGTAAATTATTATGACACACAAAAGACAGTGACAACTGAGTGCGTAGACAGGAGCCGACGTAAACATTAACCTACTAATCTAAATACTCACTGAAGATTAAAAGTGAGCTAATTGGATTCATTAACCTTTTACCATACTGAAGTATCCACAACAGGAGGGTGTGAGTAAGAGAGGGAGACTGATAGGCAGACTGACAAAGATATATTAAAGGAGTATTGCAGTAATGGCAACCAGTAAATATATTACTTCACACACACACAATCTATTGGCAAATCTGATGAGGTTCTCTTCATTTCAAAACAACATACACAACACAAAGGTTCCCTAACACAGAGGAAATGGTTAGGTAACATTTGTGCCAACTGGGTTTTGGCCAAATAGTTATTGTCAATTTCAACTAAGTAAAAGGAAACAGTCTATTTTTGTACCTAAATTGTATGAAACTTCAAAATCAAAGTCAGTCAAAGCAAGTCTTAACCAGATTCAGATTTGTTTGGATCCTACGTCTCAGGTGTCACAACAATTCAAACTTTTGCCAAAAAACCACGTCAGAGGTATACAATAAAGGTACAGAGGGAGAAGGAAAAGCGCAATTAGACACACACCCTCCCCATCCCTCCTCTCTCACACACAAAATAAGCTAATCTCTGTGGCATCTTCGCTTACGTATGAACTTTTTCTTCACTGGTCTGCACTGTCAGATCTCATCACTCAAACAACTGTCCAGTGTAATGTTGTGACATGCCTCACCAAAACCGGAAGCTTTCAGTACCACGCACGAAGATGTTTCAACACATTACCCATCAAATACTGTACAACACTACTAAGTCTAACTAGTTACAACCAAACCTTTTTCCTTTGTGAAAGAAAAATGTCAACCTGACAAATGGCTACTATTTTTCTTGAACCACACTAATGTGCTTTACTGTGGTCTTGAATTGAATTCCTATTCAACTTACCTAGTTCAAGTTATATAAACAGGGTAGGTTTTCTGACACCTGATTCACCATGCTCACATACCATGTCCTGAATAAACACATCCCAAAGGCGTATCCTAATAAATACATTCCTTTATTTTGACTCATCTTAACATATGTACAAATGCCAGTTCCAGTGTCACTTAAGACAATCCCAATTTGTACATTAGCTTGAACTGTGGTCAAATGAATTAAAAGTGACTTTTAAACTGCTTTTTTAGATATTTTGAAAATAATGTTTACTGACATTTGCAGATCCAAAGGCAAAACATGTTGACAAACAATTATAGTCAACCAATCTTAACCAGATTCATCTAGATCTGACCTGGAGGGTGTGGTTTTTTCCTACAAGCAATTTGGCCCTGTTTGAACATGACAAATACCTGAATAGGGCACCGAACCTTAAACAGTTCAGCCAGTTTAGTTAGCAAGAACTACTGGGGGGGAAAAAAAGCATCCTGAAAAGAGCGGTCATATTCCAACTGCCACAAGAGTAAGAATTAACAGCTCAAAAAATGATTTGAATAAAATTATTTGATATAATAGACGAGTTGGAACATATTGTGATGATAAGTGGGGTCCCATCCTTAAGCCTTTTTCAGTTCATTTGAAAGAAAGGATCATAAATGGTGTCATTTTAGAGAAAAAAAAAAACAAATGGTCAAAAGCGTCACATCATTACATGTGTCTCATTACTATAAATTCTGTTCTTGCCATTAAATACTCAGGGAAATTTTACTTCATTCTAGGACAGATCTTCGATTTTTATAGATGATGAATAAATCAGAAAGTTTTTGACCACAGAAGATGTTTTAGATATTTAGTAAAAACCTCAAGAGTCTCCACTGAGTTCTCACTAGGAAACAAAAGTCATTGGGTAACATCAAATCCTCTGTTTGATCATGGTATGGCTGTCTTATAGGAAAACTCTGACCACAATCTGGGTCATGGGGTGCAGTTGTGTGGCTGGAATATCACATTGTAAAATCTCAACAAAGAACACTTCTGCATATCTCCTGTGAGATATGAGGCCACTGTTTGGGCAGCTCTGCATTGTGGCATGCTTTAGGTTTAGGTTTAACTTGTCTTTTATGGAATATTAATGAGAAACACCCAATTGCTTGGGCCATCTCTAGCTCCTGCACTGCAGACAGACGGGACAGACGCCAAGACTGGCGGTAGTGAGATCACTCTGAGCAGCCATAGTGCCTGAGTCAGCACATTACTTTCCTCTATCGCTACACCAGAAAAAGACACAGACAAAAGGGGCACATCAGAAGGAGAATACCAAAGAGAAGGATCAAAAGGATGACTGAAGAGAGTCAGTTGAGGGAGGGAAAGAGAGACAGAGAGGAAGACAAAGAAAAAAGATAAATCAAAAAGAGGGTTCCCCTACATTGAGGCACCTCTCACATACATTATACAAACAGATAGGAGCAAGTGAGCAACTTATGACAAGTCATGAATATTTTTCTCTTTTTAACTACATTCTACAAACATCGCAAAGTTGTTTTACTTTGGACACAATCCTTAATACCAGGATCCTCAGAGATACCACCACCACTACAATAATAATAATAATAACAATAACAACAATAATAATAATAATAATAATAATAATAATAATAACAACATATAATTAATGTACTTTGACTACTTGTCATGGTGTCTGAAGATAAAGATAAAAGGTGTGTAAAAACGGACACTTGGCTTCCACTGTTCTTACAACGTGTGACACTGCTGACCTCTCTCATGATAAAAGATGCCTCAAACCAGCTGAGGCGCACAGGGGGACAGTACCATTTTTCCTAGAATCATGTGCCCTTTCCACTCCACTCTCTGATATTCAAAGAAATCTGCCCAAGCTCTCAAATCCCTGAGTGGACCTCACACACTCCCAGGCCAGATACTGACGTGGGAGGGTCTGTTTCATGGCCATGCTCACTGAAGTGAGTGTCAGAGGGGATTACCCTATAAAAGCATGGCCCTTTTGTTTGAGCGCCATGCCCACAGTGGCCTACTGAAGCACAGGCTGTGAGAAAGCCCGCCAAGACTCCTCACTCCTTCACTATGGGCAACCCACTGAACTAGATACCAGCTAGAGTGTTAGTACATTTCATAAAGAGTGATAGAAAGCATATGGATCATCTTCAAATAATGCTGGCTAAAAGTAAATTCCCTAATTTAGATACTATATTTTAAACGGTCTGCATAATTATTACATTATATAGAAGATCACGGTATAGGTGAAAGTATTTATAAGGATGTAAGCCATCTCTTGTATGTAGCAGCCACGTTACTTACATTAATATAGGGTCTGTTCTGTTGACAAAGAAATCGGACTTCCTCAAAATCTGTGGTTGAATAGCATTAAGTGCCTCAACCTGAATTTATATTTAGAAAAAAATCAACTATCTATTTGAGTGCCTGTGACCCATTTTCTACTGTCTTCCCACCACTGTCTATAGCTCTTGGCTCAGCTTATCACCTAGCATGGCTGGGATGAGCATCTTTATCTTGTCAAGGTTACTCACCACTCTGGAATGCAGGATTTACTTGCGAAACCAGATGCTCTCACCATCAGCCTAAATCAGTCACATCAAACTGAAGATCAGCAGATTAAGACAAAGAAGTAAGTGATGAAATGTAGAAAACGTAAATGAAAAAATTCTGCAACAACAATAAATGTCTCACACACCTACTTCAATTTAAATTTTATTTATATAGCACTCTTAGCAACAGTTATTGTCACAATGCACTTTACATATAACTGGCCCAAACCCCCAACAAGCAAGCCTCAGGTGACAATGGCAACAAAAAACTCCCTCTAGTAGAAAAAAACCTTGAGAGGAACCAAGACTCGTAAGGGGAACCCATCCTCCTCTGGGCGACTGAGTGAATGAACATTTAACACACGAGTAAACATTGGTTCGAGATTAATCATTAATTAATCCCAAGTCGTGGCTGGGGTCTTGCTAAGATCCACTCAGCAACATTAAGCTAAAATTAGTTATTATTAATATATACAATACCCAAGTCCATATAGTCAGAAAGAGGTCCAGCTGGTTCCAGATGATGGAGTCTCTGATTTAATAATGATATAACACTTTTTCTTTTAAGTGAAGATATAAAACCAGTCAGAGGAACGGTTTCAAATCCTGAGTCGTTGCTGGGGCCACTTGCTAAGATCCACGCAGCAACATTAAGCTAAAATTTGTGCAATATTAAACTGGTAATTCAGTTCAAGTTCAAGTCTATTGCAAGTTAGTTCTGAGACAAAGGGCCTTGAACAAGGTATTCTAGATCTGGATTTTTGCATTGAATTGATTATTTGCACCTGACTAGAAGATTCCCTTACTGATACCACTATATTTGGGTGAGAGTGTGCCAGGTCGCGCCAAGTGCCAGTCAGAACTGACCTAGTTCCTGTGTGCCAGATTCCCCCATCACCATGACACTGCTGACACAGAGCCACATGCTTATTACAAAACAAGTCACCTAAAAAAATAGGTCTGGGGTATTTAAACATCCTCCTTATGGACCAGAGTTCCCACGAAGCGCCACATCATACATTCTCATGACATTCATACACTTTGTCTCCAGAAAGATGAGAAAGGCTTCATTAACTCTGCCTTCTTGTCCACACAAAGCTATATGGATGATTTAGAGCATCTCGGATTTCACCTCTTTCTCTATTGCAAAAACCTAAACACATAAGAACTTCCTTGTGGAGAACATTTGCCTTGAGGTTTTTGCTGTGTATCAGCTTTTCATCAATAGAGTCGCTCCTTTCTTGATAATTATGGGCTTGTTGGACACTCAGTATAAACGTTCGTAGAAACCCCTGCAATGTGTTGTGAATGACCCACCGCCTCATAACACCAGGTTTCTTTGGACCAGTGATGAAAAAGGGAGCTGGCAGGCTGGGCATATCCAGAGAATTAAGTGTGTTATAAATTAACGTTCTAAGCACACGGCTAAACGACTTTGTGATTATCTCTACAAACAGCTGCTGAACACAAATATCAGATCACTGCTTACCTGTAAAGACTGTTGTTGAGGACGACTCACTTCTTGAAGGCACCACACTTCAGCTTTGCCTTTCTTGATTCCAGATAAGATCAGTTCCAGGGATTGGGAGTAAGGCTTTACTGTGACATATTGCATTTATCAGTAATTAATAATATTACGCGATAGTTTTCGATATAGTAATGCAGTAATAGTGATATAGTTCTTTAACAAAGCCAGTGTTGGGAGTAACGCGTAACAAAAGTAACGCAGTTACGGTAATGTATTACTTTTTGCTCTAAGACAATAATGTAAGGCATTGCTAATACATTTTCAACAATATTATACTCATTACATATTTCAGTGACAACACTATTTTAACCCTAAAATTAGTGTTGTATTGTTTTTATTTAAAAAAAGAAAAAATTCAACAAAAATTCGGCGAGTAAAAGAGCTGTCATTATGCTACACCACATCGCCTCCACTCTATGTAGAATGAGCTGCAGTAAACTACATTGAAGCATCTTAGAATGCCAAGTTCTACTTACGCAGTTATTCTGGTGAAAGTAACTCAAACGTAATGCAGGAGCTGTATAACACATTACAATTCAGAGACAATAATATTGTAATGTAAGGAATTACTCTGAAATAACAGCAACTAGTAATCTGTAATCTTTTCCATTTTGGAAGTAAACTTGGCCAACACTGTTTATAGTAGGTAGTAAAGCAAGTGCATAACATTTGCTCAAATGGAGCGTCAAGCATGTGTGCATTTTGGCGCTCGAAATACAAATCGTTGAAAGCCGATTGTTTCGATTCAAATACGTTATGAACGACAAAACTACCTTGTGTCTGTGGTGACGACGTCACACGCGGTGTGTGCATGTTTATTTGTCGAGTTCCGCTGATCAAAATCTACTTGCGTTGCGGCTTTACGGCGCTTGGACCAGTCAGAATCGCCGTTTTTGCGACTCCGCGAGCCTGTGTACATCAAGATTATTAATAAACTATGCTTATGTAAAAGAACAACAGTAACGCATTACTTTAGTTAATAACTACTAGCCCCATATTACTGTTCTAAAAGAGTAACGTATTACTTACACTGAAGAGTTACTTTTATCAGTAACTAGCACAACCCTGATCAGTTTAGAGCATCAAGGTAAATCTAATGGGGTATCAGTGTCCCCCTTTGGGGTGCATTGTTCAATACTAGTTTCAACCGGATCCAACTGGTTTACTATGACCTGCTGCCCCCACAACACACCCACATGATAGTGTTGGACGTACTCGACAGCTTTATCTCTTTTCCGTCCTTATACCTTTTGTTTCTAGTTTCTAACTAATTCTAACTTTTAAATTTGAAAACCTTTCAGTTAAAATGTTTTGAGGCAAAACATTAAAATATATAAAGTAAACAGCATTTGCTCTTAGACAAATGAAATATGTGATTCCCTGATATCAAATTGTATTACCATTTTTTAACCAAAAAGTAACAAGATCTGCCCATGATTGATTGACAATTCTGTGACTTGAGAACCCTTTTAGTAGCTTTTAAAACTAGCTTTGCTGGTCAGGTCCATCAGCAGAGGCCCACTCAAGATAACTGGACAGACGAACAGATCCTGGGAAGGTCAGGAGCAATAAAGAAAGGGGGAGTCAAGGCCAGTGGGTGCAGAGGACGGTCCCATATGCCTGTTGGGAGGGGGAGGGTGTACTAAGACATGGGACATACCATATGTGACTGTAGGGTGAATAACCGTCACCTGCCACTATTCTATCATTCTCGCTTGTCATTTTCCTGCTAGTACTACTTTTAGGATAGCAACGTCAGCCAGTGCAGTTTAAGTACTTCTTAAAAAAGGAATTTCAAAAGGACCAACTTTACCTTTAACTTACTGTATAACCCATACATGAGGAGGAAAAAACTGCCAACACAGACAAACTTTTGTAATATATTTTCATTTCTTTTTATGAGCAAGTTTTGTTTAGACTGTGCTCAGAAACAAAGCAGAGGAGTAAAGCAAAGAGAAGGTCACATTTTCTCTCTCTCTCACAAACACATACCCACGCTTAAAAACACTCCCCTCTCTCCTCTCACGGTTTTGGCTGGTCACATTCTTTAGAATTTCACTGTATGATCCAGGACTTGCCTGCACTGTTGCCACCAGGCAAGAGAGAGACAAGTGATGGCAGGATTTTCAGCCCTGAACAACTAATGCGGCCACTGTAGGAGCCGACAGGCTTGCACTTCCCAAGCGAGACCGCTCAGTCCTGAGATCAGAAACGTCCCCTGCCTCGTCCCCTGCCTCGTCCCCTGCCTCGTCCCCTGCCTCGACCTCGGGTATACAGGTGGCCGGCGGACCTTCTGATCTTCCTCCTCTCCTCATGGTGCTCTCGCTCGGCCCTCTGCTGAGTCCGCTGTTTCTCAGTCTTCGAAGGAGCCACCGAAACAAAATGAAAAAAGAAAGAATAGAAAATTGACCTCATACAGTTATAAACATGACTATTATTACAACTATAAGAGATGGCTCCACCCTCATTCTTCAGTCACTGAGGGGTACAAATACAGCACAATAAAATTTGCACAAACAGTAGCATTGTTAACTCAAAATTCCTTCAAAATAATTTTCTATGAATTGCATAACAAAGCCAAGGTCATAAAACATAAGTAATTTACTTGCAAAATATGAAATGTTTTCTGGCACATTTTGCTCATTATGCCCATCATTCCTACAAGTGCTATTTGACCCATGTATACTGAAACTTAACTGTTGTGTCACCACATGGCTGAGGCACTGAGCCACGAGCCTCATGACACAGTTCCGCCATAAACTCTCCAGTCGCGTGATTACTGTACTGTCTGGAGCTTTGAAATCAGCAGTCACACACACGGTCCTAAAATCATCTCTAATCTCCTGCGGCACCAGAGAAAAGTGCAGCGGTTTTCTCTCCTCTGGGGCACCTCATATCTTTCATCTTTTGTTTCTATAACCACGCTTAGGGCATGGTCAAGTCATTGTAGGTCAAAAACACATAATACATGGTCTTGAAAGATGAAGTGTCTGAAGCTTTGTGTTTATGTACATATGTACATATTCTAAAAGTAAATTCTTCCCAGTATGGTTCTCTTCCTAAACTGTGGTAAAATGAACAAGTTTAACACTATGCTCTGGTTTACCACAGCATTTCCTAGATAATAATTTAAGTATTTTGACCTTTGCTGAGTTGTCAGTTGTTTCTCCTCCACCCCTCCCTGCTAATATGGGTATAACCCCATCTCTACCAGAATTGTAAAAAATATATATTGTGTTTGCTAAAATGTGGTCAGATTCTGACTCCTCTGCCTATAAGGCAAGAAGCCAATTCTCATCTGAATGGAAATTTGGAGGCGGAAAGTGGGTGTACAGAAATGAATGTGAAAAAATGTCTGATTGAAAAAGATTGCCTTGAGAATGTTAGTGAATAGAATAGGCTTGGGAGGCACAGCGACCATCAGCAGAAATCTAAGCCAAATGTCGGTGAGAGAGAGAGTGAGACTGCAGAGGGCACGTTCCCTAGTCTCAACTCCCCCATGACCTTCGAAACAAAGTAAGACAGAAGGAACAAGACAGAAAGATTAGACGAAAGTGAATGAAAAATAAAGAATGAAAAGATAAATCAAATAAAAATGCAGAAAGATAAGAATACAGGAAAAACAGAACAGAAAATGGGATACTGAAGAACAAAAAAGGCCCACAGAACATAAGCCTGAGGATAAAACCACCATGAAGGCAGTAAACGTCACAAGTTCTCAAACATTCAAGCTCCCTCATGCTCGGCACTGCGTTCGTGGCACTGTTAAGACTGTTTTGGAACAATTTCATAATTGGTTTTTAAACATGCTGGTGAGACTGGCAGTTACAGCATAGTACCTCTAATGGAGTTTAAGCTTGCTGTGATGGTAAAGCTACATGATGCCTAAAGGCTGGCAGAACGTTCAAGGACAAAAATCCAGGCATAACACAAAGCAAATATGAGGTAATAGGTTTGCCTGGTCGAACAGTGCATTCCCAAGTACAGTCTGTACTACAACTTCTACACCCACAACAAGTACTGATATTTAATCGATCAGGCTAAAACACAGAGGGGGGAAAATTGATAAATATATATTGCCAGCCAAATCATTTCTGTAACATCAGCATCAGTAAAAACATTTTTCAGCCTGGGGCTGTTTTAAAGGAGTGCCACTTTCATTGAAGGCAAAATTAGGTAACGTGTCACACATCAGCTGGCAGGAGCGAGGCGTGCTTTTAACACCCTACAGGGCTATTAAGTCTAAGTACAGGTGTAAATATGGTACAATATATGGCGTACATAACATGAGGTTCAGGTAAGGATATAGTAAGGAATGGAATGTCAAGTTCCTTATTTACAGCCAAAATATTATACAAAGGTAGTGTTCCTTACACAATGTTTGTGTATAGCGTTGTGAGAAAACAACCCCACCTATGGCATGCTGGATATTGTTGCTCACTATACTGAATACTCAGTAAATAGTTTTTTTCTGGGAAGTCTTTAATGGAGAATGTTCTGCTCACCTTCTTGAGGGTAAAAGTCAGCTGTTTGCTTCCCACTGCTGTATCTGCGAGGTTCAACGTGCCAGAGCTCTCTTCCAGTTTCAGACGGTCCTCAAGAGATTTTCTACAGGACAAAACACTTTGTTGAAAGTCTTAAAGAAGAATGTTTTCGCCTTGAATATGTTACAAAACTATTATTGTTTTCAGTCACAGATAGTTTTTTAAATAAATGCCTTTCAATGAGTACAAATGTAATTTTTGATCAAAAATACTTAAACACATTCTTAAGCTTCCTTTTTGTTTTTCCTACAGTTATGCTCATTCACATTTTAAGGTGGAGTGCCCCTTTAACATGTCTTACTTCTGCATCTTCTGTTTGCGTGCCACATCCCCGAAGCTGCGGAACTCTTCACCAGATTTGATTTGGTAAAACCGGGGCTGGCCCGGAGCCTGGGGCTGTTGAGAGTTCCTGAGCGGATCTGAACTCTGTAGGCTGGTGTCGCGGTCCTGCTGTTTCCTCTCCTTAAACCTGCGCTCTCTCTGTTCGGCCCATAAGAGACGTCGCTGCTCTCTGACCTCTTCCACCCAGCTCTTGTCATCGTCTGAGCTTTCCTCTTCCTCAGAGCTGCCCCGTCCCTCAAGCTCATCATCATCATCCTCCTCCTCCTGCCAAATGGTGTAGACAAAAATAATGATCAGATGTGAACAGCTCAAAACTTAACAAATATTCAGATGTTTTACAATAACTTAGCATGCTTAGAATAATGCTAAGGGCCTAAAACAGCAGTCACATGTCATACATAACGGTTTTACTCTTTTCACAAAATGTATCTGGTTCTGTCTTAAAGCACTTTTTTACCAGGAACTGCATTGTACCAAAACCTTACTGCAGAAAAATGTAAATACAGAGCAGAAACTCAAACTACATCCATTTTTACATTGTCTGTAGGCTCTGATAAAAGTTACCAGGCTGACCCTTCCACAAAAGAAAATGCCAGCATAGAATGGTTAACATGCAGAGGGTCTCCTGCATGCCAGTGTGTAAAATGCCATAAATGATTTTATGGAACATCTGAGTTGGTCCCTCAGTCATCCAGGAAATGGTAGTCTTGAGAACTTTTTAAGCTCTCAAAGACGTTTCACTGAAAGGCTTCTTCCATTTCAGATGTCCGGCCTTGGATTCAAGCTCTCAAGGATTTTACGGAACATGAACGTGGCTGATGACCTCTGGCCTAGAAAGGAATGTCTGCTTAAAAGATTTCAGGTTTTAGTACTGATATAAAATATGTTATACCTTTGGAAGTGTTTCTTGTTCGGCTAACTGCTTGAGCTTCTTCCTCCTCTTCTGGCCAACTTTGGACACAATGGGGTTGAGTAAGCGGAATTCCTCACTCTGCTCATCCACCTGGTAGTCTGGGTTCTCAAACATCACCTTGAAACGGTTGTCGCTGAGGATGCTGGTGGTGCCCTGAACAGTGTGATTTGGGAGGTGAGACAAATGCTTCAGGCATGCTCCAGTTATGTTTCATGGAATACTGGCATCTGTCAATCTGTAACAATTTCTGTGAAACTGTGTGGGCAACACTTACCTTGGTCTTCTTCTTCTTGTCTCTTAGAGCTTCTTCATCCTCTACCTCTTCCATCAGTTTCATGGCAAGCTCCTTATTCACCTTGGGCAGTTTCTGTTAAGACAGAGAGCGGATATTAAAATTAAAATTCACATTTTTAAAAAAGCAATGTTGAACTAGCTAAGAAAGAAAGAAAAATCCAAGCACAAAGAGAGATCCACTACCTTCAGCTGTATACGCTGGGCCCTGGACTCTTCAATTTTCTGACGGATCTTATCCTTGCGATACTCATCATAAGCAAACGGGTTGGCCATTGCCTTAACCTGGAGGACAACAGTATATCAAAAAGCATTAGGATGGATATTCTTATTATTATTATTGGTTTATTATATTGTTCAACATTTTAAGCAAAACTTAATATTGTATACAAAAAAATCTAACAATGTCTACAGTACCAAAAAGCTAATAAACACGGAATTGGTATGGATACACATCATTGGTTCTACTGCATACAATCTACACACCTTGTGGTAAAGTCTGATGTCCATGAAGAATCCATGCATGTAGGCCCGCAGCAGAGGAGAGCCAATCAGATGTGTTAAACCTGAGCAAACAAAACCAGCCAAGCAGTCAGGAAAATCAAACAACGTAAACCCTGTTTTATTAATCATTTTATTGATGATTAATGTTATGTGCTGGGCTTTAAAAGAAAGAATGCTGTGCCAAAAAATGGCAATGGGCAACCTGAATGTAGCACAAGCAGGCAGATTCCCTCATTAGCTTTGAGTCACTGTCTGCAACATCCCAGTTTGGGCTAGAGTATTCCTTTACATAAGTTTCTTTAAATCCAGAAGTACTCAGAAGTACAGTAATCCCATTGGTTCAAAGTACAGTCCACCCACCCACAAACACCCCCAGAGCCTTCACACTGTTGTTCCCACATTTAATTTTTTTTTTAGAGATCGATTACTGGTTTCCATTGTCAGCTTGTTAATAAGTGCAGGTAGGCATCCGGCCTGGAAAGTTGTGAAGACTGTGATGACGTGGCTCTGACCTGTTCCTTCTATTCCTCAATCACAGACAGCCGAGAGAAGCTGAATGTGAATTAACGAACAAACAATGAATGACTGTCCCAAACCCCACAACCCAAAGTTAAACCAAATACAAAAACCACACACAATTTAGAATTGTTTCCTGTAACTCTGGGGGTGAGATTTACAATATGGCGCACATAAGGCCTGGCAGGAAGCCTGCAGACAGGAAGAAGTCTTGGGTGGGCTCTATGCTAACAGAAAAGTTACTGCAGGGCGAGTTTAACACGAAACAGAGTCACAGGGTTGAACTCAGTTCAACTTTGACGCCAGCTATAACATGCAAAAGCATTTAAAGCTTTTGCATCAGAACTATAGAAAAGGTAAAGAAATATTCCCCACAAAGACAGCTCATATTTAAGAATGAAAAAGCAAATGAAGCAAGTAGCAGCAGTTAGCTAGCCCAGTAGTTTTCATTTACTTGTGCTAACATTGTTTTTTAGCGGAGTTGTCAGTAGAGTAAAATTCTACTGGCCTTTGAACTGTCAGCTGCACATTTCTAACTTCACCATACTCATGCCAAAAGTCAGAGCTGGTGTGGGAGTTTGGCAGGGGGATTGTGCGTGTGCAACCCTGGCATGGTCAAGGAATGGCATTAAAAAGAGGTAATAAAAACAGCCTGTCACCAGACAGAACGTCACTCCATCCCTTCAACCTTCCCGTTATATAATGCCAGCATTCCACAGCTGTGGTGATCCCCCCACCAGCCACACACACACACACTCCCTACCAGGCATCATTTGATCTCTTTTCTGCTGAGGGCAGCATTCCTGGGATCTTCTTCTTCATGTTTCCCACCTTCACACCCGCATTCTCAATCTGGAGTCATTTTCAGAGATCATTTTCCCGCCGTCTAATTCCACTTATTACTGCATAGATTTATCTGAGCGTTTTAACTCGCTCTGCTCTGCAGCCAAAGTAAACTACCAAGCTAACACTCCGAATCATTCATTATGTTAAAAGACTGCAACCATCAAAACACCCATAAATCTTTTTTAATCACTGGCAGAATAAAACCTCTAAAACTAGTTTTCTTCTAACAATTATACCCCCTAAAAAGCTTTCACCACTAATGCATTGGTGCTGATAACAGAGTGCATGGTAATTGTGCACAAACGGGTGTGGCTGTGATGGCGTGCTACTCTTACTGTACGGAAAACTAGCTTGTCAACTACGGTATCTGCTTCCTTCCATGACTCACATAGTCCTTTCTAAGAAAAACAAGAGCACCACGGCTCCAAAAAAAGTACAAGACAATAAACATTGGGATGAACAGGTTTCTTAGATTTGAGTGAGTGGTGCGACTCCACCCACACAATCCTTATGAAATCCTTTTCTGAGAATAGTCTGACATTTCTTTGTTATTGTCTCGTCAGTTCTGTATACTTTACTACTATGTACAAGAAAAGGTTCATGGAATGTAACATGGGGACATCTGTGCCTCTCTCACACATTGTCAGACTGCTTATGATGTGGGAAAACTTACCGAGGTTCTCCAGATCTTTTCTCGTGACGAACTTGTAGTCGTCATAGACAGTGCTCTCTGGGCTCTCTTCCAGCTCCTCTGTCAGGTTGTCCAGGAAGGCGCACCAACGAGGAGCAGGACCCAGGGCCTGGAAAGCAGAGAGACAGAGGCCAGGATAAAGGATAAATTTTAAAAACCATCTGTGTTATGTAAGGCCTGGACAGAAAGAACATCCTGCATTATAAAAGAATAAGCTGTGTCTGTCTACGTTTTGAAAGACAGACAGAAAATAAGATCTAAGGTCAAAGCCTTGGACATAGAATCAATGTTTTATGCTGGTCATTGGTGTTTTTATTAATTGTTAGTTCTTATGCCTGCATGCATTTAGAAACACCATGCAAAAAGTAAAGAAATACAGAGCTGGAGAAAATATGTAAATATTAACAGAATGACTCATGAATGAGCAATTCTTTATCAGAGTTTTAAAACAGGACTTTGATAAGGTGAAACAATCCCTCTGGAAAGAGGACTCTAACACCATCTAACACCATCAATATAAAGGAATCCTTGTTTACAGATATGCAAAACATAATCAATAGTAATCCAATATAGGAACTTACAGGAATGTAGAATGTGTTCATTTTGGGGTCTTCATTGGCAGTGAAAAGCATACCTTTACACCAAAGGAAACACTTTTAGTAACTTACAGAGAAGAAAACATTTTCAGACCAAAGTGTGTGTCTGTATGGCTACAGGTCTGTTAGCTATCCAGACCTCTTGCTCAGAGTCTGTGTCTATCAATAAATTATCTCACAAAACCATGAGCTCTTCAAGCAAGCGGACTTTGCTTCTGCCAATGCAGTGTCAATTCAATGTAAAGATTCATGAACTCATTAGGCCAAATAAAGTCATATTTGCAACACAAACTAGAGTCACAGTGCAGAGTAAGAAAATAAGGGGATTTCAAAGTAAGGTCACGGTCTAAATACGAAAGGATATAGTCAAGTACACAGTGGAAATTTAAGCAAAAGCCAAGGCATGGCTTCGTCATGAGGGTTTCTGATAAAAACTCACCTGAGTTAGGATAAACACAAACGTCATTGATGTTGGTGGGTGTTTCGATGGAGGAAAATATTTTGCCCTGAAATGTGGAACACAAGTTCTCATGTGTTTGTTTTGGACATAGTATAACTGTGCAGGGCAGTTGTTGAGCCTTAAGGTGATACTGGTATTGACACTGAACACTTTGGATGCACTCACGTTGTCCCTGTGCCACATCTTAATGATCTTGGAGTCCGCAGACACCACCAGTTCCAGCTGCTCTTGGAAATGAAGGGAATGAATGGGCAGGCCGTAATAATGGTCCTTCACCAGTAGGGGGTGAGAAGAGCGCAAGTCATAAAGCAAAACCTAGAAAGAAAATAATGCTGTGATTAAACATGGAATGTAGGAAATGATGATGATGGTGGATGATGGTAGGTTAATCGCAATATGGACCAAGGTTCTAATCCAGCTCTATTCTTCTGCCAGCACTACCACCACTGTGCCCCTGAATATGGCCATTAACCCCAAGCTGCTTCAGGAAGACTATTTCTGTCGTTAGGAATTTGATGTTGCCCTCAATAAGAGCATCTGCTAAATACCATAAATATAATTGTGATAAGGATGGATTTCCACTGATTCCAATGGTTACAATTTTCTGTTTATGACAAATCATTTGTCAAATCTAGTTTGGAACCAAGAATGGATGAGACTGTATCATTTCCAGCATCACTGTAAAACTAATTATGGTTAAAGTTTTAGCTCTTAATCAGCAAAATATTTCATGGATGCCACAGAAAAGCTGACCACGGACGTCTGCACATTTTTCTTTGGTTAACAACGTCAGACAGGATTAATTTCCTACATACGCAACACAGAGAACAGAATGCTCAGGATTTAGTTCATGAACAGTGAGGCCTTAAGGTTGAAGAAGCTCCTGACCTGCCCTGTGGTCGTGCCTACAGCCATGCCAAGGGACCCGTTAAACTTGAGTGCACTGATAGAAGGCAAGCTTTCAACTCTGTAAAACAAATATAGGAGACGAAGTTAGGTCGTAAATTAAATATTACATGTACCATGGAATTCTCATACATCCTAATCATTGACCTTTCTTTTATGTAACTCTGTAGTTTAATTCACACTTATGATTTTACCACAATTATGTTGGATCTGGTGTTATGGTCATTTTTAGCTCAAACAGCTGTTGTAAAGAGTGGTTTGCAAATAGCAATTTATGTCATGGTTAAGATGTAACACCAATGAAAGGATTTCTGATTTTCTTTAAGAAAATGTGATCCATATTACACAAAATGCATTGGGAAGCATTACCAGGAAACATGCACATAATAAATATTAAAGTGAAAGGGACAGTAATGTGGTTGAAGACCATATCCTTATCATCATATCACAACCATTAAGAACAGGGGGAAAATGTGGAAAGTCATTCTCCTTGGAATTCATTTAACTATGAATTACACAGCGCACATATTAGTACTCAGTGTGTGCGTGGTTTATTTTATAGAATAAAACAAATGTTTGTTAGCGGGCTACATAATTACACAGTGGGAATATTTACAATCATGTGTTCTGTTAGAGTCCAATAGTCTGAAATGAAACAGGTTATACATAAAGTACAGTGTAATTTTTGGGGGAAAAAAAACCCCAAAACAAAACAAAAAAACCCCAAAACAAAAAAAACCCCAAAACAAAACCAAACCAAAAAACAAGCATACACTGTGAGTCTGGTTTAAAACAATGTATGGCTGAGATGTTTCTAATCAAAGTGCAGAGGTCAGTAAGAAGTCATGTTTAGCAGCTTACTCTGTTCCCTCAGCCACACTATTTAGTGCGCAGTCCAGAATACCAACACGGGAACGCACACGAGGATCCCAGCACTCCACTTTCCCCTACACACAGCAACACAAAGAGCTAATTCAACACCTAAAGCTGACATACAGTCCATAAGCCAAGGCATTTATAACTATTCACATTTGTCAGAAGAACTTGACTGCATGCAAAACTCACCTCCAAAGTGCCAGCAGCAAATAAGTGGTGGACTGGATTGATGTCACAGACATTAATCTGCCTGTTAAAACACATGCACATATTTTTTTTTAAATAACACACACAACTTGGTCTGTGAGAAACACAGAGTAAAGAGAACTTCTGGAATGGTAGCTGAGTCCCACCACAGTGCACATAGCAGCAACATCACGCCATCTGCTTGGCAGAATACCTACGTAGCATCTGTCTGGAGAGAGTTCAGGAACCTGCCCTGTTCAAGGTTCAGCCTGTAGATCTCCGAGCTGAAGAAGGAACATGAACAAAAATGATCTACAGTGTCATAACACCCAAACAAGGTTTAGAGGACATTTCTTTCTTTGAAACTGGCAAAAATTATCACTGTTATGAAGAAAAAAAAACATACATGAAATAAAAATGAGCAATAAAATTAAACCTATACACAATTCTATAGAAAATGACAGTATAAAACAAATAATTAAATTCTGTTTCATGTACAACAACCTTTGTAACGGGAGATCCAACCTTACCTGGCCCCTACAAAGTACAGATCGCAGGATGGGTAGTGGTAAGAGAAATCTCGCCCAAACTTGGGGATCCGGGTTTTAAAATAATGCCCATGCTGAGAGTGGAACTCCACATAGCGGTCAATATGCAGAAAGACCAGCTACAGTCCAACACAGACAGAAGCCAAGACACATTCATTACTATTTTGTTAAGAAAAGAGTTTTGCATTAGTGATGTATAATCAATCATCATTGTTAAAACTGGATGTTTACCTTAGAATAGTCTTCAGAGAGGATGTCAAAGGTCACCACTGTAAGTGAAGAAAAGGGAAAATGTAATTGAATGAAAGTATCATTACACATCTTTGTAGCTGTAGAAATGTTTTTTATAGTAATTTTTTATTCCACTTTTAGATTGTGTACAAATTACATTCTTAGAAAAATCACTCTTCATTAAATTAACTATAGGAATATACTTTATTTGAGATTATCATATAGTACCAGAGAAGCAAAATTTCCACTCCATTTATATCCCCTCAGTCTGACATGGCAAACAAGACAACTCTCATTTTACACAAATTAATACTGAGACACAGAAAAAGCAAAACAAAATATTGTATAATATTTAAAGATGAATCAGTTTGTAAGTAACTACATATGAAAACAATTTATTAGTTATTAAATGTTAAGTAGTATCAAATGTTGGTTGTCTGTGTCCTTTTTAAATATTAAGGACCAAGCTACTCGTCCACTGTGGTGGGTTTTCATTACTGCAGGGAGCATCACTCAGCACCATAGGAGTGAAGTTAGCCACCCGACACCATCACTAGGGAGATGGATATAATCTTCCAGAGTAAGAGCTTCTTGAAAGCATTATGTCTCTCTGGAGTCAAGGGCAGCCGTGGACAGAAGTCACAGACAGTACTCGACTTTATGGTCAATTTCTTGCCAACTCGTAGCTTGATCTTTCACACCTTTATGTTATTACATAGGTATTGAAAAGATTTGAAGAAACTCAGCTTTTTTTCCCACTGGTTCTTTAAATATAGTGATTTGTTTGTGCACACCTTCACAACTAAGTTACAGGTGGTCAGGTAGTGCAGTAACCTAACCATCTAAGAATCACTGAAGACAGTTAACCTCAATATTCTCCTAGAGTCCCCATCATCCTCGACTATACTTCAATTCTGTGATTTATCTCATTGCTTGTATGACTACAATGTACTGTACGGACAAAAGCTATCTGATAACCTCGCGGACAATCTTCTATGCATGAAAATATAGGCAACACAACAAAAGTCCATTTGGCAAAGTAGTACACGATCTGGAATCCATAATGAGTGGTTTGCACTCAATCCAATGTGAGTGGCAAGCAGCAGGCCTGCAGGTTCGTATGGCTCTATTCATCTTCTACACTGACACTTCCATTAGCGACACTCCAGCCTAACTGCTTTCTAATATTTTCCACTTGCCCAGAGTGGGTGGAGGTCAGTCAATTCAGGAGGGCAATCAAGCTAATTCTTACAGTTAGAAGGTGATCTAACTCAAATTCAATAAAATTTCATATATCACTGAACGTCACTCTTACAGAAAGAAGTTTCATTCTTGGTTGTGCATAGCTGCCTTGGTGTTTCATCAATAATAATCACATTAATCCAATAAATAAGACAAATGTTACTTGGTCATGTTTTCAAACTACCACTATGAGCGAGCCAATGGGGGAGTGCTTTATCTAACTGGCATGAAAATTATTGGCAAAATAACGAGCCACAAACTTACCATCAGAGTCAAGACATCTTTCAAACTTCAGCGACAACTGATATGTGTCATAGCATCGGATCCTTGGTTTGTATGTTCCTGTAATTACATAACACATAAGACATTTACTGTGATTTGCTGTCTTATAAAAGTAGGAGTAAAGATGGTGCGGCAGAATAAGACGTGGTAAAGTGGTATTATTCTTGATAACTGAGACCAATGTACAGACCCGCAGCTAAAATATACTGTCCATCACGTGACACTTTAATAGAGGTGCAAACTGTGGGCATCTCAAAATCCTGAATGAGCTCAATCCTTTTCTGTATGTCTGAGGAGTAAAGAAATATATTTTAGAAAAAGAAAGATGCTATGCATGAACAGTGGTCTGCTGAAGGAAAATCAACAAAGAAATATATCTCTTATTCTATAAACCTTAATAAACACCTCTAACAAAAACAAATCATTAAATCCGTTATATTGCCCAGGTGTGGTGGAACAAAGCAAACTGACGTTACTGCCCAAGGCAGCAGCACTCACCAGCATCTCTCTTTTGCAAGGCTCTCTTCTTTCGGTCTGAAAGCCACTTTAAAAAGAAAAATCAGATACAGCTATGCAAAGATAGGCAGCATCAACATTTACCAGCTGTTGTATAACTACAGGCGCACTTTAAATAATAAAACTAACAATAAATAAATTTTATCCAGCTTCAGCAAAATTCTTGCCAGGTTTTCCTTTTACCTCTTCACTCAGAAGGTTATCTAGTTCACCTGGTTAAAGGAACACACGTCCAGACATGTTAATGTGGTTAAACAAATGAAAGATGTTCATTTCAGTTAAAAGTCCCTCTACCTCTAAATCACGTAAAGACTTTAGTGTTTTTACGACGACGCTCCTTCAACCAGCTGAATAAAACTGATAGCATTACAACCTGGCAGGACTTTTACTCTCCGAGACTGAATTTTTCACCTTTGGAACTGCCACACCTAAAATCGCTTTCCATCCAAATCATCAGATTAGTCATTTTATGCAACTGTATAATTTATTTATTTATTTATCATTTACAGATCAGTTTATCGAACGTTTTTAGTCTTTTAAGTTGATTTAGCCATGGAAATAAATGAAGAATCTTACCTCAGGCAGAGACTTGCCATGGCTCAGATTATATATCTTCACATTATTTATACTTGAAACCTGCATTTTTAAAGGAGCCAAAGGAACTTATTAGACATAATATGAAGAATTTAAATGTAAAGTCTGATTATTTCCTCCGGCAACCCGAGTCCCACGTTGTAATAACAACAAACGCTGATGAGTTTGCCGATTAGCGTCCGGGTGGAACACGCCGCTCACACACATTAGTTCCTAAGTTCGTTAAGGCGCCCTAGAAAAAGCTTTCTAAATACCATCTTCCAAAAACTACAACTTATAATTACTGATCAAATTGTATAGAAAATTTGACAATATTGATTAATAAATATGTCCACCATACTAAGAATAAAATATGAGATGACTGAGCAATAAAAATATATCAAGTACAAACAAGTCCTGACAGCAGTTGCAACAACTGATAAAAATATTCTAATAATATTTTAACAATGTTCATAATAATTGGCTCTGATGAAAGCTAATGTATTGAATTGAGACTGGTTATTTGTCATTGTAAACACAGCACAGCACAGCACACTGTGCACCACAACAAAACGTGACCTCTGTATTTGACCTATCCATGAAGGCAGCTTTTGTCATTGTCCAGGGAGCACAACTTGGGGACTATTCTGGCCAAGGACTTGAACCAGCAATCTTCCAATGATGGGGCCAACTCCTTAACCATTATGCTACTGACTACCCAACAGCTTTGAAGAAGTAACAAGAACCATAATGAAATACCTTGGGAATCCAACACCACAGCTTGTAGTGCCTAAAACTATTGGGTGAGCCCAGTCTCCCGCCTTTAAAATGTTGTAACAGCTCACATAGGCCAAACTGTCAAAAGTGGACAGTCCATGTGTGACACAGGTCTTGGAGGGAGGAGGAGGAGGAGGAGGAGAGAGGGGGAGAGAGAGAGAGAGAGAGAGAGAGAGAGAGAGAGAGAGAGAGAGAGAGAGAGAGAGAGAGAGATCATATCACTTCCTCTATGTGTTTAATACAGACAGAACAGAATGGAAACTTCCATCGTAAGGTATGTAACCTACAAACATCACAACACTGCTGACTACAAGATCTATTTTGTATTTATTATTTACTCTACTTGAGACAAAGTTGTTCTCAGCATGAGTGTCAACTTTTAGCTACTTTCTCAAATGTCATAATTTGTAAAACAATGTTATGAAAAAATAACTTTAAGAGTAAATCTAATCGGATGGTTTTTTGTTTGTAATGATTCATTTTCTTGTCATATCTGATAAATTGTGTATTATGCAAATGTTTGTACGTCTTTACAATTAATAATGGGAATTATAACATTAACAGTTAACCTAATGTTAACACAGATTATGTAAGGTAAGTTAAGTTTACTTACTAAGGGTAATTGTAGCAGTTAACATAATTTTAAACACAAGTTATTAAAGGTTCAACCATGTTTTTTCAGAGTAAACTTCTTAATGTATCTCAAATAAGAAATTAAATATTTAAAGGTGTAAAATGAATTAATATGCAATTCCAGATGAGAGATTTTTTTAAATGATGGAATTCTCTGAGACACTGAAGTCAGCAAAGAGGTGACATACAATCTCAAAACATGTGAAAAAACATAAATTGTGCATGGACTTGGATTGTTTAAATTGTTTCTTCTTATCACAGTACTTTAACACAGAAGAAGTGCACTCATGCAGAATTCTGGATTGATCTCAGTTCCTCTGGACAAGTGAGTTCAGAATCTGTGTGGAAATGCTCAAACACACTGTAATCAAAACTTCAAGCTGGCAACAAGCACAAATTCAACATCCCAGAATTAAAGAGTAAAAGTGAATAGAAAACTGTAATATTTCAAGGAGAATTTTAAAATTTTCAAGTCTTTTGAAAGACTTTTACTGAGAAAGATTGCGATTGCATTTAAGCTTTTTTTTTTTAATCAGTGCATCTGGTATTTTAAGATATTCTAATGTGTTTCTATTTCCGCAAATCAGTTTCTTCCACTCACTGAGGCTTTTTGGCACAAGAGTTATTCGTAGATACAAGACAGAAATTATTATTGTGCTGCAAGTTGAAATATTTATTTAAATTGGAAATGTTCGTGAATAAGGACATATAGGCATTGATGATAAAACAACAAAGGATCCTTCCTTGAATTTTTTAACAGAATCTTGCCTGATACACTTACATGTAACTGAATAATGACCATAGGTCATCCTAAAATTAATCCCACAAGAGGTCATTTTAATTTCTGTCTCTCACATATCTTGCCAGTAGGCACTCTTGATGTCTTACTGGGTGTTTCTGATGACCTCTCCAAACTAGACTCCTACATAGAAGGGTAAGTCAGTTCTTTACAACAAATTAAATGTTCAGAATGCTATCACTTTTAAGAACCAAGCTTGTATCTGCTTGCATGTGAATAAGACCGTGGGGTTTTTAGATACACGGTTGTGCATAGTATTAAGTAGTAATAGGCACAGGATTCATTTGATCTGATTTACACACATCTGGCTTTAGATCTTGATGAGCCATTAGTAGTACAGCATCTCTGTGTTTTGTCCTTCAAGAAACACTTTTGTTATCCTGATAAAATGTCCAGAACTTTATCACAAGCAGTGGCTCTAAAATTATGAGACATTCAATCCATGAGCTCTCATTTCAGGTGCTACCTCACACTGTTCCATACGTGTTTGTGTATGGAAACTGTATGCTCTGCATTGCCCTCTCTTTCCTCTGTTTCAAAACCACAGTCAATGTAAAGGCTACATACAGAACATATACATCACCACTGACTATCAGCATAAAAAATTTACTTCCTTTTCACTTACTTATCAGTTTGTAGATACTACATATATCACTGATAGCAATCTTTAGAAAGCTACATTACATCCTTGCAACCAAATAACAACAGAGCAAAGTTACCTGGTTCAAATATGTAACATATTTTCACTGTCTCTGTTCTCTTTAAATGTTCATATGCAGTGTCCCTCTCTCTCTGTCTCTCAAAAAATATAGCCCTAATAACGAAGACCTCCCAGTGTATGAGCCAGAGACCATGGAACAGTCTTGTGAAAAACTAGAGAATATTCCTACAAAAGGAAGTATGTTACAGAATATGCATATCATGCAACTTAAATATATGAGTTTATGTATTACAAAATATTTAATATATTTTTGTGCCTACAATAAATATAGGGCCATTTTGACATTATATAATACATATGACATTATATAAAACACTTGGTTTATATTAAAGCAAATGTTGTATATTAATCAATTTTGAAAAAGAATATACACTGAGACGCGACAAACTGCATCATGATATTACAATATTATTAGTTCTATTAGTTAATAACTAATCCCTTTTAATTCTATTTACACCTACATACTACAAACCATAACTGTGCCTTCTGTGATATAGCTATGCTATACATACACCCACAAACAAATAGCTTTGTTCATACTCTTCCCAGAGTGCAAGGCCTCCTCTGAAGTCCTGAGTCTAGTCACCATTGAAAATGTATTTCCAGGCGTGCAGGGGTACACTAGCATGTGTTTGGAGTGTGTGGTGTGTGCTCTAATTAACTAGAAAATATAAAGTCCTTTCTATAGTGCAAATTTCCCTCTTATATTGTGAATGCATGAACATAAATGTTAAGTTATTACAGCTGACATTACATCAAAGTGTATTTTCTATTATGTAAGTGTGTTTTTTTATTTTTTTATTAAGTGGATCTGGCTTCATATGTGACAAGATTCACCATGGGACCAAGCCAAGTACCCTACAGCCTGCCTCTCAAAAACACTCACAGAGATTATCAGCAAAGGTATACATCACTAATATTTGCTAAGGAGTTAGTCTGCTCCTCAACTGTGGAAATATGTCCATTCCTTTTTTTTTTGGTCACTGTATCATATCTGCTCCATCAAGCATCTCAGATTGAGTTAGAACTGAAGTCTCGTTGTACTGCGTTCAGCAATGTGAAGACCAGTCTGCAAAGCTGTCTGCAAAGAAAGCAGAGTAAATTCCATCAAAATGAAATGATGCAATAACCAGCCAGCAAAGTTCTTTTATTCTCACACAGATGGAGAAAACAACAACAACAACAACAATAATAATAATAACTAATAATAATAATAATAATAATAATTAATAATAATAATAATAATAATAATGCTATTGCTCCCACCAGGGGAAACCTGCAGACACGGGCTTTGACTCACATTGTGAAGAAAGAAGATCTGGTTCTTGATTCTGAGTATCTCACCACAGTACTGGTAGTGGTGCCCAGGTCTGTCTGGGTTATAATGTTTTCTTAATGTTTTTCTTCTAAAGACAAAAAAGCTGCTCACTCACTTGGGTCAGTAAAGATCAAGTCTATTACCTATGTACTTGAGAAGCATTTTACAGCTTTTTGATCTGTTTTGGTGAACAAGCTCAGTAAATCTATTTATCCAGCTTCAAGCCAGCTGTAATTGTGATTGATCTTTAAAGAGAGTTTTGTATGCTCTATTTAATTCCAATATTTTTAATTAGTCTGTGTGCTATGTCATCACAGGGCTAGGCAAAGGGAGTGGGAGAACACCTATGAATCTTTGGCAAAGTTTGTGGTTCCTCGTTCTAGCAGGTTTGTACCTGATGCTTGTGTGAAAGTGAAAGCAAGTGATTACATTGTGAACTCACCACAGCACAGCACACACAATGAAATGTGACCTCTGCATTTGACCCATCCGTGAAGGAGCAGTGGGCAGCTAACATGGGCAGTGCCCGGGGAGCAGTGCTTGGGGATGGTACCTTGCTCAAGAGTACCTCAGTGGTAACTTTCCCAGCGACCTTCTGATCACAGGGCAAATGCACAACTGTTACACTACCAACTGCAACACAGCGGTTGATGATAACCAGGCTAAGGATAAGGCACACCTCCATAAACTAGCTAGGGGACACAGGTTAAGGTTGTAGTGTAAAGTTACTGATGGAAAGAAAGAGTCTCACCGCAGTCTGAATGCTGGTTTCCATCTCACTGGTTGTAAGTTGGCCCACTTCCACCTCTGATCATCACCTGATACTCACATTGTACAGCATTCTGGTGATGTGTTTCAGTACATGATACACAAAAAGTATGGCCCATGAACTGCATTAGGAAATTTAATTTCTGTTGCTGAAAAAATGTTAATGCTGTGTTTTTCATAACTATTTTGTATCTTCACAGAAAGCTGCTGGAGGAGGAGGACGCTGGAATTTTTGCAGTGTCTCTGTTTAAGAATGCTGTCAGTGAATTCATAGCCAATGCCAGTGAGCACAAGTGAGCGACTGCATCATATCACACACTCTCCTGGAGAACTTCCTCATAAAACTAAAAAATGCATTTTTAATAAAATATGTATATTTTTAGATTCACAGTACGAGAGTTTTGCTTGGAGGAGGCTGACCAGCAAAAGCAAGAGATAATCCGTCTTAGCATGAACAAGAAAGAGCAGTATGTGAGTAACACTCACAAATTTGTGCACTTTGGTTCAGGTTGGAGCTCAATAGATACTGTCATATACACAAGACACACTTTTAATTATGCTAGATGGCATATTTGCCTTCATTAAAGTCTGCCTTCACGTAAGGCTGATTAGCATTCAATGAGATAAATAGTGTTTTTGGGTAGAGTTCCCAGAACCTGGCATAAGTAAACATACATTATCATCCCAACCAAGAAATTAGTAGAAATGTAATCAAACTTAATGAAAACCATTGAATACGGCATCTGTCTATAATGCTTTTTCTAATAGTAACTGTTTTGGTTGCACCAGGGAACGTTTGTGCGCTGGCTGAAGGTAAATCTCAAGGAACTGTTTGTGGCCTGGATCCACCTCAAAGCTCTCAGAGTGTTTGCAGAATCCGTTCTCAGGTAATACTTAAGTCTTACAATGTGATTTGACCATCAGTCTTTTACTACATTACAAGATAAAGGGATGTGTATTATGTGATTGCTGTGTTGTGCTCAGGTACGGCCTGCCAGTGAGTTTCCAGGCCTTGCTGCTGCAGCCAGAGAGGAAACAGGGGAAGCGACTAAGAGAAGAGCTCAACTCCTTATTCATACACCTCGAACCTGCAGTCGCTGCCAGCAAAACTGACGTAAGAATTTCACCATTTTTAATTATTTCATGCATGAATTTATTCGCAGATTCAAGAAATAAATGAATGTAAAAATCACACTGGTTATAGTATTAAACCATACATCTAGTGTATGTATATATGTTTTAATGAGGAAAAACACAGCTGTACTATGTGAATTTAAGGAATTTAAAGGTGTTTTCATGTTTCTAGGAGGGGCTTGAAATTCCAGACATTAACGCTGGACAGCAGGAGTATTTCCCCTACATCTGTTACCCCATTCACATTAACTTGAACTAGCAGAAGCTACCAGACAAATGTATATAGATTGAACACAAAACTTAAATCTAAAATGAAACCCAATACGCAATTATTGTTATTCCACCAAAGCTATAAAACAATGCAACTAAACTAGCAATGTAATGAAAGTATGGAATAAGCCTTGTCAGACACAATCTTTTAAATGTAAATGTCATGATTTTTATTGTTTTTGTCCTGTCTGAATAAGTAATGTAGCTTTATCTTCAGTGATCTGTGAGAAATGTATATAGTGCACTCTAGTGATATTAAACATGAAGATATAGAAAGCCTTGTGGTTCTATGTATATGTATATGTATAAAAAAACACTGTCAAAAGCCATTTATTTAATTTTAGGATCTATATTTGAACATATACAATCTTGAAAATAAAATACAGTTCTCTAGTTTGTCTTTTTGTGGAGCAGCACAAAAACAGGAAAGATTCCACCTCCCATTTGATAATCAGCTCATTGTGTCTTGTCATATCCAATAAATAGCAGAATATCAGGTTGTACTCAATATCTTACAGGAACCCCAGGAAAGTTGTAAGATCATAGCAGACTTAGGAGTGATTTTAACAGGACTACTCTTAGATATTAGTGACATGTAGTTACCTTACATTGTTTTATAAAAATGTTTCTCCTCTTCCATGGGAGAGGAGATCTGGTTCAAAACAAACAATAACAGCTCTAATAAGGAAGAGTCACAGAGTAACTAGATGTTGCTCACAGCTCATCTTTTCCTAGATCGTCCAAGTCCACATCACTGAGATCAAGGTCCTCCTCAACTGGCAGCTGTGAAAAAAATAATTTAGATTTAAGAATTAAGGTGGTAATCGTGAAGTAAAATATTACTGTGGACACAGTGGACATATCTATAAAGCCGTTATGTAATACGTGAGAAATGCACACATGCAGTATTCATATATGTCCAGTTGTCTTTTAATGTTATGGACAAGAAGTGCCCAAACCTGACTGTTAGCTCTGTCAAGTCATTATCATTAGATAATATTAGTATGTTAAAACTTTTTAATAAAACATCTCCCTATACTTTTCATTGCAGATTTAAGGCAATTATGTCAAAATGTGTCTTTAGAGTAATACACTCCATACAGCCACACCCTCTGGAAATGTTAAATCAAATAACAGCATAAATCTAAACTGTGTTTTTCTATATCTAAAAAGTGCTTGCCTGGCCATCCTTGCCATCCCAGGCTACAGTAGTCTGGATGTTTGGCAGTTTCCCTCCTCCAACTGGCGCTGTCGAACCACGACCAACAGACAGTTCTCTGCAGCATGCGACAAAACGTCCCATTACAAACATTGTAAAACACGGCAGCTTGACTCATTTTGAGCATCATGTATAAAAGAGAACAAGTGATGAACCTGAGGAATTCATGGATGCCTGTCTCACTAAAGGAGCCCTTCAGCAGAGCAAACTTCATTTTGCGTGCATTGATGGCAGCCATTGCTGGGTAGCCGAAGCCCCCGATGCCCAGAGCCGACTCCAGCGCCATCTGAGCACCAGCCTCAGCCCACAGCCAACTGGAAAAAGACAGAAACAGTGGACAGAGAAAGTGAAAACAGTGTAAACTGCATGTTAAGAGTCATTGGAAAGACTATCAACTGTATTTAAATTTGTATAAATTCTCCAACCATATGATATACAAAAAGCAACAGATACAGGCACTAACCCCCACATCTTCTTCTTATATTTCTCAGCCATCTTCCTCATTACATCCAAATAGTCATTTCTACCTGAGGCACCTAAGATAGGAAAAGAAAAAGAGTTTTGGACATAGTTTTGTACATCAAAACACAAACTGGCTGGTGTAGGGGTCTGTACCTGTGTCGAGAATGTGCGGCAGCACAGCTATGATACAAAGCTGATTTCCGTCACAGGTCCGTTTGAAAATATCCTCATTAAGGATCTGGAGGAGTAAGAGCACTTATTTCACTGCAGTGTGCACTTTATTGACTACACTGATTTTGAGAGAAATAAACCACAGGAGCAACTCAGACCCACCTCATGCACCTCAGGTGGAGGAGCGTTTTCAGAGAAAAGGTCCATGGCTCTGGCCACGATATCTGACCGAGTCCTTCCTCCTTCATAGTCCTCAGGTTCCTCACCTTTACTGAAGATCTTAATGGTGGGAAAGCCACGAACCTGAATGGACAGTGAGAAATGTAGCATCCTCTGAAGCGAAATGTGCCAATTCTCATTTCTCTTAACTCTTATTTTTCTGTTTTTATCACTGACTGTTTGTGTAAGTCTGTTTTAGGAATTCTTTTCCACATTTGCCTTCTTACATTATAGCGGCTAGCCAGGCCTTGGTGCACAGTAGCATCCACAGCACCCAGTTTCACTTTGCCCTTGGTCTGTTCTTTGACTTCTGTAGCTGCTGCAGTCCACTCTGGCTCGAGCCTAAGAGAATAGAGGTTTGTTACCCACTGCTGACCATCCTGCTGGTTGATAAAAGTGGGTGAAAAGATAATATACTTAGCTTAGAACTAAGGTGTCAAACCTACTTCTTGCAGTGGCCACACCAAGGAGCAAAGAACTCCACCATCCACACTTCATTGCCACTTAGAACCAATCCATCAAAGTTGTCATCGGTCAGCTCCACAACGTCCTTCTTATTGCCTGCTCCACTACCACCACCACCACTCTAAGCCCAAAAACACAACAAAATGCTTCAGGAAAAGATGACATTACAAATCATTAGTTTCCTCCCCCAAATATTAAAGACACTCACAATGTACACTTTAAAACACCAACATGGTACCTACACTGACCACACAATGTAAACAATATATGATGGTTACACAAGAATATGTGTGGTGATTACATATGTGGTGGTTACACATTTTTTATGTAAGATCATATTTTAACTCTCCATTATATATCCAGTTAATTAATTTTGTGTATAAATTTGCAGGCTAATTTGTAGTCCTAATAACAGAGGTAAAAATAAAGCTGTCATGCCTGTTTACTCTGACCAGAACCCCCAGTACGTCCACTTAGGCGGTCCTTCACCATCGAGCGCACAGCTGTCATTGCCCCCTCCACTATGGCCTGACTCGTACGACCACCTGATCAGAGAGCAAAAAGAGGAAGTATGAACAAAAATACGGAATCTTACACCACACACATTTGCACTGAAGACAGGAATGTAGAACAACCAGCTTGGTACCTTGGTATTCCTCTGGTTTATGTTTAGTAGCTCCAAATATTTTTATGGTAGGAAAGCCACTGATGCCATACTGGCTGGCAAGGGACTTGTGCTGGTCAGCATCTACAGCCCCAACTTTGACGACACCCTACAAACAAACCATACATTCTGTTATCCCCAGTATTGTGCAGCCCTACTTTAATGCTTAACATAAGAGAGCATCAGTTCTGCAAATTACCTTCAAAGCAGTTGCAGCTTTTTTCCAGTCAGGTGTAAGTCTTTGGCAGTGACCACACCTACGGAAAGAAAAGAGGTCTGCTTTCATACTCAACTGCTGCACACTGTATCCTAAAAATGAACCAAGGCTTGGCCCTTTTCCACCTGCCCCTCCTTATAGTCACACACTCCACTCATAGTAAAGAGCAATGTCAATAAAGGATGTACCAGAGAAACTGTTCATGTAATGGAAATAAATGTAACTCTGGATAAGAACGTCCATGAAATGCTGCACATGTAAATGAAAACGGTAGCTGCAAAAACTCACCAGGGTGCATAAAACTCAATAAGCCACAAGCTGTCACTTTGCAGCACCTGTTTATTGAAGTTGGATGGGTTGAGCTCCACTACATCACTGGACGTGTAGAATCCATGGACGGCAAGGAGAAGAGATGAAAACATCAGCGCACCTAGAGAGAGAGAGAGAGAGAGAGAGAGAGAGAGAGAGAGAGAGAGAGAACACCAAAATCCTTCAGATCACCCGTCGTGCCCATTACATCCGACTGGCGCTTAAGTTGAAGTCTAAACAAAACACTTTATAATGGTATGGTAGCGTGGTATAATTAGAGCTATTTACCTTGTAACACCCCCATGTCCGCCGACGTTATCTGTGAACCGACACGAAGCACTATGCACGAGCGTTCCCGTCCCGCAGGTGAGCTCTCGCGCTCTCGCCGGTGCGCTGAGAAGTTTGGAACTGGAACCGAAACTCACGTGTCCTGCTCTGATTGGCTCAGAATGAGACCGTCCCTTAAAGTGGCCAATCAGACTGTGACGTGCGTTCTGAACGTTCAACTCCAATTAGACCACGTGTATTACGAGAAGTGTCTAAACAATCTAACAATTTAAAGGACATGAAAGAAGATAAAGCTATCATTCTCTTCATTCTCCCTTATGTACGTTCATTTTATTATTAGTCAATCAAATAATTAATTATTAATGAATTATTAATGAAGTCTCCCTGGATAAATGTGGGCTGTTGCTCAGGGGCCCAATCACTGTAGAGTAGTAGGTAAGATTTGAACCTATGCCTCTAGTTTCATAGGCGAGTATCCTACCACTAAACAAGACAAAATACTGGGAGAGTATTTTATTTTAGCCTAGGTTGTTTGTATCTCATTTATATGTCATTACTCCACAGAATTAATGTCCCAACGATTATCGATAAACCTTACAACACACCTAGTAACAGACTCGTTGTATCATGCAGACACTGAGATGACACTCAGACACTGAACATACAACTCCTTATTAAAAGTCCATGTAGCTTGTAGCTTTTCACTAGAGGAGTCTTCAAAGTGGAGTTCAAAGTGTTTTGCAGTTGCAGTTTTTAACCATTACATACAAACCTCTTTTGCTTTATTGATAAATATCTGGTCGCAATTTTTCTTAAGGCTGTGGTTTAAACAAAATTATATTAAATGTAATTTATCTTGAATAATATATATTATTTTCATAACAGGCAATGTACTAACTAGCAGGTTTTTTAATTAATGAAATTAATGAATTTTAATAAATAAATGTTTAGCCATTAACATTCAACAGTATGTACTGGAAGTCAGTACAATACGTACAGTAAGTACAGCTCAGCCGCCACTAGAGGTCTGTACAGCACTAACTTGCACCTCTATTACACAAATTGGCATACAGAATTTTCTTTTGACGAATTGCTATATTTTTCATACTTAAACCAGTGTTTAATCAGAAATTGGTCACATTGGTCATATGATTCGCGTTAAAATATGAATCTGCGTCTATTATATATGCTTTAATTCAGCGTTTCATGTTAGAAGGGACCGGACTGTAGTTAAGTATTTCACTCTGGAATACATGTAGTATAGGAGGTGGGACTCAGAAGGCTTGACTGAGTCCCAGAGTATCTAAAATAGCTATAGAGTTCATATATGTATTAAATGGTTTATGGTTGTACAGATTAAAAACAATTGATGTCATTGTATTTCAAAGGGGAACAACATGAGCTGGAAATACTGAGACAGGACTTAAGTGAAAGAAACAGTTTTTTAGCTAATTGAATTGTAGTTAGTTTTTAACTTGGTGGAAAAACAACCAAATGATATATTCTGAACAGTACCCAGTAAAACACACACAAAATGATCTAGACTGGGAGTTATCAGCTGAAATCTTTTTACTGACACTAAAAAAAGTTTTTACATTGTGGGTGGTTGCCAACGGGGACAACATCAGCACACAGGAAGTTAAACAAGTCGTAACATATAAAGAGCTGAACTGGGTAAACAACAAAGAGTGTTGTCCACAGCAGACTGTACAACAGAGAGAAACAGATATTACCTCATCATAGGAGCATCTACAGCACAACATCGGTCAGTAGTGCAGAATTCACAAAGCCCAGATGTGCCAAAGTGGACAGTTAATATTCTCTCCAGAACAGTGAGGTGTTGCTTTTCAAGGTGTGGTATTATTTCTCTTATTATCTGTATAGAAATATATCTACTGTATATGTTTATTTTTTGAGTCAATGGTAACAGACGATAAGAGAAATCAGAGAGTGAATGGAGGACTATGAACTTACTCATGAACTTACTCTATTCTTAGCTAAAATTTTGACACAATTTCACATAAATATTCTTGTTTATTTTACTTCATTTAGAAATGAAGGGGAAAACAAATGACTATTACCCTAGTAAAAGAATAAGTGCAATGTATCATATTTTGAATGATATATTGTTAGGCCATAAGAGTGAATACACTGTATGTATGAATATTCTTATGCTGAGTTTATGACTGCTCACAAGTTAATTATGATTGATTTAGACAAGCCTGGTACAAAACTTTTGAAGTGGAACTGAGGTGGCACATAAAAGCTTTTTTCACTGTGAAGTTTATCCTGTTACTGTAACTGAAGTAAACACTGGTCCATTTCCACTGCAGTAATGCTCCAAATCTAATCAAAAGCATATGAAAAAATATACAGTTTTTCATTTGAATAGTATTTTGGTCATCATTAAACAAGACAATGATGTTTATTCTATAACAGAGGCATATCATCCAATATATTCTACTGAGACATTGTGGGCTTGTTATTAGTACATTTCTGACGAGGAAATGAGGACAAAGGATCTTATATCATTTAATTTGTGTATCTTGTGTGATTATCTCTCAGTTGATCAGCAGTTCATAAAAAACAATTCACAAAGCTCTTGTGAGCATGAGCCTTCCTTTGAAATAATTATGAAAACATAATTATTAATTATGCCACATTACAGACACCTTACATGACCAGTTCTGAGCTCATTGGTCCTTTACCCAGTATTTTACCAATATTATTTGTAATACCTTATTTCAGTATTATAAATACTGTGATATGAATTTACAAAAATGATGTTCGAATGAACTTAATTTTGAATCCTCTGTCTGGAATTATGATTTTGTTGGTACAGTTTAGCAGAACAGTGTCTAGAAATTAGACAGTACTGAATTAATGTCATTCATTCTTCTTTTTTTTTTTGCCTGAAATTGTTTTGCCTGATCACTGGAAATGGGAAAAAGGAACATATATAAGTTGGTCATTTGATTCTCACAAATCAAATGACCTCAGAAATATGACAAGTCAGGATGTGAGTCATTTCTCTGAATTCATTATGTTTGCGGGGTGCATCAAATCCGGAACTGGATCCATTTAACTCTATTTGGTAACCATATCCAATTTCTAGTCCAATTTTTTCTAGTCCATGTCCAATCATGACGCCACTGTGGTGTTCCTGATGACAAAACCCAAAATGATGATAGATCATTTTTCAAAATCCAGTACCTGGTGACCCTCAGTCAGTACACATTTTGCCTATATGCTAGCTCATATCACAGCTGTAACAATTTGTGCTCTCTGGTATTTGATTTGATAGTATTTATCAGGCACTCTTATTCAAAACAACTTAAATGTTTGAATTACAGGTATAGTATTCTTTGAGTATCATGGGGTTTTCCTCAGAAGGCTCAGTAGCTGTAGTGCTGGAGATAGTAAGGAACCACACTCAAACCCGTGATCTCTTGGCCCATAATCAAATGTTCTGCCACTAGGCCACCATCAAATATTTGATTTGGTTCAGGCACATTGGAAGTTGGGAAACAGCAAAAATGTCTCTGGATCAATGAAGACTTGGAATTGGAATATACTAGGAAGTTGACAGATAAATAGCATATAAGAGTTACTAATTGACAATCACTTTTCTGTTGCAGGTAAAAAGATGAATGATTCAGAACTCTGTGATCTGAGCGAAAACCACGAAAAAGTGGTGGTCATACAAACCTATATATTCTCTTTTATTTGTGCCTTGGGCCTACTGGGAAATATCTTGGTCCTTGTCACTTATGCCTTATATAAAAAAGCCAGAACCATAACCGACATCTATCTAGTAAACGTGGCTTTGTCAGATTTCCTTTTTGTCATTGCCCTGCCTCTGATCATATATAATGAGAAGTACAACTGGAGCATGGGGACATTCGCATGTAAAGTCCTACGGGGAGCTTACAGTGTTAACCTCTACAGTAGCATGCTCCTGCTGGCCTGCATCAGTGGTGATCGTTACATCGTCATCGTTCAAGCCAGACATTCCATTGGAATTCGCCTTAAAGCCAAGCTGTACAGCCGATTCCTTTGCGCCATCATATGGCTGCTTGCTTTCCTCTTATCCGTGCCAACATTTATGTACTACAATCTCTACCAGGAGGAAAGCTTTTTTGAAGACCAAGAGGAGGTCGAATGCACCATGAATTTCGAGACAAACGAGATGGCAGAGCTTATGAAGATCCTGGTGCCCAGCATACAGGTGTCTGTAGGCTTCTTTGTGCCAATACTTGTAATGGGTTTTTGCTACTGCACTATCATAGTGACTTTGCTTCGTGCCCAGAACTACAGAAAGCACAAGGCAGTGCGTGTGATCCTGGCTGTGGTCCTGGCCTACATTCTGTGTGAACTCCCGTACAACTTGACCCTCCTGATCCACACAACTCGGCTATTTAACCAGAGGGACTGCAGTGTAGAGCAGAATGTTGTGCTGACTTTGTCTGTAACCAGGATCCTGGCCTACCTGCACTGTTGTTTAAATCCTATCCTCTATGCCTTCATTGGGGAGAAGTTCAGGAATCATTTTTACCAAATTATGGAAGACCTGTGGTGCTTAGGGAAGAAGTATTTCTCCTCAGGACGCTCCTCCCAGCAAACATCAGAACTGTACATGCCAGCACACAAGCCTAACCAAGAAAACCCTTCCTCATTTACCATGTAATATGCATTTGAGTGAAAAATGGCTGGACTTTTTCCAAGTTGCGGTGAAACATGTAAAAGTCAGTAAGCCTGTATTACTGCGTTCAGATGGTGTTTGAGCATGTGCATAGTAAAAACAGACTGGTTTTCTTTAAGTTGGTTTTCTGGTCAAAATATTTTACTCTTAAAGACTTTTCCATTTTGTTTGCAATATAATTTAAGAGTAATTGTTGTCATGTTCACTTCATGAAGTCAGACTCTTTCTAGTCTTGGGCTTTTCTGTCAAACATTGCCACTTGTATGATCACATGTAAATGTAAGAATAATTTCATAAACACACCCACACACAATCAAACATGGACAATTTTGTTGGTACACGCAGCTCAATGAAACAATGCATTATTTCTACTGAAAAGTTATTAGATTAAGTCTTGTGTATATCTGCATGTTTTTTATGTGCTTGTGTAAACTAATAAAGCTGCAAAAAGAAATCATTTATCGTTTATTTTAAATGGTAGAATGGTACATTCTACGAATGTGTAGAAAAATTACATGAATTAATATGTAGCACTTTAGTTTACACATTTTGTGTTAATGTTTAATAAAATTGTGTTTTAAAAATTTTTACACACCGGAGATCTTTTACATATAGTCATGCATCGTTTTTAAATGAACACAATTTGTGTAATTAATGGATTAGGTTAGGGGTTTGTAATCAAGAACAGCACATGTTAATATTGTACATATTTACACATCTTTGTGTTACCTTTCATGACACTTTAATTGTCAAAAGTGTTAACACAGTAAATGTCTTAAAATGAACACAAGAAATGTTGTCCCAAAACCTATCCATTAATGTGAAGAATTTGATACAGTTTGTGTCCATTTTAACACATCTTTTTGTGTGTGTAGTTTAGTATCATTGTGTGCACCCTACTGATTGTAGACCAGACAAAGAAAAGGACTCTGATGTCTGAGGAGCTCCAAAATGAAATTATAGATGTTAAAGGTAAAGGCATGGGAGGTCCCTCAGTTATGTTTTGCTGTGACAGTTGTTGTGGGGCGACTCACATCACAGGTCATAGACCTCCAACAGGATAATGAACCAAAACACACAACTAAAAGCACTTAAGAACGGTTAATAAAACACATTGCACTATTCTTAAATGGCCCTCTATAACCCCCGATTTTAATCCTATGTAATATCCATGGAAATGCTGTTTGGAGAAGCAATCTTCAAACCTGAGACAGCTAAAGCAGGAACAATGGGTCAACATAAAACATAAAATAAAAAATGATGTCTATTATTTCAGAGACAAATACGCACACTCTAGCACTATATATATATACATATATATATATATATATATGTATATATACATACATACATACATACATATATATATATATTGCAGTAAAAAAATTGACCATCTGATTTGAATAGCTCTATTTGGAAAGGATGACATGTTTAGTTTATTTTGCCCTGCTTGACATTGCACATGGTAATATGGGCATATTGCACACCTTACGATGACAATGTTAAAATGATATATTGCACAGGGTTTTTTGAGGCGACTGGACATCCGTGAGGCCAAACACTAATGAATATTCATGCAACAGATCAATCAAAAATCAGACAAGCAGGCCAAGACAGAGAATACGGAGCAACAGAATCGAGGACTAACACTCAAGATTTCGGAACAAGAATAGGAATATACTGGGATGCATGGAAGAGGGTCACATGACTAAACGAACAGGTAACAAAAAGGAATACATATATATATATATATATATATATATATATATATATACATACATGCATATATATATACATATACATATACATATATATATATATACATATATATATATACACACATATATGTATATATATATACATACACACACATGTACATATATATATACACATGTATATATACATATATACACATATATATATACACATGTATATATACATATATACACATATATATATACACATATATATATATATATACATATATGTACATATATATATATATATACATACATATGTATATATATATATATATATATATATATATATATATATATATATATATATATATATATATATATATATATATATATACACATATATACATATATATACATATACACATATATATATATATATATATATATATATATATATATATATATATATATATTATATATATATATATACACATATATACATATATATACACACACTCACCCTTACCAACTGTTTACAGAGATGAATTACACTGTACCGCTTTTTAAAAAATGGTGTTTTTGAACTCTAGTTATTCAAATTGTTTGTGGCTTATTATCAAATTCTATGAAAGACTCTTTGTACAGACACGCTTGCGGAAAAATGCTCCACTCCCTTTCAACATTTGCATTGAACTTATGCAGCCACACTCAGCATTTATTCAATAATGAATCTACAACTCCTGTGCAGTCTTATACAGTTTGTTCTGTTGAATAACCTAATTTCAACGGCACACTTTCCAAGGTGATGCTCATCAATGCATTATCTTTAGATAAACAAGGCAGATTGTGGTAATTCATCACACCATGTAAATACAGTACAACCATTTTAACTAGTCAAATAAGAGCTGGTTTAACTGTCACTGTTTAACTGTGACGTTAATAAACAACTACCATTTACACTGAGAAAACTCAACACGTGTGGTTTAGAAATGGATTTTTGTATTTAGGTTTGACATTAGATAAAACCATAAACATTTCTGTATTTCCTCCCCATGCCTGTGATCTACAGTTTAACTGGAGCTTAGTCTCAGGCACGGAAATAAACATTTGTGCAGGATATTTGAATATGGAAAACAACATTAGAACAGTAAATACCTGTTTGGACAATGTCAAGTGAGAGTTTATTGCAGTTTTAGTAAACACAGTCATGAGCTTAAACAGGCTGACAGAGGCAGGCCTCTACAGCATACACATGATCATCAGTTTACAAAACACAAACCAGCCTGTTGTCCAGCAGCATTAGTGCTCTAAAGCCTGGCTGGATATCATGCTCTTGGTGTTTAAAGATAACCTTTCAAAATAAAAATAAATTAGATAAACTTTGGGATTTTTTTTTTATGACTGCATGCATGCACCACAGAAGACTAAATGTCTAGATGTGCACATGTCCAAGCAGGAAAAAAATATTTAAACAGAAGATAGCTGTACAACAGAAAAGGATAAATGATATGCATGCTGCAAATTTAGCTTAGTATATTTAACTAAGAGAACACATGATGAGGGGATGCGTGGACAAACACTGATAAGGTTTAGTTCTGCAAACTTTTTTATATTTACACACAAAACAAAAACAGCATTTGTAGATATGCATTGATAAATTTGTAAATGTATAAATTATAATTAGTTACCGTTAACATTTGTTCTCTTTCTCAAACACACACATGTGCGCACACACACACCTACCCACACATAAAGTGCCTGGAAAATCTGAATTCACGGTTTTAGAGATAAAGAATTGAAAGCTGTGGTTACCGATGTGTGGGCAAACAAGGCCATACACAAGGGAAAGTTCAGTACAATCAAATCTGTAAGTCAATCATTCAAGAACCCACAAAAATAACCTGAAGATTTATTGTAATTAAAGGATTGGCACCACGACATCTACAAATCTGACTGTGAATACAACATTGCTTTACGTGCATGGTATATGGGGACAAGACTAAACACTGCATCTTTGATAAATGTGGGCAGAAAAGGAAATGTCCAAAAAAAGAACATGTCGAGGGTGGAGACTAGTAAGTAACGAGTTTTTGGCTTTGGGGCAGTAAGTGCATGCACCATGGCATCTATGACCATTTTCCCATCTTTATACCCATTTTTGCATGTTGAGTGGAAGTACTCATTTGCAGTCTCAATGTAACTTCTGTTAAAAATCATTTTACGTTCATGATCCAGTTTATCCCATTTATCTTGACTTGTGAAACTACTTGTGATGCTTGTAGCTGCTCCAAAGTTTCCTGGTTGAATAATACTGACCTAAAAACAGAGAACAATGTGTAGTGCAAACCAAATGCGCAAAAGAAGCAGAGAAATTCCCCTGCTCATGATGGTCATTTACTGATTTTTATTGCTTGAAATGCAGGTTAAGATGGTCAGTGCTTCATGGTGTAACTCCTGTTTAAAGAGGTTCAAACAGATTTTGCTGGACACAATGTCCTTATGGACAGGTTTTATGGCTGAAGGTCGGCTCTAATTATTTTGTTGGTCTAACTTTTCATGGCAAACATAGCATAATAACACAAATATTTGCATGAAATGTAGACGTTGCGGTTTGTTTTGCAGCCAAATTTCAGTTCCACTTAAAAATGCTTGTGTAAGATGACCTGCCAAATCTGACATTACTTCCATAGAAATTTAAGTGATACATAGTCCACAAATGTGCAGTTTTTATCATGAAACACTAGTATGAAATCAAGACATTTTGACTTCATAAGTCTTACCTCCACTTCAAAACTGGACATCTCAACCCTTAGGCAGTCAGCAAAGGCTTCCAGCCCTCTTTTAGACACACTATACGCTCCCATGGTCAAGCAGTGAAAGAAGGCAAAAATGCTTGACACAAATACCATACGCCCTAAAAGAAAAGATGTAATGGAATTGAAAGATTCAAGTGAAGATGTTGATAAAATAAATAAATGCCAGTGTGTATGATGTGCCTGGATATTTCACTTGGATTCTAAAGCAAATGCAAGATTTTCAAAGCCTTGTATTCAAACCTTTTGATGCACGAAGGAGAGGCAGAAATGCGATTGAAGTCCTAATGGAGCCAAACAAATTGACATCTGTAACTTTTTTGTAGTCTTCAATGGAGTTCCACTCAGTCTCTCCCCAGTCACTAATGCCAGCATTGTTTACAATTGCCCACAGGCCTGGAAGCAAGGTTGAGCACTGGTTAGCATGTTAATCTGAGCTAATCTAAAAACACCAAATGAAGTGGATACTAAAAAGACAGATATTAACAATATGTGACATAGAAGTGAACAGCAAAAAGTAAATGTGGCCAATGGATCATGTTTTAGTTTAGTGCATACAGTATATGTAAATTATTACCTTTTTTTGGTAGATTGGCCTCCACAAAAGCTTTAGCCAGTTTCACATCTTCATCCCTGGTTACATCCAACTGCAACACTTTTATACGCTGAGATTCCACTTTGGCTAATGTTTGAGCACCTTGGCCATCAGAAAATAAGCATCCAGCAAACACAGTGAATCCCATGCTGTCCAGCCTTTTAGCGAGGTGATGGCCAAATCCACTGTCACAGCCAGTTATCAGCACAGCCCTGTCCGAACTGTCAAACACAATACTTCTCCTCTTGCTGACTTTACAAATAAACAACAATAAACTTATGGAAAGTGCTGCAAATATGCACATATGTGAATCAAAACAGAAGTAACATATGAACAGGAGGAAAAAGCTACCTAGTATGTAGTATACAATTTTTTTTTGAAGTGCTGTTAGCATGTTTTCAGCATGGACTCCAAGCATCTGGTCACCAGTAATGTCTTTTATATAGCTGAGCGTCTGTGGTCTGATGGCCTTACTAATTAGGAGAGGAGGGCATGGAAATGTGGCAATCAGTGACTTTTTAGATGTTTTAACCCGATTTGTTCCAGAAAATGGCAATTTCAGAATGCAGTTTTAGCCACTTTGGTCACCACTTATTTAGTAAATGGTTGTTCTTTATATTTCTAATAGTGTATGTTCATGCATAGTGAGTGTGGCTATTAAAATAAAAACACTTTAATTCCATATGACAGAAATGTTCGCCAGGATCAGATTTTCTAAATGTAGTGAAAGGTCGTTTAGATGCTAATGAAAAGGGGACTCAGAAACAAAGAGTCCTTGTTTATGTTTTTTCCTCTAGCAGATTGTTTTAAAAGGGGAATTATTTGTTCTCCTTCGCTGAGAAACAGAAAAGCGTATATCCGCTTTAAGTGCCTCCGAGATGTGTAGATTCGGTTTAAACTTGATCTGCATAATCACTTTAACATCAACTTAGTGACCGGACGCTGTTCTACGTTGCCCCATGCTTCATTTTCTATTGCAATCTCATAGAAAATATTATGACATGTTTTATGTAATGCTAATGGAAGTCACTATAATAGCCTGAAACGCCATTTTATGTCGCCGAGTAGGTTGGCTTTACGGTAATTTGGGTCAGCATCAAAGGCGCAATGGAGATTGGAGGGATAGATAGAGAACTGTTATCTGTAATGTTTTGCAGCATTTGCTCTGCTTTTTTTTTTTTTTTTAGAGCAACATGAAACACTGATGGTGGGTGACTGTTCGCAAAATAAAATCCGTGATAACATCAGGATATCATACGCACGCTTCTGGGCACTGGAAGCGTGGGGCACCACTAACTACCACAACAGGTGACTTCTCCACCCCTCGAGTTCCCACCTACATGATGTTATAAGAACTACAGATGCTTACATTGACCACTTTTGACTTTTATTCAGCAAAAGATGTTTTGAAAATAGGGAAAAGACAAGATAATTAAGCTTAGGTTCGCAATTTGAAAGCAAAAGGAATTATGAATACAACTTGAAAGTGAGTGGTTATTGTCACTGTGGATGATGTGCGCCCTCTGCATTTGACCCATCCGTGAAGATGCACTGGACAGCTAACATGGGCAGTGCCCGGGGACGGTGAACCTTGCTCATTAGTACCTTTACCTTCCGATCACAGGGCGAACGGCCCAAACGTTACGCTACCAACTGCCCCAAGAGTATTTGGGTCAACATTTCTAGATTTTTGATTAGTTGTAGATTGCTGTTTAGAAAGTTATTCTGAAATAGTTTTTGAACTATTGAATCGCTTTTTATATATACACTTGTGGAATGTTATACCACCCCATTCTGGATATCGTGAGTATTGCAGAAATACAAACTGCTGCACAAGAAAACGCGTGGTTCGGCAAAAGCGGAAAACAGCAGCACGTGACAAGTGTGAAGGGGAACATGTGATTCTTAGTTAAATCAGAAAAACACACACCTAATGTCAATTATTAAACAAAAATAATATAATGTATTTTCCTCATATTTTATCCGGTAAACGACAGTCCAGATACTACAGTGCTAAGATCTTTTGTTTATCTTAGTATACCAAAAGTATACTGTGGTATACTGTGAAAAGGCGATAACCCAGAAAAAAGTGGCACTATAATTTATTAATATGAATGATTTCTAAATATTTCTTTATTTACAATCATGTTAAAACATCAAAATCCTCGTTTTGTCTGCAAATTGTCAATATAACCCTGGTCACCTCTAGTAAAGTAGTATTCTTTGTTTGTTTGTTTGTTTTTGTTGTATCCCGTCCAGCACTTGGTCACTCCGTCCCTTTTGATTGACTGTAGCTCCCATCATTGGCCAATAGAGGGCACTAAACGGCTACATTTTGTCAGCTTTACCAACACAGCAAGAAGGAAGTTTGGCATGCTGATTTTGTGCAGCTTTTCATTCAATCAGTTTCTCATTTTCCTCTGTTATAGCATTATGGAGATGTAATGAAGCATCTACAGGCAGAGGGGAAGCCATAATGTACATTCTGTTCATAAGAAGGTAGGTTGTAACTAAGATATAATTTTATGAAAGTATTTCTCAAAATAGCTTTTTCAGGAGTGTGGCCAAGTTATGGGACATGGCAGGGTTTGTTCTCTTTGTCCTCAAGCTTTTAAAATGTTAAGTATGTGATTAAGCTTCCACAAGAAGCTGGGCACTTTGTGTCCCTAGAAACAGAGCTTAGTAGGTTTTAGAAGTTGGACTGGAGCATCGGTTTTTGTTGAACTCATCTGAAATGAAGAACATGCTGCCTCAATGTGTCATGGATGCTCTAGCTGTTATTATTGTCTCTCACACACTGATTACAGTGGGTATTTATGGGGGGTCTTTTGGGAATTAGTCATATTTAAATCTTCATATGGGATTAAGGTGATGTCTCAGCATTATATCATGAAGAGGAACCTCAATCTCTACACTTAAACAGAATGAGATATACACACGCTTAAGTTCAAGGTTCAAGGTACTTTGTTGTCATCTGTCGCTTTATACATGTACAAAGTGTGATGAGACAGCGTTTCCCCATGGCCCCAGTGCAACATATAGTAACACTGAACATTACATTCAACAGGACAAAGGGTGCAAACAAGCAACACAATAAATACAGTACAAACACAATAATTACAGTACGAGTTCAAAATGTGGCATCTGGCCTCTTCACACAAATTTTACACTAAGAAACAAACTTACTCCAAGGTATTTCCAGGCTAATGTCTAAGCAGTGAAGGTTATTTTTATGCATTTAGTATAATTTCAGTTCCATATTTTTTGAGAATCTGTTATTAGTATAGTTGGTTCACATTTATTAGGTATTATTTAGCTAAACACTCTAGTTTACACACCAGTAGAAACATGCTTAAGCAAGAATGTTTAATTTCATAGTATCCTTGTAGTTCCATCAGGAAATAACAAGTTTGCCTAAATACTGGTGGTGTCTTCCATGCAATGTTCTACCCAATCAGTGTGATGCATGGTTAACATTGTCCTCACTGAGAAGATGGATCTGCCAGAACGGTGATGATGTCTGTGCTGATCAAGAAATCTGATGTTTTAGTGGTTTATCTGTCCCACGTTCTAATATATAACACGCAAAGCTGTAGAACTTTGTACTTTGTGGAAACTTAATCACACCTGGAAAGGAGACTCTCCTTCATGACTGCTAAGAGAGCTTTATTGGGGGCAAAGGTTCAAGCGTCCTCTGGAAAGCAGGACCCTGACGAAGCGCTGGCCTTGGAGTTGGGGTCCTATTCAGCTGCCTCCAACTCGGCCAGATGGGGAGGAAGTACGTGGCCTAATTGTGCAGATTGGCCATGCTCCCAGCCTGAGCCATGAAGAGAAAACATTTCAAGTGAGGAGAATGTTTTCTCATCCAGACTGGTGTCGTATTTGCACAATCTACCGACTTGGTTTTGGTGAAGACATGGTGGATGATATTCTACAGTCCATCTGCCTAGCAAATGCATGCACACACATTACGAAAGTTGACTTACTGTATAGATGGTATGAATAGATTTTTATTGTGCACTTTTTAACAAGCACTGTTATAATAAACAGTATTTACACTTGTTTATGCTTTCAAATAACAAATGCTCATCTTTTATGAGATCTGCACTCTAGAAAATGTGAACAAGTAGCTATGTATGGACATTTTTACTGAAACCTACCAAAAATGATCATTTAATCTGGATAGTTGATATTCAAACCTGAAATTAGGTTTCACATACATCTGTTTGTATGTGAAACCTTTACCTTGACATTTCCTGACAATTTTACAGTTATTTTCTCTCTATTCTTACACACAAAGGCGTTCTCTTAAAATTACATCTGAAAATCTGCCAATAACCTTTAATTAGTATTAGTATTCTGCTCTCACGTATTCTATTTCGGCAAAGAAGAGAAACCTCCTTAATAGTTCATATAAATATTTCACATTCCAGGGGAAGTTTGGGATGAGCAGAATGCCGTCAACACTCGGAGGATAAGTGCATGTGTGTGTATGTGTGTTTCGTGGAGGTCCACGCCTGTGTAGAAGCTGTTCTGCTCAGCTGTCAGCTTATGAAGAGAGCTGGCAGTGAGCTGATTATTACTGGCACAGACTGAGTTCTTCTGGACTCGGCTGTGGAATTCAGGCCAGTTAGTCATTTCCAACACCAGCATCATTTCTCTTTTTTCCTAAAGCAACAATGACTTCATAGGATTTGTCTGTGCCCCCTGTTGACCACTCCCATTACTGTAAAATGCTATCTATCCTAGCCTTTTTTGAGAATCTATCACAACTTACATAAATGACCTCTTTTTTGCTGTCAAGAGGATGTTTTCTGTTTAGGGAGTTTTCATGTTTCAGGCAATGGAAAAGATCCTTGGCATTTTCACACAGGACAGGGTCCAAGGAAGTATCAGGGCATGAAGCTTATTACTGTTTTTGGTAAGGTCTCCATCCATAAATTTGCCAGCAGCCATACCACCTGCACATCAGAACAGATAATTAATCTGAAGTTACACAGGTTTGGGCCTGACCAGTAACTGCATGGGAATCTGGAGTAATCTGGAGGTGTTGGTGAACACAGCAGAGAGCATAAACTTGTGCACCCTGTGCTGTAATATGTAAAAAAAAAAAAAGGTCCTGAGTTTCTGAGGTTTTACAGAATTAAGGTATACTCCTAAAATTACCCATCAAGACCATTTCAATTCTTGAATCCTAACCTTCCCCTAGCTATAATTCTTGAATTCTTTCTTGCCACTTCAGCAGGAGAGAATGCACAAATTCAACTGAGGGACTCAATGGTGCTAACGCTGGAGGTAGGAAATGAACTTATAATTTCTTGATCCAGAGGCACGCATCCTGCCACTTAACCACCACCAACACCCTTAAATTCTGTCCTGGACTCCACAAATCCATCAGAAACAGTCAAAAAATCTGGCAACAGAGGCAGAGATTGAAAAAGTCTGCTAGAGAAAAGGATGTTAAAAACCACAAATGTTCAACTGTGAACATCTTTCTAAATGAGACACTTGGTCAAATAAACTGTGAAAGGTCCAAGCTTCCCCAGGTGTTCCCACATGCCTGCTTAGGGCGAAATAAAGCTGGAATTCAGGGCATCTGGAGAGCAAGGTGTTTGGCCATATGGTGGAATGGAGCAAAACTCTAGGACAATGAATCACTTTCACAGCACTAGAGGAATAAAACTTTTAACAGTTGCCCATCGACACATTGGATTACAGAGTAAGGGCAGCTGAGGCCTTTGAAGAAAATCATTTCTTCTAACTTACAGGTTACCACATCTGCTTACCTTTTGCATTGCAAATTCTGAAATTTGCTTTCAAATGCATATGGCCTGCAAAGTTATGCAAAAAAAGATAAAAAAAAAATTAGAGAAATGAAATTGAAACAAGTAAACAAATTTTTTCCGTGCAGGATATCTGTCAAGTGCCAAGAGGTTCAATAGAGTTTGAAAAGGCAGTGACGTTTCATAATTGTCATAAATTTATAGTATGCTGTAAGAATGTAGCACATTCTATTGGACAGGCTTCATATGCTCTAAGCCTCGTCATAAAAGTAAGCAGAGTTCCTCTGTGTCGGTTACTCCATGTTGGTCTCAAGCTGCCCCAAGTAATGGCTTTTCCCGACTAGTCTAGGAAGTTCCCTTGATCCAACTCAATACTGGAAAGCTAATTTCCACATCCAATTTCCATAGCCCTGTCTGTCTGGCCGTTCATGTTCACTTCCCTGCCAGCGCAGGACAGAAATCCAATCCAGGGACTTAACTTAGGGTGGAGAGCAGAGTGTGTGGAGGATACACAGGTTCATTTATGATGTTCAGGTCTTTTCAACATCATACAGAGTAACAGTGAGTGAAGAGAAGTGAAAAAGAGAGTGCAGGCATGGTGGAATGGGTGAAGAAGAGTGACAGGAGTGATTTGTGACATGAGTACCAGCAAGAGAGAAAGTTTCCAAGATGGTAGATGGGTTTGGATGGCCTGAAGTGGTGGCACTGACAGAAACACAGGAGGCTGAACTGGAGATGGTGTTGAGAGCTTGAATCTGGAGGCAGCCAGACATAGGTTCTTGACGACGTTTCATTGCTCATCTGAAAGGCTTCTTCTGTTCTAAAAAGTATTCTTATTCAGAACTTATGACCAGTTGGTAGCATAACGGTTAGGATGTTTGCCCCATGATTGGAAGGTTCCATCAAATCCTGAACCGGTAAAGGTACCACTGAGGTACTCATGAGCAAGGTACTGTGCCCAAGCATTGCTCCCTGGGCCCTGCCCATGTCAGCTGCTCACTGCTCCTTCACGGATAGGTCGAATGCAGAGGTCACATTTTGTTGTGGTGCACTGTAGTGTATTCACAATGACAATCACTCACTCATGGACCCAATTCACCAAGACGTTTAAATAGTATATTATATATATGTGTAGAATTGAGGAAAACTGAATAAGATAATGTTTTGCACAAACATGCACAATAAAATTGTGTAAAAGCAGTTTCTTAACTTTTGCAGTTTCTTAAATAAGAAAATATCGGTGAATGGCAGAATCTTCTTGAAAACTGTTTAAGTAGGATGTTAAAACTTTGTCTTTACAATGGTTGGTGAATGAAACCTGATAATATCTTAATAAAAGCCTTTTGGATGATGAAATCAAGAACCTAAAATAAGTCCAGTTTCCTTTAATTCAAGCACTCAGGATGACGACGATATTCGGAACAACTGAGAACCTACACGGACAAAACTTGAGGTGAGTGTATTAGCAGCTGACATTTGACATATATTTGGAGAAGGATGCTGTGGCAAATGGAAAAAAGAAAAGCCTAAGAGGAAGTTCATAGGTGTGGTGAAAAGATATGCAGGTGACTGGTATAAAAGAGGAAGATGCAGTGGACAGGTAAAAATGGAAACACGATCTGCTGTGGAAACCCCTAATTGGATCAGCCAAAAAAAAAAAAAGATTTTATCATGATAAAACGCCATGAATGGTCTATAGGCAGTTTGCAATTTGAAACTCCTTGCAGAATTTTAGAGCCAGTAACAGCAAAGTGACCTCATCATACCTGGCCTGTTTACATGTACATTGCTGTAACCTATTAAAAATCCCTCAGCTATTCCAGCTCTCAGTGGGAGCGTTTAAATTATGAATGTACAGCATGATGTCAGCGACAAATGGCTTTCCAAATCCATGAATGTGGACAGTTTAAGTGAACACATCAGTCTTTAACCACAGCCTCATTATATTTTCTGAAGACTCTACATCAGTGTAACATTCACCACATAAAGGATTACGATGTCACATCTTGTTAGCATTGTGTGTCTTGTACACCACTGAGAAACACCTGCATGAAGAGAAACATCAAACCTCCTGCAGTGGGATCCTGGGAAGAATGTCATTTTTATCTTCGTCACATGTAGTTTGGAGCTTTGATCATGTAACAATGCATTGTTGTTCTGCACAAACGAACATCTGGTGGTGACCGGTGTTCAAAAAGGATATTTTTGATCTAAACAGGTTAACAGTAATGTACATTATGACCCATGTTACTTTATATTCTCTAACTTAGTTGCTTTCTACGAAGGCAAACGTAAAAAATAAACCAATAAAAATAAATAGATTTAAATAGATTCCAAGTAAAGTGAATGATTTATTTATATTATTTAATTATTTCCCAATTAGGTAAAACAACCAGAAAAATCATGTTTGCGGAGAGATGAGAATTTAGTTTTGTGAAACTAATCTTCCAAATTACATCTTTCATTTTACAACAGCTACTCTTAGAAGTGCTTAATATGTGGAAACTAAATCATGCTTGCAAAGCTAATTTATTATGTCAGATGTGTTCATTTTATTATTGTTGAGAGGCATACAATACAGTGCAAACAATCTTTGGTACAATAAAAATACAAGTACAATACAAAATACCAAGCAATCACTTTGCCCCCTTGTTGCAGTTTGCTCAGTCTTGCAGGGCAGTGCACTGCTGTAGAAATGGGCTGTAGGAGACCCGTGTAGGGGCAAAAGGTCAAATCGACATTATATAGGAGTGTGGGCAGATGGCTGAGTGCAGATGAATGGCAAGTTCTCATGAGCAAGATGCTCAGGACAGAAAACAAGCAAATAGCAAAGAAAACTAATACTTAGTCTGTCCGCTTGTTCCGTCACACCATGGCAGTAATAGAATCATCAGACATACCATTCTAAATCGTATTACTTGCAAAGAAATCCACAAGCTGGCGATAGAGAGACAAATAAGAGAGAAACAAGAATTTATCAAACCAGCCATGAGTGGTACATCAGAAAAAACCCTGCACACTTCTACGAGTGCGAGCTGTTTATGTGCCTGTTAGTAATTAGTTGATTCGCGGTTATTCTTTAGGGTAACACAGTGTTATTCTCTTGTTTCACAAAATGATGCATGAGCCAACATCTTTTCCTAATCTCTCACCCTCCCCACTCTTCCATATGGCTTTAATTCGTCTAAGGTCAGAGAGCATCACGCTCTCAAAAACATGACATCAGCGCTGTTCACATGCCTCCTGCTAACTCTGGAGACCGCAGCCAAATTTTCTCGCTGTCCAAAAGGCAAGGCCTCGAGAGATGGAACTGCGAAGGGTCTCCAAGTCATGTACCATATGGGTAGGGGCTGTGATTAGAGAAGGTGAGAGATTAGGAAAAAGAGAGAATATGAGTTCTAATCCATATCCTGCAAGGCCTCTATACTGTACTCTGCAGAAAGATGAGAAACAAACGAAGGCAGTTAGAAACGAGGCCTGTATGAACATAAGCTGTACACAGTGAAATGTAACAGGCCTCTCCATCTGGTTAATTGGGGTCTTACATTCTCAACCAAGAACTGCAAAACAGGGAAGAGTTATACATATGAAATGGAATAAAACAAAACCATGGGGCACAAAGCGAGGCTGACACAAGTTGTAGTAATGTGCTGCACTGCGGTGAGGAACCTGCATGGTTAACAACCTTCCTCAGCAGTGCTGACTTCCCTGTTCAAACACACCAAGACATTCCTGGCAGCGGTCTGGAAATACTGCACTGGTGAGCTAGCACGATGTCGGAGCTCAAAAATATTACTAAAACTAACATTGTAAGACCCTGATGCAAGTCTAAACTAGGCCAAACCGACCCGTCCCTCAACCCCCACACCGTCACTTCTGTTTAAAATGTTTATTGATGTGAACAAACAAGGAAATAAAAAAAATAAAAACACTAGATGTTACCCAGCAACCTCGGCTGGACCCAAAAAACGTGATCAGTAGACTTTACAAATACTTGTTCAAGATATTCACATTATCTTCACATACAAGAGGTTGATATTAAGATGGGAAAATATGTAATATGCATATATTCAGTAAATGATATAAAGCACCATAAACATTGAGTAAAAGCTGGAGTAACGCTAACCTTTTTTCCATATAAATGTCTTTTGAGTATTTATAAAAACCAGGTTCACACTCAAAAGGCATGTGAGTATACATAACATTTTGCATACTGTGTAAAAAACATCGCAAAGGTATAAAACAATACTTAAAAGGTTGTATAAACCATGCACGTCACTAACGTGAGGGAAGTAGCACCATTCGTTCGGCATCTCTAAACCTGAGATCGCTTTTTAGAGACTGCATGGCAGATTGTGGTTTAGTTGCAGGATTTGTATCGAACGCGTCTTGCGATGTAACTCCTCCTCTTCAGTGCGCGGTAGGGCAGTAACTGAGCGGCCAATGCCTTCAGTGCTCTCTTAAGGCCTCTGGTCCCTTTGGTCAGGTCTGGTGGAAAAAGAGCGCATCCTCTCTACACATCCACCTCTTCATTCGTTTATCCATCCATTACTTTAAGGGCTGATCGGGTGGCAACCTCTCTGCTTGGGCAGTGGATCTGATGCCATGCTTGGAGATGTGAGTAAAGAAGACAAAAACAAAAGGAAAAAAAAAAAGTAGACATTTGGATGCAGCAGGTTTGGCATCATTTAGGTCCCTTCTCTACGATGACTTGGGTGGTCCTGAGGTTATACTTGACTTTCTTGTCCTGATCGTTTCAGTGGATGTTGAAGGCACATGGGACAGCAAGAACCATTCGTTGTCTCAGGTTTCGGACACGGCGCTGGGGGACATCGCTCAACAAAACAAGTCACCTGCGAGTCCTAACACACAGCAAAGGGCAGAAGAAGTCGAATGAGGAGGGGAAAAAAGGTTTAGTCGTCACACTCCACTTCATACCTTAATAAAATTTATAACAGAGTTATGTATTCGCAGGTCTTTTACGGCCAAGTGACGCCTGACAAAACAGCGGCTTGTCTCTTGTGAGAGGAGAGTTATTCAGGGAGAAGGTGATAAGGGAAAAGGTTAAGCGCTGCTTTTGCTGCCAGTTGAAAAGAATGTCAATTGGCACGCGGTTCAAGGGTTGGCCTGGGAGTGTGGCAGCATTAAACCTCTCTGGACAAAGGAAGAATAGGAGAAAGCAGAGAGCGTCAGCCAGAGTGGGACAACTGATACTCAACCCCCCCACCACACACAACTGCTAGAAGAAGGCAAGTGAGGCTGGCAAAAGCACTGGTGAGAAAAAGTTTTTGGAATGACCAGCTTGAGGAGACTAGTCTGCTGTTATTTATTGTCCATTTCTGGCTCAGTGTCTGCAGTTGACATGTAGTGCCACCGCAGTGAAGTCATACATACACACACACACACATTCTATGGCTTAGTACTGTGAAGAAAAATAAAGTTAGTGCCAGGCGAAAACACTTCTTTATTAATTTGGTATTTTGGATTACAGCGCGCCCGAGATAAACACTAGAAATTATCTATGAATGACTGTATTATGAGTAGAACACTGGTTGTTTTTGTTTTTTTTCCAGCTAAAAAATGATCTTGAGTGGAGGATCTGACTGAATTTGAGCGAGCGCTCAAACTCACTTGTGTGTTCGCGTTTGCTGGCATCACAACATCCGGTTTCGGTTGTGTTTTAAAGTAATTTGCCAAAAATACAAAATGCATTTTTGCCCATTTTCGGCTGAAAATTTTCTGTGGCCAAATTTTCAGTGCATCCCTAATATATATAAAACCAGGTGGGATTTACAGCTTTTTGGGGGCACAGCGATTGTAAACAATTAGATTCACTCCACCCTGATACAGATGGAAACTGTACTGAACCACATGTCATAGTGGAACTTACAATGGCTGGAAATTTCGGAACAACACAATGATGAACTACAATGTCTCAGTCAGATGAGTGTCACTTTTAGTCGATTACACTTTTGGGAGCTGTTTCCAAACAGTTAGAATCCAGCTGGCAATTTCATTGCCAATAAAATACTACATTGCACTTTCCTCCTCTGACACTTCAGGAGACATTTTGGTATGTTCATTTTGGTGATACAGCAACTGACTACACATACAATAGATTATTTGCTCATTGCTAGAACATGCAAGTGATAAATAGATAATGATTATCATAATTTGCATGCACAGAAGTGGAGCTGGTCTGCTGTTAGTTTCAGTATTATTAATGAGCCAATGGCACATTAAAAAGGAAGAGCGAACTGTTATAGAGAAAAGATGACTCCATGCAACTGCCATGGCAATAATAAATTACAGAGTTGTGTATTTTGGGAGGAGTGTTCCTAAAAACTGTTCCAGGAAGAACTTTAGTCAATTCCAAGAACAGAACTGTTAAATGTACATACTTTGCAACGGCATGTGGTGCAAGAGTCTTTCTTCCAGCTCTCGCCATCACCTCGCTGTCTTCCAGTCTCATCAGTGCAGTCTGTCTTACTCAGACGGGCTTCAAGTCTTTTTATCTGTGGGGTATAAGAAGAAAGATCACAGTCTGAACCCAAACTAAAATGAACTAACCCGCATCTGTTGCCTGAGATCACAAAATCACAATTAGCAAGACAGAAAGTTTTATCAATCTTTGAAAATAATCCATAAGTATGATGTAGATTTTTGGGTTTAATCTGATACAAGCATTTTTAGCGTTGGAAGGTATAATGGCAGTACAGTTTTTTGGTGTGTAAACTGCACTATGTATTTCAAAACCACGCTGTGGGTGTAGCTTTCAAGGAGGTTTCATGACCCGTTAAAATTAAATCAGTATGAGGCAGAGCACAGCAGACTGATCCATGTGTTATTTGTTCTTGGACCTGAAATAGTAAAGCCATAATCTGTAAATAACTTCCCTCAGCCCATCATAAAATGACAGAGGAGCAGAGTAAAAGTACATCTCAATATATGTCCTTGATTATAAGTCTTAAAAATTCCTAGGTACTGATTTTTAAGGCTGTGACGTGCATTGCAGATCCCTTAAATCTCTTGCTCTGCCGTGGCCTTAATTAAAGCCATGCGTCTGAATCGTGGATGTGCCTATAGCACTGACCCCCTCGCTTCAACTCTCCATTTGTGCAGTGTTATCTGATCCAGAGCTTGGCTATCCTGTTTCAGTTCAAACACTGCTGGCCCATGTTGTTAACCCTGGAGAATTCGGAGGTGAAACTGTGCTGAATGAGTGTGGTTTCCTCTATAAACCTTGTCTTATGTTAAGACATATGCTTTGCGGTGTCTAGTTTTTCCACTGGCTGCTAAACTTATGTTCCTTAAAGAGATTATTTTGTAATTTTTTTCTGTTCTACATAAAGACATCTCTAGAGTTAGAATGAAAAGGCTGTGCACTCATCCTTACCTGCTTACGTAAACTAGTGATAGTCTTCTGCATGTCCACAACAAAGTCCTGGAACTCATTTAATGAGGGTTCAGTGCTTGACTTTGATGATAGAGTTACATTTACAATCGTTTTCTCTTCGTCCGCAAAGCTGAAAAAATACAATAAAATCAGGTTCTGAAGTAACAAGACTCTTGAAGAATTCTTGAGAATCTTCTCTGCTGTGTTCCTCCAGAGCTGTTTCTCAATACCAAGAATGCAAATAACATACTTGTGTGCTTAGCAAGAGCGGTTTGCTTAACACTGCTTCTCAAGAAAAAGGCAGGGACAGAGAAGACACCAAATGTAGGATTTTTTGGCATATTGGTTCCAAATATCGGTTATTGGGCCCCATTAACTAGCAATAATCTGTATCGATACCTGCCCTGAAAAACCAATATCGGTCGACCTCTAGTATATTTAGTGTCCTTCGTAGTTCCTCAATGATAAACCTGTATTCGGGGCGTCAAAAGAATGGGCAAGGACAAAATAACACGTGGAGAAACACCCATAAAAAGATTTTAAACATTTTAAATTATTAGTATTCGCAAACAAGCTCTACCTGGGGTCATCTACGTGCTTGCTTGAAGGATTCTCCTCTGCATAGCTATGCTCCAGAGACCTCCGGCCCCGGAAGTGGTAGGACAGGGCGTTGAACTGGCCTTTTGTGCGGCAGTCTGAGGGGTCAAAAAGAGTTTAACACTTTACTAAGAGCAGGAAGGAGCTTCTCATGCAGGACTGGAGAAACAGTAAAACACAGCTAGAAGTTTACAAGTAGTAAAGCAGCGGGCAGCACTAGTAGATATGTCAATTTGAACAACACTGTCCATTTGACTGAGCCTCACAAAAACCCGTAATCAAATCAACGTTAAAAGAAAAACGTCTGCAGAACCTTGTGTTTGCTGATTCACAAATTATGTGTGTGTAGTAATGAGGACACCCCAAGACAATGAATTGAATTTATTAATGTGTGGGTTTTAGTATAACTTCAAAGTCCTAATTAAATTTGATTTATTAGCAGGCACATTAGCATTTCTGGGCGGAGTGCCCCTTTAAGGCCTGTGGAAAAGACACCCGCTGCTTTTATCTACTGGAGGTAGAAGGGACTTGTCTGAACAGGGCAGGGCAATAAAGGCACTTATGTAAGAGCACCATGAAAGAGATGACTGTCAGCAACAGGGTCTCTAGTTAGTGCTGTATAGGGGAGACCACAGACACTGAGACTGAATTCAGAGCCTCCTTTGATGTAACACATCTGTAAACATATAAACCCTCTTTTAAAGGAAAATCTAAAATTTTACAAATAAATCATGATATTTTAGTTGAAAGTGATTAAGTCTGAATAAATCTGTTAAAATATAATAATTTAACACAAATTATCTGCATTTTATTTTACATAAAAGTATGAAACTGGTGTTTATGAAAACCATAACATATAATAACAGTTTTAACAGTACAATAATTACCATTTCCTGGTCTTTTTAAATTACATTAAATGAAGACTAAACTGTGCTTGTGGCAGGACGACTGTAGCAGGGATGCTGGTTTAATTCAGCTTTAATCAGCTTTAATTACAATAAGCAAACACAAGGCATTTGAATTGTTGAGAATGTTCTTAACATCAAACATGAATTACGTCAACCAGAAAACGGTAAATGATAACTGCCTATGATTGTGATTCTACCACTAATTAACTACCTTACCTACTCAAATAAGTCCCATAAAAGTAGTGGCAAAAGTAGTTCTTGTAATATTTCTCACAATGTTTGCTTTATTCTACAGTTAAATACATTTTAAAACACAAGTTCATTGTAGATGATGTAAAAACATAGGAATTCACGGGGCAATTTGTGCTGGTGGAGTCTGCACTGGACTACAGTAGGTTTAGACATAATCCAGACACCTCACAGCCCTGAAAGATGCCAGCACTCAGTATGTAAAGTTCACTCATGTGGACTGATATGTAGTAAATCTTAATTCCCCAGATGACATGACCGGCAATGAACCCCATGGTGCCAGCCGACACGCTTGAGCAATCTAAATGAAAGAATTAATGTCTGAGGGAGAGCTGAGAGCTGCTTTCCTTAGGATGGAGTCAAGGGCTAATTACTTATAATTGCTCACAGTCAAGATCTGCCAAGTTTACCACAGAGCCTTGGACCCAGACAGGACATGTGGACACTGAGGAAAACACTTATTTTCAGTCAGTGTATTCCACATACCTAGTTCAAAAAAGACCCTGCAGGACTGCTTTAGACACTGATGAAATCTGCAGTTTATGAGGAACACAGGAACCCTCACATGCCATTATCAGTCTCGCTGACAGGAAAAAAAGGCCTCTATCTTACTCTCTCACATGATTTTTTTTCCAGTGAATTCAAAATACATGGGCTTTAACTAAACAATACAGCTTCTGTCATTACAAACTGCGTGCATGCAGCATTCGTAAGGCTGACGCGACCCTGAAAGAGAGGAAAGATCTGATCCACGAAACATACCTTCGCAGCAGTCCTGCCACAAGCGCAGGTCGATCTTCGGCACGTCGTCGCAGCTGCTGTATCCATGCGGGAACTCGGCCACGGTGAAGACGTCTGGCTGGATGCGGGTGATGTTGTCTCCGTTGTCACACAGCACCCGGGTGAGAGACGCCTGCTTCAACTGCGTCAACTGAGCGGGGCTGAAGACGCCAGGGTTCTCATACCAGAATCTTTGCACAACAGAAAGCAGACAAACATGAATCCCGCCCTGTTATTTTCATCCCTCTACGAGCGCTTACAACACTATAGGACGGGAAAGAGTGACAATGGAGGAGTTTACCTGTCACCGTCTCGGAGTCGCTTGAATTGGGTGGCCAGAAGACACATCAAGGTGGGTCCCAGTCTGCTACCAGGAACAAGATCCTCAACCATCAGAGCAGGGAACAGATCAACGTTCAGGGGTGTGCCATAGAGCCTGGGAACATACACAATCTTTATAGAACTAGACTTCGGCATTATTTATGCATCTATTATATTACTATGGTATGTTACGTTGAATTCCTTATGTTTTAAAAGTTCATATTTAGCAACCAAACCTTGGTGAAAACAAGTAAAATTCACATCTATAAAATGACGAGGACTGACTTAGTTCAACAGGCCACACAGTCAAATTCCTCACTCACCGCTGAAGTTTCTCTCGAACGGTGGGATTGCGGATCTCGTTCTTCAGGTCATCGAAGGTTTGCGCGGATGTCAGGTTGCAGAACACCCTGTAGTCGTTGTAAGGGGGGATGCCGTGGTCACGGCCTCTCTGGACGTTCATGGCGGCGAGGTCGAGGGCCACGGCGTGAGCCATGGAGAAGAGGCGCTCGGTCAGCTCAGTGTTCAGCAGCTGGGTGGACACCCTCATCTTGCCCGCCACGCCGAACAGCCCACGCAGCAGCGGGTCGATGCCTCCCTCGTTTACGATGCGGAACGGGGAGAAGAATGCCTTGTGCAGCGCGATGTGGCCCTGCTGAATGGGCTGGAAGTTCTCGTCCAGCCGATAGAGAATGGGGTTGATGAGAGTGTGGCCGAAGCGGTAGGCGGCGGTGGCAAAGGCGTTGAAGATGCCGGCGTTGATGTTAGGGTTGTAGCTGTGATATTCGCCCAGCAGCTTCATGCCGGCCTCACCCAGGATTTTGGGCAGCCAGTGGCTGTAGGTGATGTGCTGCATCTGGGCTCCGACTATTTTGCGTGCTTCGTGATAAATGGTGTCGCCGTCCCAGTGCGGGTTGAGGCGCAGCAGCTCGCCAGCGATTCGGTTGTGCTCCCGGAACCATACAGTGTGCATGGCGGTGAGGCCTAACTGCTCGTTGGCACGGTGATCTCCGGCTAGGAAGCAGGGGATTGGGCTCTCGTTTTCGTCGCGCATGCACTCGGTGGGCGGCCCCGATGCAAAGGGCAGCAGTGGCTTACCGGTGCGCTGGACGATGCCCTGGCGCAACATGCCCCGGTGTCCCGCCAGATCGCGGATCTCCTCGGCTTCGTGTTGTGAGCTGCCGTACACGTTGGATGCATCAATGTATGACGTGAGCTGGTTGATTTGTTCGCGTGGGTAAACCGAGTTCATGAGTAGCGACGTCATGCCACTGCCACACACTGGGCTGGATCGGACAAAGAACATGCAGCGCGCCCCGTTGCGGCGCTGGCGGGGGTCGTTGGGCGGGAACATGATGGGGAAGCAGGGTGGGTCGTTGGTGCACACCGAGGTGCACAGCTGGCCGTCGGAAAAGCGGGACTGGCTCAACGCCACCACCGTGGAGTCCAGGTCATGGTCCAGGAACTGACCCCACTGCATGAGCATGTGCGTGTAGCGCTCGTCCGGCGTGATTGTTTCCGTGCCTATTAAGGTGGTGGAGACCAGGCGGGGCAGTGGCAGCAGAAACCCGTTGTGCCGCCGCTCAGTGGTGCCACGGGGAAGGTTGAAGCCGTTGTCGTAGACGGACTTCAGCAGGCGCTCGAAGGCGGTGAGCGAAGCCCCCCACATGGGGTGCTGCAGGTTGTTGCAGGTGCCATCGTGGCTGCGGTACTTCTGGTGGAAACAGATATCTGAGCAGTTGTTGATGCGCCGGTGAGCCGTGCAGCCAGACAGGTTTGCGATCATGTCCAGGAAACGAGGCGAGACCAGGTCGTTATAGCGAAAAGCTAAAAGAGGGAAACGATGAGAAGTCAAAAGAACCAATTTCCGTGTTGCTGTTACATCAAAAATATGAAAGCTGCACAGGTGTAATGGTTCCCCAAATCCACTGAACACTCTGGTTTATTCCAGTTTTATTCCATCACAAACAAAATATAAAGCACCAAACAAATGTACAGCTTGCTCCAGGGACGTGTTGCTGATGGTGCTATATTGCAAATGAAATGGCAAATTAAAATGTTAAATTTGGTTCTAAGACTTTCTTATATATTATTTCAAAGGCATAAAGAAAATGGAAAATCATTGATTTCAATTCCGTTTCAGTGCCGTCTTCCTGAACTGCGATCTGAAACCAATTATGTTTCTATCACGTTATTTAAATCAGTTTCAGAACTGTTACACTAGAATCCAAAGCCTCCAACTCTTTTAGTGGCACCAGAAAGTTAACTGTCCAAGCAGAACTGATGTTAGCAGTCAGTTGAGGGCAATGATGACACAGTCTGGAAGCCTTTCCATCAGCCTCATCACTCCACTCCTCTGGATGAGTCTACTTGCGCGTAGGCTCTGTAAACATTTTTTTTTCTGTTTATCTTCTCTGTCTTTATTATTGCTTGCACAAAGCAGTATTGGAAATATAAAATTGTGAAATAACGACTGCATTCATTTCAATCCAAACAGACCCCAACTATACAATGCTGACTGGCCAAAAATGTGTGCTTGGTTAGGGTGCAGTTTGACCACGAGTGCTTGGCTGTTGTCATAAGCAGTAAAAACAGTGAGGCCTTTCTATGGCAGTGCAAAGCGCCACAGTCTCCAATAAGCCTGACTTTCAGAAACACTCCTCTGAACTTGCTGCCCTTTTAATCAAGAGGTTTGATTTGCCAAAAAGTTAAATATGAACCAAAAACAACTGTATAAATGTGATCATGTGAAATGTGATTTTCCTGCTGGCAGTAAATGGTGGGTGAGTAACAGTGTTCTGAGATACCTGTTCCATTAGTGTCCACCATCAGGCCCTGGTTGACATGTCTCTGGATGAGAAGAAGAGTTTGTTCAAAGATCTCGCCAGCTCTGGCCTGCTCCACTGTGTAGGGGTCGCGTGGATAACGAAACAAAGCCAGCAGCTCAGCAGGGGTGCGGGGAGAACTGCACAAAACAGTGTGGGTAAAATATAAGCTGTAAAAATGACTGAAGGTGACATTTGCATTTAACCAATTCCTATAGGAACAGAGGAACATTCAGCCATCTGTATTTGGGGGTCAAGCACCTTGCCAAAGGTGACCTCAGTGATACTTTTACTGGAACAGGCTTTAAACAATTGAGCCTAAGGCCTCGGCCACACGGACGTTCGAAATGAACGCCCTCTGAACGCCATACGCGTTTTTGCTGCGTTTTGTAGCTGCGTTCGATTGGCGTTTCACTGGCGTTCGCAATAGCGTCGCTTTCCTCGCGTTCGTCGGGATTTTGACGCAAAGAAAATGCATGCAGCGCTTATTTGACGCCACCCCAACGCGCAGAAAAACGTGTGGTTCAGACGTCCGTGTGAACGAGGCCTTAGATCAGGAGCTTATTCCTAACTGTTAGATTACCATTTTCTTCACATCTTCATAATCTGCTACAGAAATGAAACAGTACTGTAGTCGCGATACAATTCCCCAAAACTCTTTAGCAGCAAAAAGTAGGGGCTCAAAACATTTTCACAACATGGAGTTATGGTGCAAATTGGTGATTGTGGTTTCAATTTCATTGGTTAAATCTCATGGTCCTAACAATGCAAGGCAATTTTACACAACTAAAGCCTTCCATGAATGAGACTGTAATTGTAAAACCACCAGTTAAGCTCTAAACACTTATTTACTCATCATTACTTTATGCAGCTGCTTTTGGGCAGGTCTAACGCGCACAGAAAGTTTCACCCATTTGTCTCACAAATCTGGCTTCTTCTCTTACAGCTATTAAGAGTTTAGAATTTAGAACGCTTGTCTGATGTAAAACTATTTTAGAAAGCATATAACGTTTTCAAATGTAAAAAGGCAACAGGCAGGGCAGAGGCTCATTCCAATGCTTAAGTAAAAAAAACCATCCAGCATTAACCCCGCGTTACCCTGTTCTCTGGCTTTGTGTGGTGTTATATAACTGTCTGGGCTATAGCTGACACCACACTGAGCATGCTTAACCATGCACTGACCCACACACTAACAGCACTATTCATCACGTCTGACTCAACAACTGGCTGCGGGATCATTTATCACCATGCTAACATAGTGTCTGAAAAATAGGGTGTGCGGCTTTCTACAGCTTAAGCTCTCTGTAATACATTTCATTCACACACCCATAGACTTTTATGTAAAGTGAGAAGTGATAGATTCTAACCAACTCAAGAACACTTTCAAGATTGCTCATAATTAACCTTGCAGAAATAAGTGAAGAAGTGTAGTTCATTTATGAGCAGAAAAATCTCTCCCTCTAACAGCAATGGGGAAATCATTGAGACGTTCACAAGGCTTGGGATCCACTGAGAGTAGCTCTGGTAACTCATTTGTCCAGTCAACTACCGCAGCCAGACACCAGAGAAGCCATCAAAAGCTTAGGAGACCAAACTCTGAGAGAATTAGCACAAGAACTGGTGGATTATTATTGTACCTAAAGTGACTTAGTGAGTGTCCAGTTGGAATTAAATAGACGGCACACCCACTCACAAAAACTCACACTGGTAATATGCTCGTGAACCATAGACAGATTTGAAAAGTGTTGATGTGTTGATCTGCACCTAGAGCTTTGAAAGTATGATGCCAATAAAAAACAGTAAGACTTTAATGCTGATGTAAAAATAAGATGTCTCCCATATAATACCCTTCCGTTAACAGTTAGATACAATATAAAGAAGTGTATTCATGTCATTTAAAGCACCACAGACATTTTCTTTGAGTAAACCAAGCAGTGTATAAACAATGCACGACGACAGGTTCCACCACGATACCCGTGGCAACGTAAAAGGCATACGTAGAGCTGGGCGATATGAACAAAAACATTATCACGATATTTTTTGTCATATTGATCAATTTCGATAATTATCACGATATATTGTCATATTGTGTTTTTTTATGTTTTGTTTTTTTGGATTCTTATACAGACTGAATGAACAAGTTAAAATAATCAAACAATATTAAACAAATAATTTAACAAATTTCTACTTGAAAAGCCCTGAGAACTGGGGGAAAAAAGAACTGCCGCTGCCAAAGAACAGCTAAAGAGAGCTGTCAACACCTCACTTCCAGAGCGCTTTCTTGGTGCTCGTTGTTGCTAAGTTACGAAAAGCGTCATCTGGTACTTTCACGTTTGTATTTTATTATTTTTTTCCCAGGCGGCATTTGTTGTCAAAGCGTCCGCCGCAACTATAAAGCGCTGCATTTTCATTGTTTTTTTTCCACTCACCGCGGCATCTTTTCTAAGGGCCGCGACATACTCAACGCTACGTGACGGGAGCGCTTGCGCTTAATCTTGAGGACTCCCAACAGGTGGCAGTGAACACCATAAAAGCATCCAGTCTGCCATTAGGTGACAGAAGAAGAAGAAAGCGGCAGTGAGAGAAAACATTTCGCTGTGAAATGAGGAAGATAAAAAATTATTTGCATTCGGATGTTACAAAGGTGCAAAAAAAACGGCGAAACCATTCAGCCGTGTTGATAGTAAACGAGGCTGACGTCACGTGGCAAAACTTTAACATACAGCCGCCCCAATTTTTCAAGAGGTACTGCAACTCTCAAATTTATGACGACATGCTCAGCGGATGCGTCACGAGAACGCTGAGAACGCGTGCCAGCTTTGATGCGCGTGCATAAGCTCTCTCAACGTTAAGTATATCTCGGCACGTGACCACTAATGTTTACCACGCGGCTTTTTCCTGTGTTATGGGCAAATTTGCATCATTGGGCGCGATTGGCTGTTGTGCTGGCGTTATGCCAAGCTACGTGATTGGCCAAAGATACTGTCTATCTCAACGCGCTGTCGCATAGTGGACAAACAAGTATGATCGAATTTTATAGCTTAGTTATCATCGTTATCGTCATCACATTTTTCTCGATAAAATATCGAGATCGTTTTATCGCCCAGCACTAGGCATACGGTATTGTTTCAACAAATCTCAGTCAAACTCAGGTAATCTCAGAAAGGTGACAGAATGCAACATTATAAAAGAAATATTCTTGCAATTTGCATAAAGCATGTGGCTCTGTGCCCATGCTGCCAAAGTGGGCCCTTATAGCAGAAGACAAAGATGATACTGACTAAACATGGCACAATACCACTTTTTAAAATGTCCAATACCAATACTGGTATTGTAAATCTGGACATCTGCCGATACGATACAAATCCAAAACAGTCTGAGTCTTTTTTTAAACAGAAAACACAAAATTATGATTTAAAAAATGTCTGAATACATGACAGATTATTCTGTTATGCTTAAGGAAATACTTGACTTAAATACTGCTTTCCTAAATAAGCAATGTAATAATTACACACCCATATGTATATGCTAAATTATTTATTATTAAAACAACATCTCCAAAATTATTCGTTTAAACACAGGTCCCTAATCCTGTGAAGCTAAAACCATCAAGATGACAGAAATTGTGAGCGAGAGCTGGTGTTGTTAAGGAAATTAAACAGTATAATCGCGTGATTTGTTTTGGGGTTGTAGTGTACTGCGTTGCTTGTTCTGCTCGTTGTCCTATCAATATGTACGAATTGGCGTGAATGTCGAACAATAAACCAACTTTACTGCAGTGCTTCCGTTGAATAACGAATGGTGTGTTATGGAAATAGAAAAACCAACAATTTACAGATCTGCTCCATAGATTGACCCAAAGCCACTGCTACCCGATCCAGCTATTTGAGTCGTTATCGGACCGATATTGATCCACGTATCTGATCGGTGCCATCTCTAGTACTGAAATATTCAGACTACCCCACCAACATTGATGCACTTGCTTCCATATAAAGAACTGAAGGAATTCCAGAGGCAGTAGTGTTTTTATTTATTTGGTAGTCGCTCTGACAACCTCCTTTAAGTAAACAGACCAGCAGATAATCAAAACAAACCTTTATAAGCCCTCACCTAGGAAGCACAAACACTGCCTATAATCTGGCGCACACTGGAAAGCTGACAACATGCACAACGCAACAGCTGATAGAGCCCCAGTTACAGACTTCCGTTCCATAATTAGTCAGGGATCATAACAGTGGGAACGGCTATGAGCTCGGGCACAAGTGGCCCTGCTGAATTCTTTAAGCATTACAGCAGTATGACTCACACGAGTCTGTGGTGTTTTATGTGCCTTTTAGACATGCGATAGCAGCAGGCAGCTAGTAACTCACCCGTCAAACAGGTGTCTCCTGGTGGAGTCTATAGCACTGTCCACACTGCGAATGGCCTCCTCCAGAAAGGTGGAGACAAAAGGGTCACCCTCCCGACTCACCTGCGGGACTGATGGCAAAGAGAAAAAGGCGAATGGGTGATAAAGAGACTGCAGATAAAGTCATATCAGATGAGCAATAATACCACAATAGCAACTGTGGACACTGATGGCTGATAAAGAGGTTCAGCTTGGCTTTAGAGCTGAATACTGATACTGATTTCGCCCCAAAACCAGCCTTGAGGTGCAAATCATAGCTTAAGATGGTACAAGTAAAAGGGGCCACGCACCTTTATTTTACTCAGGAAGGAAATCAGCTGAAACTTGTTTATGGCTATTAACCTCTTTTGCTAAGCCCCATAATGGCAGCGATGATGGACTTATGCCATGCATCTGATATTTCTAATGAAAACGATACAGCAACCAGTGTGTGTGTTCATGGTTCAGGGTAATTGTAATTCTTTGTAAGTTAACATGTCATCATTTCATGCGCTATAAATACTTATTTTACAGTAAGCTTTTTGCGTGTTGGAACACACTGGGACACATTCTGGGCACTACTTGGATGATTAAGAGCTTGTTGTATATCTAAAATGGGTTAAGCACACTGCGTTTAACATTCATTTTGAAGGACTTCTAATGAGAGACAGCCGTTGGTCTCATGACAAAAAGTACTTATATGACAGTCAGTTTTATCCATTTATAACAAAAAAATACAATGTGCCCAAAGAAGCTAATGCTAACAGTGAGTTACAGACTTATGCTATGTTCACACCAAGAGCTACTAAAGCTGTAGTAAAGACGCTCAAAAAGCATCGCCGTCAAAATATTTTAGTTCGCTCGTTGCCCATGTTGTTCATGACGTCATTCGAACATTCGATCTTGCTTAATGGAGCTGTGCGCTTGTACCCAGTGCGACAGCAAGCTGTGCTGTTGTCCGGCCCAAAAAACTATACGAGGTCCTCAAATACAAGCAGTCCGGACAAGAAGAGGCTAATTACAGCCTAGAACAGAATTACATAAATTACGTAAAGTTTTGTAGTTTAGTAAATTTGAAATATATATTGTGCAATAATAATTTAGTACGCAAAGTAGCATTGTACTCAGACACTTCATCCCATGCCTGTTCTTTCTTGTAACGACGTCTTGAGGCGAAAAAAAGGTCGGATCGTGCAAGACAGGGTGCCCTGCACGCTGCATTTTGATTGGAACCAAAGTACGGTAGGAACCAAAGTTTTTGAGTATGTTCTGAGGGATCCTTGCAGGTAAAGAACGTCTACATTCCGATTGGTTGCCAGTCGGCTGAAAGATGTCAAAACTAATTTGCATAAAGTTAAGCTGTCTTCAAGTTTTTTTGTCGTTCTAGTGGCCCAAACTTTAACACTCCTAATGCTCTTGTCACTTCTGTCAACAGAAAGTAATTTACTTACGGCGATTTTACAGCTTTAGTAGCTTTCGGTGTGAACATAGCATAAGTGGGACTTTATGTTGCAAAGGCTTAAAGTCTTCTTTAACTTTCATTCATTGTTAGCTTTACTTGCATATTTGGATGATAGCTACTTTAGGCTGGTGATAGTCCAGCATCACCAGACCATCTACCACTAAGCAGATTTGTTGCAGGGACGTGCCTGAAAAAAGTGGCAATTATGTGGATGATTCTTGAGGTCAAAGAAGGACACATCAAAAATATTCTTGTCCATAAAACACCTATCTATACTCTAAATATATACAACAAATGAAGAGTCCATGAACTATTATTGTTTTTTAATTAAGTGAGAAGAATGTTCATCATTTGAAATATATCTCTTTAGAGTAAAATGTGCAAACATGGCACCAATGGGCCAAGAAAGCATCACAGATAAAGAGATATGAGGCAGTTCTCTAAAGACGAGATTCAGAAATATACAGTCAGCCAAGGCCGTACCTTGCACACTGAGCACCATGTTAGCTGATGAATAGCCAATAGAGTTACGAGCCACACACTCATAACGGCCCCCATCGGCCGGGCCTACGTCATGCACCTCCAGATAACCGTCAGGGTTAATGTGGAACTTCCCGCTCTCCGTCACCTGAACGCCATCCTGCAGAAAGCAGATTTTGAGAGAGGGAGAAAGGAGAGGGTGTTTAGAGGATGCACTCTATTGCCAGATGAACTCTCAAGTGCCTCAGGCCAGTGAAGCAGTCAGCTGCCCTCACCTTGTTCCAGGTGATGACAGGCGTCGGCTCTCCCTGAGCACTGCATGGAATCTGGACGTCAGTGCCAGACTCCACAGTCACGTCCCTTGGAGCATTTGTGAAAACAGGCGTTACTGATGATTTAAAAACATGTGTTAATGAACACAGCATCCAAAGCGTGCAGCAGTGCATCAATTTCCATAAGCAACAAAAGAAAGAGTGAAATACATGAAAAAACCCTGCACTTATCCCACATATGCACAAAGTTTTGAGACCTTGAGACTTGAAGGCCTTTACTGTTATGTAATCACGTTAACTGACTTCTTTTAAAAGTAAAATGTGTTTTCAAGGTGACTGAATCACTCTAAAAGAGATCCATAACCATAACACAATGCTAACTATGTGGATCAGTTTAATTGCATCTTGTTTTTTGCAACATTTTAGTCCAGCCAGCAAACACAGGAAACACAAAAAGTCATACAATTTAAAGACACAATATGTGTATTCTCTCTTTCGATTTCATACAGTGTAAACCAGCGTGGGCGGCAACTCTGCCCTGTCGTATATGTTTATGAAGGCAGGCATTATGCAATGTGCACTTTGGTGTTTGTGTTAACAGCTATTACTACATGGAAAACATTTTCATGAGGGAATTACAGAGCCCAGTGCTTTCCTGGGCTGTTCCATAAGCCTGTAATTTCAGTTAAAAGGTGGTTAAAAGACGCACTGAGAGACCCTGCCACATGTCTGTCGTCAACACTTTATGGGGGCATTGTTGCTGTAATTGCAGACCTCCCTTGTGAGCAAACGACAAATTAGCTGGAGGGGTCTCCTCCCTACCATTCCCCCCCCAGTCAGACTTTAAACCCCCTTTAAACCTACTTCTGAGAAAGTGCAAAGACTCAACGTTTGCAGAATTAGCAGGCAGAGATCTGATTTTCATCTGACCACTCAGTAGATCAAAACATGGCTTAGAGGCCTCAGTGTTCCTGGCATTATAACTTTTTCACTTAGTTACAAATATTTACTGGTCTGGTCAAAACTGTGGCTGTGTTTTAGTATGTGGATGTAAATTCGTTTTTTCAGAATCTGCTGTAAAATGCACTCATTAAGCCTGGGCACATCTGGAGGAGGAAGCCTAATTCACAAAGTTTGGCTGTTTATTCCTTCATGGAGGTGAGCCTTTGAACTTAAAGCTGTGAATCTGCATGAGTCATGAGGATCAGACAGTAAGGACAGAGAGGGTGGAAACGACCCCATTCAACACATCCCTGCCAAAGTAGCAATATAAAGAATCTGGTCTCGTGCTGTGTTATTGTTTGCGTAGCCTAGCAGGCAAACTTGCTCACAAAGGAAGCTTCTTTGTTAGTGTAACATTTGCCAGTATATTTTGAAGTAATTATGAATATGACTCCAACGACTAACCACACTGAGGTTAACAGAGCACTTTAGGCATAAGAAGACGGAGTGTTTGGAAAGTACTGTATATAATAAAAGTAAAGTGTAATTTGAGCTCAGTAAGAGTGAGAATTGTAGGGAAATGTAATAAGATCTCATGCAATCATTTGGATATAGCATGAAAACACTGCAATACCAAGCAATATACAAATGATTACATTCTGTCTTAACTGGTATTCATTATTCACTTTTAATTTACTCAGAAGACATACTGTATTTATAATGTAATATTCACCTAATAAAAATCAGTCACACTGAAAGGCATGATAAAATAAATGCACCCCTTTCTAATCACAAAATAACGTACAAAGTATTCTTAAAGGGTGTCAGTATTTATACTATATTCTGACAAAAACCTCAGTACAATACTGTATCAATTTCTCCTCCCTGTTTCCTATAGACACATGAACTGCCACCCGTTTCACAAAAACCACCAGCAGGGCAAACCTTTTTCTTTTAGTTGAAAGACCATGACACGTGCTTGTTCTCTGTCATGTAAATCCATATCGTATTATCCATATGAATTACTCACGACAATATGTCTAATAAAGAGAGCTGAAGTAAGACTAAATCTCACCTCGCTGCTGGATGCTGAGTTGTACAGCGGCTCTGACCGAACCCACTGGGCTCACAGCCTGGCACTCATACTGGCCCTGGTCATGAGGGGCCACACGGGAAATACGCAAGGTGCCGGTGGACAGGACAACGTGGCGCCTGTCAGCTGGCAGAGGGCTTCCTGTCATGGAGGAAGGGAAGTGTTCAGGAGTGTTGCATAAACAAACTCATTTATTGGACTACTTTAAAATCCACCAACTTAAATTGCGTTACTGTGAAACTGAATTTCTTTACTCACACAACTGAAACCCAGAATTTCCTCTAGGAATAAAATAAGTCTATGAGAGCCGTGCAAGTTCTCACCTCCTCGTGTCCAGGCGATGACAGGTTGAGGATAGCCTGTAGCTTCACAGGGGAAGTCCACTGTATGACCCTCGAGCACAGCCTGGTCCTGAGGGGTCACTGTGAACTGTGGAACGGCTAGTGGAGAAAACAAACACACACAAAGGGGCAGTGGGTTTATATTTAGACTGTGGTAATTTTAGTTTTAGAAGTGAGTAATGAACAGACATGGACCTTTGTTGCTTTCATTTGTCTTTTATCTTGTTGGCAAATATGTTCCCACTGGTGCACTGCACTTCAGGAACTCTTTAACAAAAACAACATTTTACAGAAAAAAACTCAATGATTTTACATTTTACCAGTTCCAATCCTAGTTCGATTAAACTAAGACCCACAAAACACAATACAGGTTCATAGAAGAACTGAATAAAATAATACCCATGAGTGACACAATGTTCCTTTTCTTGATTACTGTCAGCATTAAAACTTAAGATCTTACCCTGCACTATGATGTAGGCAGTGGCATGAATGGTGTCCACATTGTTGCTGGCGAAGCAGGTATACTGGCCTCCATCTGCCTGGTTGACGTTCTGGATGTAAAGGCCTCCGGACGGGGTGATGATGATGCGTGCGTCGTTTGGTAGGGGACTACGGTCTCCCCTGGTCCACGACACCCGTGGATGAGGCTGACCTGTGGCACTGCACTCCAGTGTCACACTCTCCCCGACCAGGACCTCTGTGTTCTGGGGCTGAATCACAAAACTGGGCCGAGCTACAATAGCGGTGCAGAGCAGAAACAAGCATGTTTTTACTTTTTGCATCCAAACCAAGTAAATCCAAAGTAAATAAAAATGTAATAATAAGAGTCATGCTTTTAATAATGCTGCTTCTACTCAAGGTTGTACAAATGCTTGTTAACATGACCACATTTCTTTTGTTTAGGCTGGTTTGGGTTGCCTGAATGACAGTGAAACATATACAGTGACACTGAAGATTTATAAATCACAAACAGGAAATGCTGAACATCTGGTAGATTTCAGTAGCTGAAGTGGACGAGAAAATGAAAGACCATCTGGGTGAGAGAGAGAGAGAGATAGAGAGAGAGACAGAAAACAGCCTCCCATGGGCCTTGGGTTTATGTTTTATCAGTGGGCCTGACAGCAGGGTTTGGGGCCCTTGGAGGGAATGGAGGCTCACATGGAGTGCCAAAGTAGCGCAGGGTGACCTCTCCGGTTTTCACCTCGCCGGCGACATTTTTGGCCATGCACTGGTAGACGCCCTGGTCAGTCTCTCTTGTGTCCTGAATCATCAGTGTGCCATCTTCCAGGAGGTTCAGTCGGGAGTCGTCACGCATGTTCAAGGCATTACTGTACAATAGAGAAAAGTTCAACAACTCAAATGGTAATCTAGAATCATCAGCTAGCTAAAAATAATGGAATATATACAAAGTAAAGAGGAGACTACCATGATTTTCGTCATTGAAATCAAGTTGATTTTAACAACACTTGTTCAACACCGTCGCAACAAGACCACATAAAAGGTTGGCTAAATACAGTGTTGCATGTCGTCTTTATTTAACGAGGAACATAGCAGGCTAAAGTTTGTTCTTACTTGTTTCGCAGCCATATGATCTGGGGTTTGGGGTTCCCCTCAGCCCTGCATGTGAAGTACACAGTGTTCCCAGATGTCACATCCACATCCTGGGGCTCGGACGTGATCCGGGGCACCTCTACACATAAGAGCAGTGGGAAGAGGTGGTGGGAATGGAAAGACAGTAGGTGGGGAGGTGCAGGAGGAGAGATAAAAGACGAAATGTATTAGGCCTCGTCCACACGGACGTTCGAAATGAACGCCATCTGAACGCCATACGCGTTTTTGCTGCGTTTTGTAGCTGCGTTCGATTGCTGTTTCACTGGCGTTCGCAATAGCGTCGTTTTCCTCACGTTCGTCGGGATTTTGACGACAAGAAAACGTTGCATGCAGCGTTTATTTGACGCCACCCGAACGCGCAGCCGGCCGAACGCCGGTGCTGAACGCCCGTGTGGACGCTTTGATTTGCTCCAATGAGCAGAAAAAAGATTGGCGTTCAGTCGGCGCTCACCTGGCGCCACAAACTCCAGAAAAACGCCTTGTTCAGACGTCTGTGTGAACGAGGCCTTAGTCTGAAACTAAAAAAAGCAAGACGTAGAATCCAATCATAGAAAGATGGTGGGTTGGGAGTGGTTGTAACTATGGGAACTAAACCAAGCCGCTCTCCACGGCACAGGACTCATTTAGTTGTGTGACTGCAAAACCAAAATGTCTTGGCTTAGCACTATCACCATCACCTGTGCGCCAAGTACTACTACCATTAGCCCTTTGGCACTTAAACAGTCTGAAAAAAAACCTAAGATGGGCTGAAGCAGCTCCAAAGCAAATGGTTTCTGCCGATTTAGGAATGTCTTGATAAGACTGCCACGGCTTTCTATTTAAGATCCAGGCTCCACTGGGTTCCAAAAAGCAAAAAAGATAATCAATTTGATGTGTTGCACATGCACATACTGAGGCCAGTGATAACAAATTATAGCAGGAATCTTGCAGCCAAATCGGTTTAAATAAAATGATCACGACTTTATAGGTTGAGTTTGACCAGAACCCCACAATGATAAATTCTGACTATAATAATCTGACAGAAGAAGACCAAGCCAAATACTGCTTATAAAATTGTTCAAAATTATGCATTCCTTGTATATTACATACACATGACTCCATTTCCTCTTCGCCATTTTAAAGTGGCACTTTTGTAGACTGCATAAGGACACTGTGGTTTGAGTGTTCATGGCTATGTGGCGTTTGGCCATCCCCTCTTTGCACCACAGACCACTGCTCGACCCGTTAACACTGCGCGACACTGTAATTACAGCTCCTGTGCTCCGGCCACGCTCACAGTGCCACCAATTTGTGACACAGGCCTGTCATCTGCCGGGGTGGCAGCACCTCGCCTGGCTACGCCGCGTTTGGACAGCTGCTTCAGCTCACTGTGTATTGTTCCTGAGTGGAGGAGGGGGAGCGCGAGATGACGTTGGGAGGCATTCCACTGCTCAGCCTATGGAGACGTTATGGGATGGATTACACTAACAAGCATGGGCAAGTCGGCCTAGCAAATTAGCTGCAGTGGTTTGTGGTTCCCTTTTACTGAGCTGCATAGTCTTCTGTTTGATGCAGGTTACACAGAATGATTTGGAAGATGAATCAAAGAATTCAGGGTTGGTGGAACATGAGGAAACTTGCTTTAGGTGCGGGGGGAGGGTATGTTTTTGCTAGGTAAAGGAAATAACTTAGCCCACATGCGACTGATACATAGGAGTCTGATGTCTGGTGTGCTGTGCTGCTGACAGCCCCTGCCTGCATGAAAGCCCTTCAGGTTTGACCTTTATTTTCTTACCAGATGTTCGAGACCTGGGGAGTTACATCTGACCCACTGCTTATTGGCAGAACAGCTGATGAGTAGGAGGCTAAATACACTAACAGGATTACATCTGGAAATCTAACACTGCGCAGTAACTAGCATGCTTAAAGGTCCTCTGAAAAGCGGATGTGAATGATGACAAGAGGAATAAAATATCTCTTAGTGAACGCTACTTTAGACTTTGCAAATGTGCAAATGTGATGTGTGAGTAAAGTGTCATAGTAGAGAAGGTCTATAAAACAGCTTTTTTATAAAACAGAGGATATATTTGAGATTTTTTTCTTAGGTAACGACAGAATCTACAAATGCTAAAAAGCACTCTAATGTAAATTATATTGCATGCACGTTTGAGAAAAGTTTTACTGCTTTGGGTTTTCTTCCTTTCCATTCCATTTCCATTTGTGTGCAATTATAAAGTTGTACTCTTAAGAACAGATATAAGCAAAAACTTAGAACGATATTGGTGAAAGAGGCCCAGCATTCCTAATGTGCCAATATGATAACATACTCACTATCTGACACGCATGCGTGCACGCAAATGCGCATAAATGGCCTTACCACAGTTGAGCTCCTCTGCGGTGAGGGTGGCGACGGAGCGCCCCTGCAGGCGGCTTGGATATTCACAGGTGGCAGCCGCCTGGGCATTGCCAGACTCTGCATACTGCTTCAGTAGGTCTGCCAGCCACAGGAGCTCACAGTCACAATTCAGTGTGTTTGAGTCCAGCCGCCTGCACAAGGCCGCACACACACACACAGGTCAGCTAGTCTTATAGTAACAATGACAACCACATAAACTAGAAATTCACTTCCTAACATGGGTAGATTATCTTAGATGAAAACAGCAGTAAAATTTAACTGAAACTTTAAGACTTTAGAGTTTAAATTAATCATAATTCTTTAAACACTGTACCGTGTGATATCATTTGCACACAAACAGTTTTTTTTCAATAGCTAGAACCACTCACAGTCTTTTCATGGACTGCAGATGAGAGAAGGTCCCCAGTGCCAGGTGTGTGATCCTGTTGTTGTGTAAAAACCTTCAAGAATGACAAGAGAATACACAAGTTTCTAAACAACATAACATTACTTTGAATCTGAGACACACACAAAACACAGGAATATAACAAAAACAACTCAACATATGATCTAAACAATCTGCACAGTGCTCAGTCATGTGTAAATACATAACTGATGCATTAGGAAAGTCATGACATTTTACAACTTAATTTTATGCAGTGAGTTTGTACTATTAGCGTGCTTGGGAAGAATGTGTAGGAAAAACTAAGCTGCAAAATGTCATGACTAATGCTTCTAAATGCTGTTGTACATCAGCAGCTGAACATAATAGCTTGCCTTTCACAACAACATTGGATTTCAATTAAAGAATTAGGTTCTTTTGAAGTTAACCAGTGGTTAAATATCAGCTGGGATGACCACATGCTCTCAGAAAGTCCTTTGAGACCCTTACTTTTATACAACAAAAAAATATGACTTCTTTCCCAGAACTGTCATTCTTCAGCAAACATGTTCTGCAACTCTACAGCCTCACCAGTGACTCAACACCATTATTAAAAACAGATGACAAAAATCTCAATAAGGAATGGTGTGATTTTCCATGAAACCACACCACAATGACACAAGACACACTAGGAGTTCTAAACAGCTAGTCTTTTCTACAAGCTAACCTAAAAATCACAAAACCATTCGTTACACAGGATGTAAGCAATGCCCCATGACAACGTGTCTTGTCCAGTGATGTTACAACTCTGTCCTACACCCAGGGGATGGTGAGAGCCTCTCTCTACTTCATTGTGCTGGACCAGGTGGCTTCCCATCCTGCTCTCTGAGGTCCTACAAAACGCATGTGGCTCGATTCCAGAACACGGACCGTAAACATACAGGGGGGAAAGAGGAATTCAGATCAGCTACTAAACTCCAAACATCTGGTAGGAAACCCAGGAGGAAGGTGGGCGAGTATAAGGAAAGCAACTGTTCCAAATGGTCAGCTCTGGTGATAGAAACCCTGACTAATCTAGAGTGTTCTGCCAAAATAAGTTAGTAAGGGAGATATTGGAGAATCACCATTTTTCAAGCTACCAGCTACTTAGCATTAAAAGTAGCTGAGCTACGCCAAAGCTACTCTTTTAAGATAGTAGACAGCTATACAACAAAGAAAAACTAGCTAACTACACTGAAGCTATTTTACAGCAAAGACTGCTTCCATCTTTGCGACTCCATCTCAATAAGCATGAGCCACTCAGACACAACCATCAAATGTCGTTTCTGCAAATTCTAAGAAACTCTTGGTAACTGAAAATACCTCAATATCTTAAGAAAAATAGAAAAAATATTTTTGTAACAAGGTAGTGTTTTGCCACAATACATTGCTAGTTGTAAATGGCAGTGTGTTACTGTTTACCTTACAACAATTTTTAAGTAGCTTATCTACCGATAAGGTACTGAAAAAAAGTATTTAAGCTTGTAGCACTGCTAATTTTAGTTACTGAAAATCACATATGGCTAGTGGGCCGCTTTTACAAGCACAGCAGTCTCTCTATCACCATGAGGTTGGATCAAATGCACCATCAAGAAAAAAAAAACTAAACTCAGAAGAAACTCATTTGAAGCACTGGTGATCTTGAAGCTACAGGAACCTGAGAGCAAATGAAAGGTCGTCCAAGTGCAGTCCCATAAAATTTAAGACACACAAGTGTCATGTTGAAAAATTTTCATTTCAATATCCATGCAAAGGCTTTTCAAAACAAACAAGATTTAGATGACTCGCATGAATATAGGCTGCAGTGTTTGCTCACACTCATGCACCACCACAGCTGTTTTGATTTTTATTCCACTGCCTCTTCCATGATGTTAAAAATGCCATGCTGAATGAATGCTGAGATCCTTCAGGGACTTACAGGCGTTCAAGTTTGGGTAGATGAGCAAAGGATTCGGGTTCCAAAGCTTCAATGTTGTTGAAATGGAGATATCTGCCAGACAAAACATAGACAGCATGAACACCATTCATGTATTTATGCTGATTTATTTGCATTAACTCACTATTAACCAAGCAATATCTTTGGAATATGCCATCAGTGTTTTGGGACATTTGGAAGGAAGAAAATCTGGTGTTGTTTTCCAAGTTTTCAGTTGGACTTAAAAGAGATTTTTACATTTTAAACATACCTGAAGATTAGAGACACACTTGATTTATATCAAGTGCTGGAAAATAGAGAACAGTTTGATCTGATGTGTTTCTAAAAAAAGTAAGGAATATGTCTTTCCATGTAGTACTGAGTGTGTAAGGAACTAACACTTGGGAATGTTGCTCATTAGATGCCCCTAGATCTGTCGATGTAAGCAAACCAACGAAAACAACCCAGAGTTCAGCCAAGTGCTAATCCAGACAGTCATCACAAACACCCATGAGAGAACGTGATCTCTCCAAAATATAGGATGGGCCAAATTTCTAGGAGTTACATTATCACCGAGATTTGTTACTATTTTCTGGTAAACAACCGTGAGCCTGGCAGATTTCTTACCCAACATACTCATCTATAAGCAATTTGAGATAGTGCCAAGCTAGTAATTACTAAATCCTCATGCTCTCCTAGAAACGATTACTGAAATAACATTGGAGAGTTCTGTAATCTGATACTTAATTTCTTTGGAACTTCACCAGCCTTAACAGTAGATTTTATTAATGCTCAGCTAATTGGAGATAATCATGGGGGATTGCAATGTCTTGGAAAATCGTCACTTGTAAATGACAAGAATAAGGAAAAGGACATTAATATTACTACACAGAGACTACAAAATGTGCTCAATTTCTTCTGAACAATCAGTGAGTAGGCTAGAAGAGTTAACACGGGCTAAATATTTCATTTGCAGGTTTTTCAACTCAAACTAATATCAATATCAGAATTTTGGTACAATATTAGTCTTGAGTTGTAAATACAGATGGCAACATTTGCACTCAACTCTTTTAAAACACTGGGCCAACAGTCGTAGAGCAAATCATAAACATTTACATAATGGCAGCAAAAAATGACTCCTGGAACAAACTTATGTAAGTGTGATGTGGCATAGCAGTAAATGGCATCAGGACAAACAATAGCACTGATGGATGGTAGAACAATCAGCAACCGGCCAAAGCACTGCACTGCACTGTTTCTGGCCAAAGCATAGACAAAAAGGAAGTGTGGGACTCATGTCTGTAGTCATGGTTACAGGACAAGGTTACAGTGAGAAGAAGTACAAATGTGGCTGTTGCTTTTACACCATACATGTAACCAATGTAGTCTCTAGTGTTGTTACCCAATTTAAAACTTTACATGATGCATCAAAGACCAAGTGAGGTAGTGCCGAGCATATTTTAGACATTTTAAATTCAGTAACAGCCACCCACATGTAAGCTGACAACAAAATCTGATTATAGTGACAAGAGTATGAATGAAGTAGAGGAAATGGTAAGAAATCACTTACAGTTGTTCTAGAGACACAAGCCCCTTAAATGCTTGCCGGTCTATTGACTGTATTTCATTCTTGTACAAATAGCTGAGGGAGAAAAATCAGGCATGTTAGTAAAGCATCTGTTTGCAATATGATTTAACAATTATTTTAAAATGGTTTATGATTCATCTGTTTGAGGGAGTATCAATATTACCAACTGGCTTTGCAGAGTAACTTATGAGGCAGTTCAACTTAGAATATTTGAATATTTGAGTATTGCTATTAAAGTATTTACAAAATAACTTTGTAAACCACCACAAAATAACAATCAGCCTAATCAAACAATACATTAGTTTTTATTAGTGTGTGATGATACATTTACCAATCATACCCTAACACAATTAGCAGCAGATAAATCACAACATGCCAACAAGACAAATAATGAAACATAATAAGTAAAAAAATTATTACTACGCCAAATAAGCAAAAGGAAACAAACACATTTTCATCCTGAACAAGAACTGGGGAGGACTGTCATGTTCCCAGCTTAACAGGCCAGTGTTGGTAAATGGTGGCTAATTCATGGGAAACAGGATTTGAGCTCTATGTGTCTTGTCTCTAGGGGGTAGGGGGTTGAGTTAGTCAGCTGTTGAGAGTTTGGTCATGTAATCATGTAAACGATGTAGAAACCGCACAAACTGCAGCTCTGAGAACCCTGTATGATTCCCCCCCCACATATCAGTCTACACGAAAGCAGACCAGCCACTTAGTCGTACTGCTCAGCTGTCTCAGTTGCTAAGAGTTTTGAATTTTGGACAACTTTCTATACACTTTTGGAACCTTCACTACTTTAGGAATCTGACTCAACCTACCTCACACACAAATACAGACTATACAATTCAGTCTGACAAAAGCATTTGAGAATGAGCAAAAACCAAGACGTGACATGACTTGACAGTCATGAAGTTAGTAGAAATCATAAATAAAAATCAGTGATGAGAGTTTGCATGCAACATAAAAATAGGTTACAAAGCAGTCACTCGTTTTATTAAAGCACTGCCCTGTTTGGTCAGAGGTCATCTCGGGTCAGACACTGACTTGACAAAGACGTGACCTAAGGTGAGGCTCAGCTGGAGCACTGCTCTCTGATGCCAGACACAAGGTGCAAGCTGGCTAATTATACTCAGCTGTAACAAGTTTAATCACTGCTAGAATTACAGGACACTTACATCCAGAACTAGGAACATCTCCAGAACAGAACCACCACCGCCACCACACCAGAACACACCCCATAACTCTTTGGACTGTACCAGACATTCAATGTTTAGCTTCTCCTTTTGATATTTCATTCTTAATGAATGATACAGAGTTACATCTTCATATTTCAGCGTAATTAAATATCACTGAGATCAGCAATCTAACCAGCTTTTGCGGTTAATATATTTATGACGGGGGGAGAACAATTAGTGTAAGCAATCAGTACTGTATACTCATCATGACAATGAATATCAAACTCACTGTCTAAAGTAAAATTAAATACACATTGCTCAATAACATCCAATTGTCCCAGGACAGATCCCAAACTTCAGAGAGACTCCAGATGCCTGAAGAGGTTAAATGGGGAGAAGCAGGTGGTAAATTAAAGAGGGGCAGATGAGACATTTCAGACATAGTCTCTGTATGCAAACCTAAACACAGACAGAAATCAGCAGCTCAGCTGCGCTCTGGCTTTTCTTAATGGATCGGTATAAAGGGCTGCTGTTCAGTCTGCTCCTCTCTGCCGTGCCTTTAGGGCACTCCTTTCAGACACACAAATTCATAGCAAAGGCAATTAAGCTCCGTAATATGTCTGTGATTTGTTTGCTCTCCTGAACAATGGTCGCCAAATGTCAAGTTGTGGAACCAGGAAAGAATGTTTCATGGAATTTAGATCTGTATCAGCTGACAAGTACATGAGCTGTGTTAAAGGGAAATTCCATTCAAAATCACACTCATATGGATCCTGTATTGAACATAAAAACAATACCATGAACTGTAACTCAAAAAGCAACTGGACGTGTGGGATCAGGTGAGAAAAAAAATTTGATTAAAACTTACAGATACTTCAGGTTTTCCAAATCTTCAAAAGCTCCTCTTGGGATTCTTCTTATGTGGTTGTTGTTTAAGAGGCTTCATGTTGGGGAAAAAACAATAACAGAAGCAACGAAATAAGCATTTGAAAGTGATGCTTATGCAGTTGAGTCATGCAATAGCAAACTCAAGCACAAGTACTAAAAAAACATCAAGGACCTTTTAACGCCTGCGATGAACAGAAACTTCAATTTACAATTTGGCTTAATTGGTTCTTAGACTTCATACTGTCAATCAACAAAACGAGGCTGAAGTCTGAATGGAAGACTTCAGAAGAAACATTAAAAAACACATAAATGTTAAAAAAGGTCTGACAACAAATACATCAAACAGATTTTGGGAGGATGGCAGTATTTATATACATTTTATATACAGTATTTATATATATATACTTTAAAATAAGGTAAATTGGGTAAATTCATGACAGTTGGTATCAACATGACATAAGATACGTAATTCAGCTCCATCAGTTATCGGCAACTCAATGAAAGCACAAGCAGACACAAAAATATGATTAATATTTTCTCCAATAAACAATCATTACAATGTGCTTCAATGTGAATCTAACTTTATGTTCTTAATCTAAATTGTATTCAGAGTTTGAATACAAACCTGCCTACAAGAAAAGACCACCAACACTCAAATCATAATTTAAGCTCATATGTGCCCTCATATCAGTTCAAAATTCAGCCATGCATCTCAATTCACATTATAGCTGCACGATTAATCTAATCGCAATCGCGATGTCAGTCTGTGCGATTACATGAACGCAAAAAGCTGCGATTTAAATGATTAGTACATGGACTGAATCGGCAACATATTATCACTCATTCAAAGTTTGCGAGCTGACTGAAGTCTCACTTCAGTCGAATGTGACGTGTTTGGTCACATGACTTTCGATTCAGTTCAATGGAGACCTCAGATTCATGACCGGGTGAATCATGAATCACACAGTCTAAAACGAACCAGGTAAGAACGAGGGCCAGCATGGATATCGAGTCGGGCGACGGTGAACTAATAGCAAAGAAAAATGCAGACATCCCGGAAGTTCCGGGAGTCTCCCGCATATTGATAGCGGCTCCCTGATGCCCGCAAATTGAATAAAACATCCCGGAAACTAGAGCAAGCAAACAAGAGTCTGCACGCGAGACAGTAGCGAGTGCATCGCGCACTTGAGAGAAGCGCGCACATGACGGAATGAGAGAGTGAGGGAACGTGCGTATGTGTGGATCACTGCGTTTGTGCAGCCCGTGCTAGACAAAGGACATCCTGATCTGTTTACTTAGTAAACTAAGCCTTTCAGGTTTCGTTATTTTTGACAAAAATGCTAATATTTTCTTTAAAAGAAAAACTAAGTTTTTATTTATTGTTTTATTTATTTTATTATTTATTTCCATTAAACTGCAGTATTAGGAAAATAACATTTGCAGTAATGTAAAGAGTTTTTTGTAATTATTTAATTTTGTAGAATATTGTATTTTAAAAGCACTGGGCATTTCAAGTTGTTAGAAGTAGTTTGTATGTTTCACTTTGAAATTAAACATTTCACTATTAGTAATTTGTATGCGACTTTTCATTGATTGCGATCATATCGCAATCGCATATCGCAATATTGATCTCAATAATTGCAATATGTCTTTTTTCCCAAATCGTGCAGCCCTAATTCACATTCTTCACTGGGTAAATGAATTACATATATTGCTATAATTTGTGCTCTAAAATCCTCACAGTTGCAGAAAGCAGTTCAGGAGAAGATGGGAGCGCACCCGGTAAAAAGCTGTGTGACGAATCGAGGAAGAAAAATAAATTCTCCTCTGATTAGGAGGTGACCTACATGTGTGGGCCATGGCAGAGAGAAGCAAGCAGGAGCTCAGGGACAAAGTAAACACTTTCAATAGTGAGCTCGTAAAGGTTCGTCAGGAGATCAAAACAAAGAGGGAGTCTAATGGAAGAGAGGTGGACTCACAGCGTGTTGAGGTTCTTCAGTCGTCGGAAGGATCCCGGCTGCAAGTCCTTAATTTTGTTAAACCTCAGGTCTCTGTTAAAGAAATTATAAACACATCATAATGACAAATATGTTAAGTCACTAACACTTGAGGAACAGCTCTGATGAGACATTAATATCTAAACAGGTATTCAATTTGAGTAATTAAAAAAAGAGATTCACAACTGATAATGGAACTGAGTATTTAACAGGGATTTATCATAGAAGAAATACCTGAGGGCATAGAATAAAAACTCTGATTCAAACAAGTCAAAGTACAAAACAAGTCTTTAAAAAATGAAGCTTACTACATAGTGCCCTGCCTTAACATAAAACACATTTACTGTCTTTTAGTAAGATTTAATAAAAAGAGATACTTTCCCAAGTGCCCATAAATGAGACAGCTGGGAACTTGTAACTTCCCCCCAAAGACAGTCTAAGTTTAGTCAAAAGAGAACTGAACTGAGATTTTAGCAACACGTCCTCAAAACCCAAACATCTGCTAGCCACAACAAAGATTATGGTTTAACAAGTTACACACCGAGACTTGTATGACCTTATTCAAGCTCTGCAGAAATTATCAGCAAACTGCTGATTTATTTATGAGTTGCGTTACTGAAACCACCAAAAAAGCCACGAAAACCCACTTAAATCCAAAAATAAAAGTGAATCTGCTTTATTCAAAGTTCAAAGTTCAAACAGAAAGAAACAAACATGAATTTATGTGAAAAAGCTCTTAGCAAGAATGAGCCTCTAGAAAAAAACAACATTTTGTAGACTTACATGTTGAAACTGTTACTGGCCTTTATCAGTCAGCCTCTAATTCTGACATTAATAAAAATAAAAATCAACGCATTCTTTTGTCTACTTCTTTTTCTTTGCTTTAATAATGAAAGCTCTAATAAGTGTAATAGTGTCCCAGCCACAACATCCGTCCTGCCGGGGGTTCCTCTGCCATGTTGGAGCGGCCCTCCCGCAGATTCTGGGTCCAAGCTGAGCGCTGTGGGCTGTGACATGCTCAGACAGAGGCCTGCTGGATTCCACACAAACGTCCACATCGCTTCAGGCTGCGCTGTCAGCACAGACACGGGACCACTGGAGCACTACAGCACGGAAACTATGTAACGGCAGGACAAGTGGCCCTGATTATTTGGACTTGCTAAAATGGATTCTCCATCAGTCTGATGAAATTATACTATAAAGCAATACGTAGATTGCTGTAACATCTTGCAAGTATTTTGCTTAGGAATGGTTAAATGCATATAGTGAGACTTATATTGAGAATTACAATTCAAAGAAAAGTGCCCACAGAATGTCTGACATCACTAGTATTTAACCGCAGGCTAATCACAGGCATTTCTAAAACATACAGTACAGTAATGGCGCTTTGTCAACAGTTTCTGAATCATACGTGACAGTCAGGATTCTAGTGTTCGGCTGGAACATTGAAATCTTAAGTGAGTGTTAATGTAGACAATACTGTTGTTAAAAGTGAAAGGTGATTGTAATCCATATTAAAGGAACTTGGCCTCACCTGTCCTGCCCTAGCACATTTACATTTAAAATTTTTACAATGTTACATTCTCAGGTTTGCACATTTAACTTTATTTAACTTTATGTTCCTTATGTTCCTTATTGTATAATGTATAGTTTATTTTTGTCCTGTTACCCCAGCCTCCGTATTTAAGTTAGTATTTATGTTTGTAAGTTTGTATTGCGTCTCTATCTTCCTTGTCTATTGCACAGTTAAAGAGCGGATCAGGATACATTTCACTGCTTGTTGTACCTGTATAACTTGCACGTGACAAATAAAGAATCTTGAATCTTGAATCTTGAATCATTCACCAATATCTTCTTAAAATCTTTTTCTTAAAATTGCTTTCACCTTAAAATTTCTTAAAAGTGCAAAAGAAAAGTCAAGGTGAGATTCATGAAGCATTTTTGAAATGCCAAATTGTTTGCAAGAACATTTTTATAAAGATGGGTTGTCATCAATTAAAAGTGTGAGCCAGTTGTTAATTAACAAAGGTAAACGCCCCGCAAATCCCCGTTAACCGGAAAGAGACTGCAGGGCAGTAAGCGCACAAACATTTCTACATTAAGTTGAAAGAGAATGCCTAAATATAATTTTCATGACTGCGTATCAAAAGCACTCCAAAAGAAAAAAGAACTGGTGCTGTTTTTTAATACAACAGAGGTGAGTGAAGTTGTCACTGCGGTGTGCATTAATTTTCAATAAACACGCTTTGTAAAATTATTACATTAACTGAACAATTTTACATTTGCCTTCAATAATGTTATCTAACAGTTGAATTTAAGTTAATATTTTGTATAATTATATGTAATATTCTGTTCAAATCTTAAATAAGAAAACTTTGATGAAGTCTAGAATCTGCAGGAACGTTCCCGGGTGGGTTTCAAGAACAAATTTCTTCTTAAGAATGATTGGTAAATGTGACCCACTGTTTATATCATCAGTGCCTTGGTTTGTCTCTCTAGATGTCTTTTAGTTGAGGTGCTTTTGGACGCTTTGATGAGAAAGAGAAATTATTACCATAAAATCCCATTAAACATACAGTCTTTTCCAGTAACCTACAGATACGTATTTAGCACAAATGCAGTGCAGGTGCTGATGCTGTGCCCAATTCACAACTAAAATCTGAAAGAGCGCACTCGAACAAGCTGAGAAGGTGACCGGTCATCAACTCATTACTAACTGATAGAAATGTTTACTGCTATTTCAAGCAGACAATCTTTCATAGTAGTCTACAGTGTGTAGATAAGTCAAAGCGTGTTCTCCACCATGTTTATCAACATCACGTTGACTTCAACTTCCAATTTCATAATTTCATTTGATTCTTAACTCAGAGAAAACTTGGGCCAGTCACAGATACAGCCTGAGTACTCTCTGAAACTGTCACCCAGTTGTCACCGGCATCACTGCAGTAAAAAGGGGCCAGAGACATTCCAGCTGCACTTGTGAATTTCCAAAAAGAAATAGGAAAAGTACAGTTCCCTTTTAAATGGTTCATTTAAATGAAAATCAGGAAATAAATAAGACATTTAAATAGTTATTTTGGGAAAGAATTGTGTTTTGAGTTGATTTAAGTAAGCACATTGAAGAATATTAAACCAATAAAGAAAACCCTCTATTTCATACTTTGAAGATTTTTTTGCTTCCTCCAACAAAACTGTCTCACTCACTATAAGTAATAATAATGTAATGTAATGCAATGTGTGTATATGCTAGAGATATTTTAGAAGTCAAAATGTTAAGATTTCCATTAATGTTGTGAATTGACATTCAGAGCTCAGAGATTTGATTTTAGATGAGCAAAATGGTTCACAATGTTCCTCCAGCATGCCCTCACATTCGGGCATCACTGGCAGGAATCTTGGAATGCTATTGTAATACCAGATATCAAAAGATCTTGTCCGGTTGTTAGGAATTTGATTCTTAGCACTTTCTCTGCACTCTCAGAACAAATGTATAGAAAGAAAAATTACACAAATTATGTGTAGCACTTTACACATTTCGTAAACTAAAATTTTGTTATAAAAAATATTTTACACTTAGTCATGTGTAGGTTTAAAATGTACACAACATGTGCATTTGTTCACAGTATTCAACACAATATGTGTAACCAAGGACAGCACATGTTAATATTATACATGTTTACACATCTTTGTGTTAACTTTCTTGACACTTTCCCTGTGTCAAAAGTGTTAACACCGTAAATGTGCTAAAATGAACACAAGAAACACTGTCCCAAAATTCACCTATTAATGTGTAAGCATTTGAAACAATTTGTGTACGTTTTAACACATCTGTTCTAAGAGTGTGATAAGCGAGAGAAAACCAAGTTAAGATTTAATAACTGGTATCCGATAACCTTCAGTAAATTGGTCTCTATATGTGAAACTTCACTGCACTATAAATTACATCTGTACAGAACTGGATTTGGTCCAAAATTCCGTTAAGGCAGTTTAAAGACAATGTGGTATTGTTTGCAATCAAAGTCCAACATTGTTTCCTTATTTAAGAATCTCGAATGGCATTGTCCATGGTGGCTTATCTGGAGAGGAAACCTCTGAGAACACAGAGGCACCAAAACACAACAAAATCCCATAACAAGTTCATCAGTTCCTTATGGCTATTTCTACATCAGACAAGATAATGCAAGTTACAAACAATAGCTACGATCCACTTGTTCAGCACAGATTTATACACAATACTCCAACTTATAAGATCAACTCTAACAGATTTAGGAATATAAAGTCACTGCCAACCTAGAAACAAATCTTAAATAAAGTTTTGACAATGAGGTTTACTTTGACAGTTACTAAATGGTGAGATGGTTTTGCAACATGTCTAACATACAAATTGAAAACCTTTCCCTTGATTTAAATATAAGTTGCAATTAACAGTTCCAGTGACTGCTTCTTTTTTTAGGTTACCAATCGTGATATAGCGATCAAACTGGCCCCAAAAAGAGAGTGAGAGGAAAGACCTAACAAATGAAGGCACAATTAAAACTTCAGAATCCTAGACATTAACTGAAACAATCATCGGGATTAAGTAGTAGGTAATGGTTTTAGGTTTAAAGTGCAGGAGAGTGGAACACAAGAGGTACTGGACTGAGAAGCTGAATGTTTCACAGGCCTCCACTGTTCATGCTCTCTGAGCTCTGCTGTCTTGGCAGAGCGCTTAAGATTTAATGGGGCTAGGATTCATTACCCAGGTGCCAGACCTGTGGGGGGCATCAAGAGCACAAAATATAAATAGGTGCATGCATGTTCAGATCAGAGGCTGCCTCAAAGCTTAAACCAGCAACCCGAAGTACACTTAAAAACTTTCTCTACATCTGTGTTTACAGCTGCAATTACAGAGAGGGGAGGTGGGTCTATATAAAGTAGATCCCATAAAAACACCAAATTACTTTGAAGTAACAATCATATTTACAAAGGCGTCTACATCCATGAGTCACATTCTATTAAGTAGAGTCAAAAAGTAAGACGTTAAATATTAACCCTCTCATGCACTATGTTCATCTGAACAAAAAATGAAATACCCTTTCTCTTATATCAAACAAATTAAACACATTAACAAATGATATTTATAAAGCAAAGACTAATGCACTAAAGGCAAATAACCCAGATAAAGAGACAAAAACCTTCACCCCTGAGGCAGTGGAAAAACTCTGACATGGTCTGATGCGTCACCTTTCACCCCCTTTCCTACATCCAGATATGTTTGTTTTTACAGAACGTTAAAGAATGCCTTCATCCCAGAATCGGCTGCCAAATATTAATTATGGTGACTGAGCACTAATGTAAAGCCATTATTGGTCTTTTCATCCAAACATATGAGCTGTTTCATCATATTCTGATTCTTAACTTTATACTTTACTTATAATATTCACATTGCAGTAAGACATCACATTTATCTCTCTCAAACACACGCACACACACACATCCAAGTATGACAGCCTACAGAGCTGAGATCTACGTAACATCTGTATGTTAAGTGAAACTCATGACTGATTTAACAGCTCTTTGTTTGGAACATCAGCATGTTTCCTAAAGTCATGGTTCATATCAGCCTCGTCTCCATGTTCATGATAGCCTGCTGGGGAACGAGAATGTGATGTGATCTGAAGAGAATCCACGACAACGGCTGGAAACAGGATGCAGCAGCTCTGCTTCTTGTAGACCTGCTGCCGGCTGGAGGATCCCGCAGGGGAAATTCCAGTGCTCCCGCGTCTCCCGTGATAAAGCAGGCGCTGATCGATAACAACTTAACATTTCTGCCTCAGACTTTGCGAGCCAAAACAACATGGGTCTCTACTTTAAGTGGCAAAATTCTCTGACCAAACAGAAACTAACAGGATAAATCTTTGAACATTAAGAATGATTTTTTTTGTCTATAAAGTGCAAACAGTTTAAGGTAATGTATTTACTGATCAAGACATTTCTTTCTGAACTTGCAGGGTGGAGAGTGAACCATGTTGAATAAATACTATTTACCTACAAATTTTGTGGTGACTAAACTGAATAATTTACCAATGCATGTTGAAAATTGCTGCATGCATGATAAAATGATTTAGTAAGATCAGGGTGTGACATCCAAAAAACATCTCTGGTGTTCTGTCTTTGAACAACACTCTTAAACTGCAAGTGAATATGCTGACATGCGGTATCCCTTATGACATTTGGGTTTATAATCAGCTGCGTAATGACGTTAGGGAAAAGCAGCAAATAAACTACGCACCACTGACAGGAAGAAAGAGGTTAGGAGTGTTCCTTTCTTGCACTATCTGGGCCCCCAATCTCTCTGCGCAAATTAGCAAAGCTTTAGGGATTTTTCTGGCTTTGCGTTCCACAATACCACAGCGAATGACCGCCTGACAAAACCTGACTGCAGCAAATTCCACACAATGGTGCTTCTCATTTCCTCACAGGCCTGCTCTGACTGGACCGACTCTTTCAGCGAGGCGAATAAAAATCAAGTCCAGGCTGAAATGACTAAAAGGAAGTGGAAAAAATGAGGAGGCAGAAGTCACCTGACCCAAATGGGGCTAATTAAATGCGGTCTGGCTTTTTGTGCCTCCACTCGTAAATATGGCCACAAAACAGGGGGCTATCACTTGAGAGCTTCCCGTCAGTCGTCCCACTGTGTTAAATGACCAATCCGCAGGAACCTCTGGCATTACTCAGCTTGGTCGGGTCTCATTTACTGATCTCTCTTTGCCTGATAGTCAGACCACATTGGTATCGTCAGTATGAGACAGCTCTTTTGTACTTGAAAATCTCATGGCCATGTCCTTATCTGCAATATGGAAACACAATGGTCCTTGCATTAATGGTATTTAGCAGATGCTGTTATCCAGAGTGTCTTGCATTTCTTCTTGCCTTGTAATTGAGTTTTGTTAAAAGACTCAGTGGAGGTAGTGCTGGTGGCAGGACTGAGCCCGACTCAAAACCAAAACCTCTTGTTCTGTAACCAGGTCTTCCACCAACATACCGTCACAACCCCTTGTTCCGGTGAGTGTATTTCCACAAATGAATTTGAACCCATAAGAGCTATGAACTTTATTGTTAATGGTACTACAGGGAACATGTATTACTCTTTTTAGGGATAATTCCTTTGATTGCTTTGTTTAAATCAGAATTATTATCAATTACGTAAACTGCAAAAATGAAGCTGTCTGTGTTTCTAGATGCAATTCATTTTTGGAAACACGTGTCCTGTCACAGGATCAGTGTTTTTCTGATAGTGATCTAATGCTGCAAGTTATACTGTACTACGAGCTGAATTATTGTTTTAAAATCTAGTTTCAAAATAGCACTTTACCATTATAGCATTAAACCATTATAGTTTTTCCCACTGACAAGGTATAAAACAAACATTAATTTGTGAATAACATTACAATGACAAATCAAGCAGAAAAAGCTGTACACATTCTTGGTGCCACATGAAACAGCTGGTGCAAATCTTCAGACAATGTGTAAGTCTCACTATCAGAGGCCTCTAGTCAAACACATGAGAAGTACGGGGCAAATCATAACAATCCACATCACCAGAGCAGCTCTTTAAAAGTGAGCACACCAACACATTTACAGCATGCCTACGACATGATCCATGTGTTTGTACTTCTTTCCACGTTCCTATGGTAGGTCTTGTAAGTTCCTTTGGCTCCAAATGACACAAAAATGTCCAATAGTAAGAAAATATTACTGTCAAAGGATTTCAACAGTATCCAAGAATAACAGACACGTTCAGCATCAGCTACAACAGAACGCCCGCATTGAAGAATATAAAAGTGATCATTTCCCCATCTAAGCAAGTCACAGGACAGGGATGCTACAGAGGTGGGATTTACAGTAAGAGCACAACCTCTGGAGACAGAAAGTAAGAAATGAACAGGCCTGAAGAGTGAAAGTCCTCTCCAACCTCCTGGTGTAACCTTTAAGACCCAGTAAGGTCACAATAATATCAGCTCTATATTCCTCATCAATTCTGAATGAATATGAACATTGCTACATAGGGAAAATTAAGTCTTAAAGTGGTAAAAATACAGGCGGTACCTTCTATGCTCGGATGCTGTATACAACTCGGGATAATGGTGGGGAAATATTTAAGCAGGAGGACAGCAGGGTAAAGGCTAAAATCACAGAGGAACGCTGAAAAAACAAGAGAGTTGATAGATTCGAGCAGATAGTTTGCTAACTTACACCGCCGGCAGTGAGAGAATGGAGATATTAGGAACCGGGTTCGGACTTCGCATATTACAAACTCTCTTAGCGAACTTGCCCAGACTAGCAGGTAGGCTACTGATGCTATACAGGTGGGCAGGGCCAGGGCGGTAGATCTGGGCTGGGCTACACTAAACACAAGCTCTCATATCAGAAAACTGTGTTTTAGACCCGCCACGATAAGCCTATCATGAAAAGCTGTGAAAAACTGTTAAACTGCATAACTCCACAACATCGCAAAACTGAATTCAGAGGTTTTCCAAATCTTTTCTGACGCTTTTCTGTCACATTTCATGTTACCAAAGCAAGGACGGTTTTCTCTCATGTAAATTTGAGCAGCTCAGTAAAGCTCTCAATAAAATGAGCCTGAACTAAAAAATTGGGACAGACTGAAAGGTGCAAGACTATACTGTCAGTTATAAATAGAAAATACAAGAGATTTGCAAAATACTACTTCTTATTTGAGCGTAAAGGCAACGTGATCCTGCTTGGTTCAAAACTTTTAAAAAAAAAAGTGAGTGATTATTTGTCATTATGAACACACCACAGCACAGCACACAGTGCACCACAACCAAGTGTGACCTCTGCATTTAACCCATCCGTGAAGGAGCAGTGGGCAGCTAACAAGCGCCCAGGGAGCAGTGCTTGGGGATGGTACCTTGCTCATGAGTACCTCAGTGGTAACTTTGCTGGCCCTGGATTCGAACCTGCGACCTTCTGTCACGGGGCAAACACCCTACCATTACGCCACCAACTGCCCCAAAACTGAGCTATTCATATAAAATTTCTGAAACTTGTGTGCCCTTTATGAAGCCCATGCAAATGAAATCTCATTTCAACCAAAAGAGAAGAAAGAGAAAGTGAGAGTTTCTACTAGAACAGATCTCCTAAACTTAAGCGAATTTGTTAGAGGTTTGATTGTCAGCGGTCTATAATTGTTAACTTTGTGGTACACATTGCAGATTTATTACTGCATGTTATGGCAGTACCTCCTTTTCTAATTGTGCATTATTGTTTAACACTGCTTCATGCAAATAAGAAATTACTGATTGTTTTGTATGCTGCAAGCATTCCATGAGTGATCTAAGTGATCATGAGTGTTTGAAAGAATACAGGCATCCACAGGAACCAACATGTAAATAATTTTGTTCAAAGCATGTGTTTTGAATATATTACATAACGTTGCACAATCTTTATGCATATCATGCGCCTTTGTCTATGCTGTATTATAAAACAAATGCCAGATGATGGAATCTCACGTCTGCATCATAAAACATCCTTGCATTGTTCTACTCGGGTTGTTTATGAACCTTCATGAACCCAAGTCAGTGTAGATCACATTCTCATCTGAATCAAAGCATTTTAACTGGGGAGACACACAGTATATAGTTTAGATTTAGATTTACAGGACAATAATTGGAAAGAGGGAAGAAGGGAGGGTTGACGTGGCATGTTCCAACAAAACTGAACATATTAAAGTAACAGGTGGTTGCTTTAAACCCTGCAAGCATGAGATGCCATGATGTATACCCCGAGAAGAATGAATGCATCTAAATGGCAACACAAAATCAGAAAGTGATCATAAGTGCTGGGTGTTAGAAGTCAGGAAATGCCTCTAAAATAACTAGCGCCAATTTAGACCTTCTGACCTCCCTAGTGTTACAGACGGAAAGTTGGTGACCTCTACACAGATACTAAATCAGGCTAATAGCACACACCCCACTTCCCCCTGGTCGGACTCACTCGTTTCTTTGTGCCTGCTACACATCTGAATAGAGGCCTCTGTTTTCACAGATGTATACTGGTTTGTGAAATGCATACAGCTATCACACACAGCTATTAAAACCAGCAGTGGAACATATTACAAATTCAGGATCGCTGTGGAAGGTTTAGAGATTGGTTCTGTTTTGCTATTTACACTGAGCTCTAAGAGATTCAGTAATTAGGAAATCATTATTAATTCCAGTGTTTGTGTGATTTAGCCATTTCCATTCAGCCTGATTACAGAAATCACCTACAGAAAGTTAATAACTATGGCTTATAATGTTTCTTAGCTGCCAAAAAGCATAAACTGATCACAAAATGTATGACTTAACAATACAGATCAATCTGAAACTACTTTGTTAGCTAGTTAGCTTAATGAGTGAACAGTCTCATTGTTAAGATGGTTTGATATACACACAGGCTTTGTTGCTTGACGAGCTGACATCTGTTAGGTCAGTAAACTTTAGAGAGACATTGCACACTAAGATGCTAATGTGTCTAACTATGAATGAAAGCTAAAGGGATTTTCCACCAACTTGTCCTCAAGGACTAAATTAGCTTTCTTTCACTGATAACCACAGGGAGGATTTTAGCTGGCGTGCCCCTTCACCAAAAGTGAAGCAAGTACACCTAATTAGATCTAAACCTCCACCAAAATAGTTTAAGCAATACCCTTTATTTCACTGGAGAAAACCTTATTCTGGCTAGATAAAAAGAAACATTAAGTTGTTACCTTAAACCTGCAAGACCTCTCGGTGGATTCCCAGCATACAAGTACATGTAAGTGGGAGTGAGAGCCTGGCTCATAAGTGTGTGATTAATGAACTATTCAAACACTTTGGCCTACTAAAAAAAAGGAATGCAGGACAGTTTTCTCTCCCTTTCTCTCACATTCAGGAGATAACTCTCAACAGCTTATTGTCTATCCTCTCATTCCCAACAACAATTGGTTTATTAAGACCTCAACACACACTCCAGTCACATTTACACAAACACTTCACTTCTAACAAGTCCTGCAGCACTTTTTAACTAAGCTTGGGTTCGATTCGAAACTAGTTTCAAAGTAACTTTTATTTATCTGTAAATCAGAGATAATCAGAGATAAATAAAAGTTGCAAAAAGTTACCAATCCAATGAATAGAACCATGAGTAAATAAATAAAACCAAAGAAGTTTTATCTGAACTAGCCGAATAAACGTAAGTGGGGTGAAGCTGGCAAAGATGTAACTAAACAATAAAAGCGGACTAAATTCATTCAGACTCCTTCCGAAATCTGCGCAACTTTTGCCAATATTACAGCTGCATTAAATGAAACATTTGAACTAAAAACGCAACTAAGAGTTGGTAATAAATAAATAAATAAATAAATAAATAAATAAATAAATAAATAACCAGGAGCACTTACAGGATTGTTGTTTGAGGGGAGACGGCCGGCACTGTTTCCAAATTTAAATGCATACATCTCACTGTGGTACGGAAACACAAACAGCGGCTCGGACACGACGCCACGCTGCTCGGGCCACTGCTGAGCACAAGGAGTCCTGTGAGCAGTAAAAGCGAAGGCACGGCTCGGCCAGTCCACAACGCCATGATAACAACTAGTCAGCTTGGGAACCATCAACAAAACGGCCAGAGACTCCTCCGGTCCCGCGCATCGGTGTGGCAGCGCTGCAGCTACACACTCAGAACCGGGCGGAAAGTAGGGCAGTGTTACGCCTCTTTCACACAGACACGCACGCACGCGCTCTCTCTCTCTCTCTCTCTCTCTCTCTCGCCCTCTCTCTCTCTCCCTTGCTCTCTCTATCTCTCGCCCTCTCTCTCTCTCTCTCTCTCTCTCTCTCTCTCGCCCTCTCTCTCTCTCTCTCGCTCTCGCCCTCTCTCTCTCTCTCTCTCTCTCTCTCTCTCTCTCTCTCTCTCTCTCTCTCTCACCCTCTCTCTCTCTCTCTCTCTCTCTCTCTCTCGCTCTCACCTCTCTCTCTCTCTCTCCGCCTCTCTCTCTCTCTCTCTCTCTCGCTTCTCCTTTCCCTCTCTCTCTCTCTACCTCTCTCGCCCTCTCTCTTATCTCTCCCTCTCTCTCTCTCCCTTGCTCTCTCTCCTCTCTCTCTCTCTCTCTCTCTCTCTCTCTCTCTCTCTCTCTCCTCTCGCCCTCTCTCTCTCTCTCTCTCTCAGCCTCTCTCCTCTCTCTCTCTCTCTCTCGCTCCTCTCTCTCTCTCTCTCTCTCCCCTCCCTCTCTCTCTCCCTCTCCCTCACTCTCTCTAGAGAGAGAGAGAGAGAGAGAGAGAGGCAGCTATGTGGACTGTCACAAGACCTCGAATGGGTCATTGATAAGTCTCTCTCTTTCTTTCTCCTCTTCTCTCTTTCACCATCTGTACCTCACTCTCTCTCTCTTCTCATCCGTCATCTTCTTCTCCCCTTCTCTCTCTCCCTCCTCTTCTCTTCTAACCCTTTCCTTCTCTCCTTCTCTCCGGGTGGCTGGTCATAACCATGACTCTGAGAGATGTTATGAGCCACACCTCGCTCTCTCGCTCTCTCTCTCTCTCTCTCTCTCTCTCTCTCTCTCTCTCTCTGAACGTCGTGTCGTCATTTTGTATGCGGTTCATTAATATTTTCCAGCTTCCGGCTTCCTCAGCAAAACTCTGTGGAACATATCGTTTTTAGCACCTCCGCGACTAGGCCATTAACTGTGACCATCCATAAATTTTCATCCTTCAGAATTCCGACACGCCTGAATAGTCACTAAATATCGTTTGGTTAGTTTTGTGTTCATCTGCATCTAAGGTTAACATGTGCAGCAATAGTGTTTCGAACTTGCAATTTCTTTCTTTTTTTCCTCTTCTTTCTCTTATTTGTAAATGGTCAAATCCGTTGAGATTGTAGGACTAAACACATAAGTCGGATAATACTGTCCTCAAAATCGGCAAAAAAAAATAATCGGATGTATACTTTGCATACTGCCAACACTCGTGCATTATAAATTAATTACAGTTATTTCAAAGTAATTCGTTACATTACGGTATTGCCGTCTCTGAATTGTAAGACATTACACGACTCCTGCATTACTTTTGAGTGACCTTCTCCAAAATAATTGCAGAAGCAGGACTTGGCATTCTAAAATGCTTAAATGTAGTTTGCTGCAGTGTGTTATAATGCGCGTTACTCAAATGTACGAAGGCGTAGGGCCATTGTAGATTAAAAAGAAAAAAACTACACTAATTTGCCGTCAGACATTCTCCGAGATAGTGAAAGTCCGAGTTTTCTTCTCGTAAATGTGCGACTTTAATCTAGGAATTTCTCATTTTTTTCTCGTAAAATTACCCCCTCCCTCAGCTCCGTTTTTTTTCTTTTCAGAGTTAGAAGTTAGAAATGGCCGTAATACGCCGTCGAAATGTGTAATATAATGTTACAGAAAATGTATTGCCAATGTCTTACATTATTGCATATAATGTGTTACTGTACAAAATGTGTTACTGTAATTGCGTTACTTTTGTATCACGTCATACCCAACATTGCATATTGGAAATAGAGTATTCTAGCTTCTAAATGCATATTTGGAAACACAAAAAGCTTAGATTTTTTCCAGCTAAGACGCGTTTCAATATTATCCATATAAAATGACATAAATAACTAAAAACTACATGATTACGTGTATTACGTGTAGGTGCTGCTGAAGAATGTACATACTGTTCCATACTGAATTTAATTGCCTATCAATGATTAAAGCAGTTTTGCTGCCCCCTGGCGAAGACATGCCCTCAAAATCCATCTTAGCACATCTACGCTTACTGATGACTTTCTCACTGTGTGAGAGTCAAAGAGCAGGTGCTGATCAGTGTGTGCCGGTTTGGGATAAATGTCAGAGTCTTCCTCAGCCCCACACAGTCCAGGAAGGATAAGTTATTTTCCTTGTTGTCCTCTTTGGTGAATTGGATTTTTCTGTCTACTGAGTTGATCTGTAGAAAAGTAGAGGTTTTTAACTCTCCTTCTTGTAGGCCTGCTGCCGGCCAGAGGATTGCACGGGGGAAATTCCAGCGCTCCCGCATCTACTGTGATAAAGCAGGTGCAGATCGATAACAACTTAACTGCAACATTTATGCCTCAAGACTTTGTAAACCAAAAGTCTCTGCTTTAAGACCACAGTGGCAGAAATTTCTGGCCAAACAGATACAACCACACTGCCTAATTTCACAAACCTGAAATAACCTTTAAAAACATTGTGCAGTTGTCACTTCATGTGACGTCATATGACAAGAAACAAAAGAGGTGTTTTCTTCATACAGATGTGCAGTAAAATACAAAATAATAAATACAATTAAGAAGTCGAAAGAAGAAGAACTGCTTTGGGAGACAGCTGTATGAATACTATTGCTTTCAGTCAAATCTCTGGTTGACTAAAAGGAATAGATTACCAACACATTTTGTAAATTGGCTGTGACATCCAAAAATGTCTCTGGTGTAATGTCTTTGGACAACACCCTTAAACTTCAAGTGAATATGCTGACATTCGGTATGAAATTTGTTTTATAATCTGCTATGTAAAGACAGTGGGGCAAGGTAACAAATAATCTACATACCACTGATACAGGAAGAGCTCGGAAGGTGTCTGGCCCCCAATTTCCCTGTGCAAATCAGCAAACCTTTAGGGATTTTTTTGATTTGCGTTGCACAATACCACCACAATGACCACCTGACAAAGCCTGACTGCAGCAAATTCCACACAATGGTGCTTCTCATTTCTTCACATGCCTACTCTTACTGGACCAACTCTTTCAGTGAGACAAATAAAAATCCAGACTGAGATTAATAAAAGGAAGTGGGAAAAACGAGGAGGCAGACATCAGCTGACCGAAATTGGGGCTAATGCCTGGCTTTTTGTGCCTCCGCTCATAAATATGACCATAAAACAAGAAGCGCTTACTTGTGAGCTCCCATGTAATATGAGGAGCATGGAAATCCTCTTCTGCGTTAAATAACCGACCTGCAGTAACATCTGACATTACACTACTTGGTCAGGTCTCATTTACTGATCTCACTTTGCCTGATACACAGTCAGACCACACTTGTACAGTCAGTATGAGACAGCTCTTTTGTACTTCATTGGTAAAGAGGATCTTTATAGAGAGAGCGAGGGAGAGAGAGAGAGCGAGAGAGAGAGAGAGAGAGAGAGAGCGAGGGAGAGAGAGAGAGCGAGGGAGATACAGAGAGAGAGAGAGAGAGCGAGGGAGAGAGAGAGAGAGAGAGAGAGCGAGGGCGAGAGAGAGAGAGCGAGGGAGAGAGAGAGAAAGCGAGGGCGAGAGAGAGAGAGAGGGCGAGAGAGAGAGAGCGAGGGAGAGAGAGAGAGAGACAGAGAGAGAGAGAGAGCGAGAGAGAGAGAGCGAGGGAGAGAGAGAGAGAGAGCGAGGGAGAGAGAGAGCGAGGGAGAGAGAGAGAGAGAGATAACTTGTGATATTAACAGAGAATTGCATACATTTAATGTAAAAATTGCATCATAATCTTAACATTATTACAAAACTATATTTATACGTGTATTGCTCTACTGTGTTGTTTCATTATCCATACCATTATTGTTTTCACCACTGACAAGGTTTAGATTAATGCAAATGTGCTTTATTTTGTGAAAGACAATGCCAAATCAAGCAGAAAAAGCTGTACACATTCGTGGTGCCACATAAAACAGCTGGTGTGAATCTTCAGACAATGTGTAAGTCTCACTATCAGAGGCCTCTAGTCAAACACATGAGAATACAGGGCAAATCATAACAATCCACATCACCAGAGCAGCTCTTTAAAAGTGAGCACACCAACACATTTACAGCATGCCTACGACATGATCCATGTGTTTGTACTTCTTTCCACATTACTGTGGTAGGCCTTGTAAGTTCTTCTGGCTCCAAATGACATAAAAATGTCCAATAGTAAGAAAATATTAAACTGTCAAAGAATTTCAACAGTATCCAAGAACAACAGACACGTTCAGCATCAGCTACAACAGAACGCCCGCATTGAAGAATATAAAAGTGATCATTTCTCCATCTAAGGAAGTCCCAGAACAGTCATGGTACAGAGGTGGGATTTACAGTAAGAGCACAACCTCTGGAGACAGAAAGTAAGAAATGAACAGGCCTGAAGAGTGAAAGTCCTCTCCAACCTCCTGGTGCAACCATAACTCCTTAACATAAATTTGAGCAGCTCAGTAAAACTTTAGTTAGACTTTCGATATACATTCCAGATGAGTGATCTATGTGTGTTTAAAAGCATGAAGGCACTCACAGGATCCAACATGTAAATAATTTTGAATATGTTGTATAATGTTCCACAATCTTGAGGTTATTTTGTCCATCTCATGCAGCCTGTATATACTGTGTTATGGAACAAATGCCAAATGATGGAATCTCTGTCTGCATTACAAAACATGCTGAGACATATTAGGTCAATTTCCCAGTTTAAGCCTATGCCTAGACTAGCTTTGAGTGTTGGTAGTGCATTGGTACAGCAATTTTTTTTCCAACACTAGACTTAACCCAGGTACAAAAAAACAGTCCACAGTTTATATCTAAGATTTGGATTTACAAGACAAAAATTTGAAAGGGAGGATAAGGGATGATGGACTTGGAATGTCTAACAAAACTGAACAGATAACAGCAACAGGTGTTTGCTTTAGGAAATGCCTTGGGCGAGATAACAGACATTATGAAAAGTAATTATTAGTGGGTGATTATAAGTCATTGTGAACACAGCACACCACAGGACACCATGCACCAGAACAAAATGTGACGCCTGCATTTGTCCCAGCCCAGTTGTGAAGGAGTGGTGGGCAGCTAACAGGTAGCGTTTAGGGAGCAGTGCTTAGGTACCTCAGCAGTGCTCTTACCTTTCTGGGGTTGGAACATAAGAGGTCTTAAGAGGTCACAAGCCAGTGATTCCTTGTGTCGGTCCCAAGTCCGGATAAATGCAGAGGGTTGTGTCAGGAAAGGTATCCGACGTAAAACCTAAGCCAAATCAAACATGCAAACTACGACTAAATGGAGACAGATGATTCGCTGTGGCGACCCCTGAAGGGAAAAGCCAAAAGAGGAAGAAGAAGAAGAAGAAGAACCCTCTAATCAATCCATAACTATTACACTACCACACAATTATAATCAGCACTGAGTGCTGGAAATCAAGAAATGCTAAAATAACTGGCTCTCCCCAGTGTTTCATACGGAAAGCTATACACAGATGCTAAATCAGGCTAATAGCAAGCATCTCATGTCCTGTGGTAGGAATTACTCTTTTCTTTGTGCCTGTTTCACAACTAGGATTGCCACCTGTCCTTATTTTTAATGGTATGTCCCAGGAAAGTGATTTTATCACCTGGGACAGAATGTCACTGAATGTCATAGGTCAGATGCATGAAGTTAGTGGGGTTGGTGAAATGTCCAGGTTTTTTGTCAGACCTAGGTTATGACCCTATTTACACCTGATTTTCTGTTTTCGCAGATGTTTACTGAGTTGGAATATGTAACAGACAAGTTCAATCAAAAATTTCTTGATGTGCTTTAAATCACTGGTCATAGAAAAAATAGATAGGATTGCCAGAAGTCTGACAACACTCCCCAAAACATCAGCACTAAATCATCAGATTCTGGTACATACTATACATACTGGCAATTGAATGTTCTAACTTATGATTGTATCAGGTTGAAGTGGTTTTCCAATTAAGATGCATTTAAAAGTTGTTGGTTTTAAAAGACTCAAAATTTATGGTGATATGTATAGATTATGTGCTGCTGAAGAATGCAGTTTTGCTGCCCCCTGGTGAAGAAATACCCCACAAATCCACACAGGCACAAAGCCATCTACGCTCACTGGTGACTTTTTAAAACATTTGTGTAATAATATTGTTTGATCCATGACCATTGCTATAAAAGTGTATATTAAACTGAATAGATGTCTATTTAGTAATCAGAATCTTTACTTTTATTAATACTGTTAATATAGAGACTAAAACACCTCTAGTTGATATACAGCTTGTTCTGTTTTACAAAAGGCCTTAATTACGACTCTCGGCTTCTCTAAGGTCTGTGTCTGCAGGAGGGTATTTGTAAAGACTACAATATCTTAAAACTGTCTTAATGTGAAGCAATTCTTAAGGGAAAACAAGTCAAACTGTGCATTGCAACAGAACAAATTAATCTATAGCATAGCAAGTTGTCACGCGCACTGCGTAACACGACCGGCACTAAGACCCAGAAGTGGTCGGTCATGGTTCAGGAAGTATAAAAGGAGTCATTTTCTGGCGGGGCTTCGCTCAGTCATTGAGTCACCAGCCCAACTCTGATTCAGTTCAGCTTCAACCGTGAGACACAAGTATAAGTGTAGCAAGTCATTTCTAATTAACAGGTATTTCTTATAAAGTGGTCTGTTAGTGTATTGATTCCTATTTTAGATGATAAATTATTGTGATGATAGCGGTCTGTGGCAACACAATTTTTCTTTATTCAGAGTAAGATGTGTCAACATCCAGCATGACAAAATTGTACAAATTCCACAATTTAAAAATGAAAAATCACAGCAACTTGTGATCTCACACATTTATAGCAAAATTAAAAGGTCAACAAATTCATGCTGTGTTGTACAAAAATAAATCAAACTTCAGTTCCACAGAGAGCACAATAGTTTGTACAAAATCCTGTCTTCATCGATGATTACTCAAATCAACCTCGAAATGAAGAATTTAGAATAAATAAACTCTGATGAATTCACAATAATTCATATGAAATTTCAGCATTCTAATATGTGACAACTTTTTGATTTCCCTAGGTAAATAGTCACAGATATCTTTTTATTTATTTGATTATGTAGCAACAGTAGATGAGCAGCGTGTTTGTGCTTAAAATCCCTTTTCCATTGTACTGATAACAATAATTTATTCAAAAACTGATACTAGCTATTACTCTATTGAAAGCATTACTATATTGGCAAAAAGCTGCAGACACAATGCTGTGACAAAAGTCATATGCAGTTATGGAGGATGGTGTCCGAAAAGAGGACAGAGTTGTACAATGCATGAGATCAGAAAAGACGAGCACCTTCGCATTAGTTCTCCAAAGGCAAAGTCTTAACGTGGTTGCTACAGCTAGTAACAGAAAGTAGGGGCGCATAGACATAATGTAGTATTGCAACACCCTGCAATTCTATTCCTGACTTGGCCTCACAGCCCCCATCATTTGGGCACAACCCCCCTCATCATTAAAAAAAAATTCTTTTCAGTGACTATTTTGTAATGATTTTGTACAATGATAGACATAAAGTGCTGCTGGGGATTTTTGTAATGATCCTACAACATACCAAAATGAAATAGCATCATTTAATAATTCATAATATTACTGGTAAAGATATTGTCCTCATTTTTTAAACTCAGATTCCCTGTAGTCTCCCTCTCATACAGTCGGACGCCCCACCCTCCCTCCATTCCTTTGCTATTACTCCTTCCAATTGCGTGCCAAAGAGACACTTGGAGATTGCACACCACCACATGTAACGATATATCTTTAGGACAAGTGCAAATAGTCTACCGGCACATAAGTGGGGACATTGACCCTGTAAGTCCCGCTTTCATAGTTTTTAATATATATTTATATAATCTACAAAACCCTCCACTCTCCACTTAGGATGCCAAGTACAGCTGTAGTTCATGTAAAACCATCAGAACATGGAAACGAAGGTGTCCCTGTGCAAACTTGTAAATTAACAAACAACCTCACAAGTAATTGTCTACCTCCAAATTCAATGACCGTGTAGAAGCCTTTTGAAAAATTTAGTATTAAAAGATTTATATAAAAAATCAATCATTTACATATACAGTAAAAAGCGACTTTTGCTTCCCCACTATGTCAACAAGCAAGAAATTGCATAAACCCCAACTGTTCACCCATAGACTGCCTCTGATCGTCATAACATTGTTAAATTATATTGTATATTGCTGACATGATGTGAGATATTATTACAAAGATTGAGCTAAATGAATACTGATTGTGAGGTGAACTTTAGAACCCGTGTTCCCACTACACTGATGCCAATTTTAATAGCACAAGCTCTTTGCCAACACAAATTCAGTGTACTTTTTTCGTGTGGCAAATAGTTTTCAATGCTATGCTCCGGGACGTCCACCGTTAGGTTTCCGTGTCGTGATGTTTACAATAAAACTGTGACATTCATTCATCAAATTGTTGTCTTTCCAATGCCCATTTTCCTACCATTTTGTATCTGTCCCCACCTACAAGTGCCATCTTAGTTTTCAACAAATGTCAACAACTTTCTCACATAGTTAAAAAATAAAACCCAGACCTGCCATTTTACAATCCGCAAAAGCATCTTTCAAACCCCCATAAAAATCATTCAGTGAGGAGGAAAGATAATTTCAAAAGTAGCTAATTCATTGCATGTCCATTGTTGAGATGTCATCATTTAGATTTATAATCTAAAATGGTTTAGCAAGCATTAAAAAAAGAACATACCCAATATTGTTTGCCTTACTGTTCAGAAATATACACTAAAATGTGCATACATGAGCAGCTAGAAACATTACATCACACTATGTTAGCTCATATGAAAACGTACAAAATGTGAATGTTTTCAAAAACTATTCTGCCCATTACTATTTTAAAGCAAGACCCAAAAGAAAGAGAACTTAAAAAGTCATGAAGGTCTGTAAGCATAACACTTTTTTAAAGAACATACATGAATATTTAACACTGCTAAATTACAGCAGCAAACCATGAGGCATTACATTTGTCTGATTCTGTTCTGTAAATGTCTCTCCCCCTTTATTTCCCTACTTCAGAAACGATCTCATAGTTTGCTGAGTGGCTAGACTTGGATCCCTTGTACTGCTTGTTTTATATTCTCCAGCAGGGCTTTGTTTTCTGGGCTCTGGTACTGCTCTTGATTTGTGTACATGTCTGTCAGAGTGGTGACATACGCATCAAAGTTCTGTTCATTGATCGGGTCCTGCAGAACAGAGGAATAATTCCATTAGACATAGTCTAATCTTATAAGATCACACGAGTCATCGAAAAGGTATCATCATCAATATATATTATGTGAAATGAGAGAAATAAATTGCATCCTATATGGCAATTTTTCTATCTGTGGCAAAGTTGTGTATCAGAAGGAAAAGATATGGGCACAGAAATATGGTGAATGGTAAACTGCTAAATGTCATGCACTGGAATCAAAACCGTAAGCAGTATGGCTGCACTGCAATATCATGGCAACACTACTGCTGTTTCAGTAAAGACAATTAAATCTGCCGTTTTATGTGCAAAAAGATGCAAAAGTAGATATGAGGCAATTCTTAAGGCCGGTCTAGACGAAGATGCTTCACTTTTTCTTTCATCTTTTTTTATTTAAATTTTAAAAAATATTTTTAATTGTAGATATAAGAAAATCTTATATTCGTATAGTTAGATTTCATTCCCTTTTACTTTTAATGATGCTGCTTTCAAGTCTAGCCTGGATTGTTAACTGCTATTGTTTTTTTCCTTTTGAGTAGATGATAAAGTACTGATAAAATCTGCAGTTTTCATGTTTATCCCTCAATTTAAACAATTTAACATATTAGCAGGACAACTAATATAGCCAACGGAAAATATTTGCAAAAAAAAAATAACGATGCAACTGTCAGTAATGTTCTGCCATTATTAGCATCAGCAACACTGAAATAAATATTCTTGCTGCTGCATCATTTGCAAAACAAGCTGCACCACAAAAATAAATCACAAACCAATCTCAAGCTTATATACGTAAATCCTATATATACATCCCATATATATGTACTGCATTGTGTCATATCCACCCATTCTGTTAATTTCATTGTCTGTTACACTTCATATTGTCATCATCATTTATTACTTGCAGTGTTTAGGCTGCTACTCTGTTATACAGGTTTTACACTATTTACACTATAACTTGCTGTTGCACATCTGTAAATCTGTTCATATTTGTATTATACCCAGGCTTATACTTCAAAGTTGAACATGTATTATACTGCATATTATATTTTTCACATTTATATATTTTATCTTTTTAAATTGTATTCCTCGTTCTACTTTCAGCTTTTTTCTAAGGTTGCACAGCCAGAAAGAGCAGTTCAGGATACGTTTAACTGCATATTGTACATATTGTATAATTATGCATGTGACAAATAAAGAATCATGAATCTTGAATATATTAACATGCTAAACACTGTAAAGTGATATTATGGTCTGTCTAACCAAATAATGAGTGTAGTATACTTTGTCTTACAAAGCCATGCAAACAGTTTGGTGGTTGGACTGATTAAAGTGTATGGAAGAGGGTTCAGAAAACACAAAAAGAAGAGGACAGGAGTAAATCGTGAAAATGATGTTCTTACTCGCTGATGCAACTGTAAACAGCTGTTATTTCTAATCGGAGGCTCTTTGTGAAGCGGCGGTTTCTAGAGGGGAAGGCAGAGATCTATTAGCCTACTGTATGCAGCATGCACATCTCACATCTCAGTGGATTTCTAGCACTTCTGCATTTCATGAAATGATCTTTTGTTTCTTACAAGCCCAGCGCTCACCACAGATCTTATCGCAATCAATTAAAGCAATCAGGTCATCAGGTTTAAGGGCCACAGTGTTTCATTTATACTTTTTTTTAGTTATATTCTACATTTTTTAAAGTTCAATGAGCATTATTTAAAATGTTAAATTTGAAAAAAAAGTAAACCTGACCAATAATGTGGTTTTTATTTACAATAAACACAGACGTTTAATATTTTTTAATGTAAAAAATCTTACTTACACATTGAAAACATTCTGCTATACACTGCATTTTCTATGGATTTAAAAAATGCAATTTAATTTTTTAAAAGATATAAAACATCTAAATATGCACACACAGTTTAAAGAGCATAATAGCAATCTTGTTTGTCTCTCATATACTTATTGTACTGCCATGATATCTGTTCGTGGGATGAAGTTAAATGTAATTCTTGGTTCTTAGTTCAGGGGTAACATTTTTGTGGAGGTCAGGAAAGAAAGAAAAATGAATGCTATGACAGAAAGCTGTTTTTGTGATGTTCTCTAAATAACTAAACTCAAATATTTACATTGCAAATAATAGTTAAACATTGCATGTGATATGTGAAATAGCCAGGAATATAGTGTTTTTCCATCAAATACATATTTGTAGATTTATTGGGTTTTGACGTGTTTCACTGACAGAGAAGCCAATCTCCAAAATCATAATGTAATTAGGAGTTCTGAGAGGGCTCAGGATTATCACTGGCACAAACAAGCCTTTTGCTATTAACAAGCACATTTTTAAGCAATACAAACTGTGAACTGTGTTTCTCGACATTGTGTCAGTAGGTTTGTATCTGTGTGTAGAATATAATGCTAATCTTTCAACTTTTATGGTTGTTTTAAGGTTATTTTTGCAATCTCTGCTAGAGACATTGTCTTGCCTTGTAGAAATTTGACTATGATTCTTGCAGATCGGCTCCTGTCTTTCTCACATCCCTCTTTCTCTCAGTATCTCCCCAACACTACCACATTGGCAATGTAAATTAAAGCAGTAGCGTCTGATTAGAGCATGCAGAGTAAAAACTGTTGCCTGAAGCCACAGTGAGCCATGATTTGAAAATCAACAAGCTGTAGCACAATGCGCTTTTTGTTTTCCATAAACTTGCCCGCTAGCCGTTCCCGATGGTGGCCCTTACCATATGAGGGAGCTGGATATTAGCTAAACTGTTAATCAGTGACTGGCTGAGGTTGGCCAGCTCATGCAGGAGAGATTCATTTTGCTGTTCAATCACCTTGTTTTCTTCCTCTATTGACTTCAGATTAGACTCCATTGTGGTAATCTGGGAAAGGGGAAGTGGCAGATATGTTGGTCACTACTTACTGCAAAGTAAATCACCAAGTATTTTATTGTATTTTGTGCAAATTACATTTAATCAAACTTCCAGACATCACATAAGTTTTCTTTCCACAGTAACAGCAAGCTTTTTTAGATTCTGAGTTAGAAAATATTAAGAGATTCACTAAGGTGCAATACAATATATTCATTCATTCATTTTCTGAACCACTTAATCCCTATCAGGGTCACGGGACTGGAGCCTATCCCGGGACTACGGGCGTGTGGTGGGGACCAACCATGGACAGGCGCCAACACACAGTAGGGCGCACACATACACAATCACACTCCCATTCACACCTTACTTGGCCAATTTAGATTCACCAATCAACCTATAGTGCATGGAGCATCCAGAGAAAACCCACGTGAGCACGGGGAGACACACGAACTCCATGCAGAAAGGCCCTACAGCTGACCCAGGGCACGAACCCAGGACCTTCTCGCTGTGAGGTGTCAGCACTAACCACTGCACCATCGTGCTGCCTCCAATACTATATATATTTAGTGAAGTCCTCACCTGTGTTCTAAGTTTGATCATGTCTGCCTCCACCTGCGAATTTGATTCATTTAAATCTTTGATTTCTTCATCCAGCTGTTTAATGTCTTCATCATTGTCTAAACCTTCAGAAAGCAGTGAAACTGTGAAATGACACAAATATTCCCATCAACACAAAGGTTTCTTTAAAATTAACACATGTAATTGAATAAAAAGAATGATATATATGAAAAGTAGTTAGCAATTCTGCCAGATAGGATGGAAAATGAATTTTCAGCCATTCAGTCGATCAATCAAGCCAATCAATACATAATTTTAAGCCATGTGTGAGACACAGTAAAGTTAGTTGAAAGCTTTGTGCCAACTGCAATTCTATAACAGTGTAATACAGAATCATGATTTCTCATTAGAGCACTTGGATAAGTGTCATTGGTTATCAATACAGCAGGCTCCTCTTTCATATTAAATAGCTCATCCTGTAACTTTTGCAATAGTAGGCTGACAGACATCCTTATGAATGATTCCCATCCACTTTAAAAATAGTGAAAAAAAGTTTTACCATTATTTGGCCGTTGCTTTATTGTCAACATCTCCACTCCTGAGAGTCTGGCCTTCTTCATGGCTGATGTGGCACGTGGGCAACCTGACAAACTAGAGTAGCAATACAAAACAAAAAAATCACAAATTGTACATTACATTCAACTGCGGTTATTTGACCCATTCTTTGCATATACTGCTGTCTAGAAATTTTAGTGATTTCTAGAGTCGCACCTTCGATGGGTCAAGAAACTGCCACTGACGTGTCCCGAGCCGTCGCAGCCTGGGGTTGGGCAGGACATGCCGTCCGTCTTCCCTGCTTTCCATGTGAAATGTGTGCCATTCATGTAGCCGTCCTTCTGCCGTTTGGCCGCCAGGGGGCAGCCTGATGCACTGCGGTGAGACACATACTTCCCTGTCACATGACCCTGCCCATCACAACCAGGAACTGGACACCTGGAAATACCAAATAGGCCTGATGAATTGGTAATAAACAGCTAGAGTATTTTCCTTCTACAACAACTAGCATATTTCCCTTTTACTACTAATACATATGCCAGCCTTCCTCCATGCTGTCCTTACTTATGTTAATGAAAATAGCAACTGTAGAAGATGTCTTGCATTTATATGATTTCTCCTAACAAATCAGCATTTCCTTTCCTATTTTCTGTCCTCCATGACGGTTTGTTTGGTCACAGGCATAATTAGCTGTCTGTTCATTAGACAGACATATGGGAGGCCGTTAGGCCCAAACATTTCTCAAAAAGCAACTTTTACATTTCGACATCAAAATTTCAGAACAGATGCCCCAATCCCCATGACACCTGTCTGCAGTCCTCAAGGTGCCTCTGCACTCCTAAGCTTTTCAAGCTGTGGCCCTATGTTTATTTCCAATACACTTTGCCTGGTGTACAAGCTTTTCTGCAAAACGTCATGCTGAAAACAGCTTCTGCTGACCTTCATGTCTGTGTTGTGTGAAAAGATTGGCTTTTTGAACTTCTTGAACTGAGGGGACATTTGGGACCTGCAGACGGCTGAAACTGATGGCTCAAAACGTTTGACGTCTACAGATTACCACTGGATGGTTTAGTACATCTTCTACCCTGGCACAACCTCACACAATATCATTCTTTTCAAGTCATTTAGAACAAACACAAACCTCCTTCACCAGTTCACAAAAATAACAGTTGCAGAAATCCGTAATTTCCACTAGCGGGTGACGTTAACGAGGCACATTGTGATTTAGATATGAGCATTACCCAATGGAGATTCACATTAATGAGTAACCTAGCACTGGAAGTTTGTTTTATATGTGTGTGTGCAGGGATCGAGAGACAAGGCAACGTGCAGGCAAGCTGAGCTTAGATTTAGTACAACAAATTAAGTCAATGGTCACAGCCCTGAAACTGACACAGCCACAAAATCACAGAGAACACACTCATGCTTGGATACATTGATGAAAACAATGAGATACACGAGGAAAGTTAACTTAAATACGGGGAGACAGAGGTAAAGCACACTAAAGCAAATGAAAGATAGACACAGACAAAGGGAAAACAAAACAAGGCGGCCACTAGTGGGCTGAGGAGTGATCACGGGTCAGACGATGACAGTTTGTGTTTGTTTTTCTAAATATAATGGTTTTCGTGCCTCAGTAGATACATTCTAAACCACCCAGAGCTTCTAGAGACGCTTTCTTATAACCTATTTAAATTAATTTATTGGTTTAAAGGCAAGTACCTGATTGGCTCTTGGTCTTCCTTGTCCTCTTTGCTGTGTGTAATCTTTATGCCACTCTTGCGAGCCCGTGGACAACCTGACAAGCTGGAGAAATATTTGGATGTGTCACCAATGTTGGAAAAGGGAAATGTGAAAACTACGCAATTTTAAATACAAGCTGTTCATTAATGTGCCAGTTGTGCTTTACCTCCTGTGTGAGGCATAGTTGCCAGTGATATGTCCCGAACCATCACAGCCCGGTGTGGGGCACCTGGGACAGAAATACGCCCTGTTAAAGTCCAGTTAGAGGGCAGCAAAGGCCCTGAATAAATGCTGTTGGACTTAAATTGCTAATGCCTAGAGCAATTAACAGCTGACATTCAACTAAGCTAGTGATAAAAATGAGGTAAATACCATATTTACATTTTTGCCTGAATGACCCTTACCCTAAATAAATCATTAACACATTTGTAATAGTTAATTGACCATAGTTTTTTATAGAATCTAACATGTGCTGCTGAAGTGGTTTAACTGGAGCAAAATACTTTTAGTGAATATTGCTGATAAAAATATACAAGGTGCTCTGTAATGAATATTCAAATATATGGACGAAATATCCATCAATGGTCATGAGTTCCTTAGTCTGTTTTAATTCTTATTGGTTAAAATACGGTCAGTATTTCAGTGCATATCGCTTTTGAAAACTACAATGACTTTAGGATGAAGAAAATAATTTAAAAACTATCTCTCTTAGTTCTGCTTTTTTCTTCTAAAAGGCTCCTTCTGAGGCTTACTTGAGTTCCTGTGAATTGGTAGCCATCATGCTTCGAATGCTTTTATCTGCTAAAGGACAACCTGAAAGACTGGAAAATATTAAAAGTGGACATTAGTACTGAAAAACAGGGACTTGGGGCAAGACACTAAAACAGCCAAAAAAAGAGACACATACAAGCAGAAACAGCTCACAAAAAACAGTAAACGCAGAAAAGCCATGATGCAAGTGCAGGGGAAACCAGCTTTATATATAATGTTAACCCTGTGAATAGCACTCAGCCTGCCCCACACGTCCTACACCATTGTGTCGTGTTAAAAGGAGCTTGGTTTGGTATTTCTATTTGAAATACCAACATGTCATACTTAAAGGGTTAACGTGGGCAGGTACCGTCCTATCTAGTGTTTGACAGTATAGTTGAGGTAAGCTGAAAACAATAAATTGATAGGACTTAATCCACCATGAGAAAATAAAGTCACACCTTCTATGCGAGGCGTAATTACCGGTTACGTGACCACTTCCATCACACCCTGGTGTTGGGCATCTGTCTCCAGGAAAAACAGTAGATAGAATCAAATGCCAAAGTCCAGAACAACAAAAACGGAAACAAAATTTGTATGCTGCCAGGAGGTTGGAGAAAACTTCATTTTAGACAAACGTAGCCCAACAGCACCTTCATAAGCATTGCACTGGAAGATATTAGCAGTTACGGAGACCTGACAACGTCAAGTGATGACGTTATAGTGAAGCTTATGAGAGCATTGTGTGGAGCGTTATGTTATGGCTTTCAAGGTTCAGATGAAGTGTTGCTTCAATTCTCAGTCGGTTTTCGCCATTAATTGGAGTTCATTGTTTCCAGTTTAGCTTCACTGTCTGCTTGGGTTTTGGGTGTGCTAAATTTCAGCGCATCCTCAGCAGTATCGGCAATATGAACAGATAGAATGAGAATGATGTTTTATTACAATAAAGCATTGAGGGGAAAAAAGCGCAGAAGCTAAAGATACACTGGGCTGAGAAATTTAAGCTAGAAATTAAAGCAAAAGAGCCTGGCAGGACGCTGTCGTGTAATGTAGCATGCGCTAGTGCTGATCGATCTAAGCGTAGCCACAAAGGAGGAAAGAAAAGGAGAGACAGAAATCATTGGTCGAGGAGGAAGGAGGAGAGTTGACTGTGGGGGTGAGCGATGGCATCACCTCCCCGTGCAAGCTTACGTTATCAAGTCCTTTTTGCTCTCTTTGCACGGTGCGAATTTGGGCTTGGGGCTGGGGATAGTGACGTCAGTGGCGTAGGCGCTGTCCTCTAAAATGTCCTGGAATGGATCCAGATCATCTGACTGTAAAGATAAAGAAGGAGAGGCAGAGGGAAAAGAGAGAGAGCTTGTAAAAATTTTATTCCATTGCTTTGATGAGATTTCCCTCACACTTTGTCAGCATATGTTGTGCACTATAATGCAGTGAGGAGATTTTGAAGTGGGACGAGTTAAAGGTGTGATGGTAGTACTTTGGGTAAAGCCTTAAACCCTAATTGCCTCCCAAACTCTCATCAGTGTGTGAAGTGTGGCACTGCAGGCTGCTGTCATGTCGCACTTTCCATTCTCACGCTGTCTCACAAGCAGATCCAGATCACTGTTCCTTCTCACAAGCACAGAGGCTGCGATTAACAGCACACACACATACACACACAGTCTGCCAGGGGTCTTGAGATCAGATAATCTCTCAAATCTCATTTGTACACGTGTGACACACATTCACCCCCCCCACACACACAGGTTTGCCTCTGAGAGGTCCTGACTACAATTAACCCCATCCTCAGTAACCAAAATGATAATGTCCTCACAAATAAAAATGCCCTCACACTGTCACAAAAATCTGCCTAATATGAGGTTGGACATCAGGTCCCCACAAGTTCAAAACCTGTTCATACACTCACAAACACAGCCAATACAAATGACAAACCATTAAAGGTCCAATATTATGAAAACAAATCCACTTTTTCTGTTCTTTGGACATCCATTTGGGTCTGTACTGCCTCTACACACACTGTAAGTTTGATTACAAAATGGTCAATTGTGTTAGTATTAATTTACGAATGTCACAAATCGTGTGCTTAAACGAGCCATTTCGATTCTACGTCACAGAAGGGGACATTTGTATAACTCCACCCTGATATCCGACAGGCTTCCACCCACCAGGTAGAACTGCAAGCGCTTCCTGATCCGCCATGTTTTCTTGCGAGTGCCAGCATGGAAAACTATGACGTCACATCAACGCCAAAACTAGAGCGCGCAAAATGGCTTGCCGCAAAAATTTCGCGAGCGTAAATTTCAAAGTCGCGAGCGCAAATGTGAAACTCGAGAGCACTTAAAGAATTTAAAAACTTTGAGAGAACTTAAAAATCGAGTGCGCGGTTGCGATAATATTGTATTTTTCCTCTCTCGAATGTCTTTTTTCCTCTCGATGTGTTAAATGTCCTCGCGCGCAAAGTAGATTACCGACGAGCGGCTTTTTTGCTCGCGTGAGATTTCTAAGCGCGTGGTTTGAAAGGGGCGGGGTTTGACAGTTTGGGGGCGGGGTTTTGGCAGTTTCTGCCTGCGAATCCTATTGGCCGATAGCTCCTGGTTTTGTGATTGGCTTAAGAAAGTTCCTACGGAAAAACCAAAGATGTCGGAGGAAGAGGAACGGCGACAGGTAGGTTAAACGCAAGTTATAGTTTATCGACCTTATAATAATAATTTAATAGTTAGCTCTTACACGTTTAATAAACACACAAAACGGTAAAGTAACCAACGCCTTTGTCACTCGCTCATAAATGTTATAATGGTATGTTACCATTTTCTCAGCACCATCACAAAACCAGGAGCCATGGACTATCGGCATCAGGAGCCTGCTTTTAATGGCTTGTGTTACACCACCAGTGTGTGTATCAGCAGGTATTCTCGTTAATAACGATCAAGCGCTCCTGCCAATGTTCCAAGAGTCCATGCATGCATACACACAATCGCAGGTGTCTTCCACCACCCAACACACACACACACACACCCTCAGACATACTCAGAGAAAATCAAGAGTCTCTCACAGCGCCATTCCACACACCCAATTTGTATGCAAATAATGGAAGCTCAATTGGCTGTTGAACTGCGGCAGTCAATCAGTGCTTCCATGGGAAACGTGACGGAGAGGAAGTGAAAATTAATCTGTCCATTGTGCTGCATCAGGGAGATGTGGGGATCTTTAAAGCGAAGGTCTCTGCATGGTGCAAAGGCACACAAGCTCTTTTAAACAAATCTCTCAGCTGTTTATAGGCAGTAAAGTTTAGTGGGAATGGAGAATGTGAAGTGATGTTAAAAAAGGGAGATTTCCTCCCTGTTTTAATATGGTCTGCTGCAGCACATACAGGAAAACCTCCTAAATTCATCTAAACTACACTAACACATTCATAACTGATAGATTGTGTTGCGTGTGTTTTTTAGTAAGAATGTGTGACGAAATGAAAAGGGTGGCAAACTACATTGACGTAAAGAAACACTAGATGGCAGTGTGGTAAAAGACCATCAGAAAATGTGTGTGTGTGTGTGTGTGTGTGTGTGTATACACACTCTGCAGCTGTGCTATACCATTTCAGTCATCACTAGGTGTAAAAATTAAAAATTAACTATAAGCATGGCAACATTTGCTTATGAATTTTGCATCAAATACGTTTAAGAAGCATAAATAAAATCTGTATGAGATTGTGCTGAATGTTGCATGCATTAACATTTGTAAATATAGTGAAGTTTACAACTGTGATAAATCCCGATCTCACAGCGTTAACCATGCAATAAGATAAAGACACTAATGTAAACTGTAGCATCATCATAATTTTGTGTCCATAACATCACATTAAAGGACGAATGGTAGTGTTTGTGATGGAGAAAGAGCGCAGCTCCACCCAAAATCCAGTAATTCAACGTCTGCTGAAACAGAGCTTTGAAGTGACAGCGGTAGGCGAGAGAGCGCAAACCGCGAGTGAGATGTGTTAAGAAAAGAGAGACAGATGGAGAGAGAAAGTGAATCTGTAAATATCTAGGTGCTGCTGTGTCTGGCGATAAAGACACAGTCACCACAAGCTTGGCTATACAGTATGGATATGTGGCAGTATGGTATATTACAGTGTGTACCATCAGGGGGCAGTAAAGAGTCACAAAGGATGCATTTAGGGTCTGTTCTCTCTAAATTTCTAATAGGAGTTGAGTGATAGAATTTAGAGTGTTTAAGGACAGCCTATAATGTGGAGACTAAAACCCAACTGGTATAAGAATTTTAAGACCAATAATGATTTCTATAATCTGACTGGAAAAATGATTTATCAGACAAATTTTCTTGTGAGTTGTGAGTTATGAAATTAGTATAGTTATTTAAGACTCCTTGTCAGGATAACATGACATAATTCATTTTTCATTTTATTGGCACAAATTGTACTTTATTGTACAGTAGTTCTTTAGGACTTTTAAATTTATTTTTAGATAAATAATATCAAGCAACAAAAAAGAGAATTTGCTGTTTGCTTGCTATGACTCTAATAATTTGCGCAAAGAATTCATCTTTCGTGTTTACTTGTTATTTACCTGCCTTTATTAGTGGTGATAATTTATCAGCAATTAGCTCATATCGACCAATAATATGGGAGCACTAATTTATCGGTCTGGCTTTAGTGCAGATTTGCATCAAGGTCTGGTCTCCTAATTATGAACTAATTATTATGTTATCGGTGTTTGGCTGAGATGCAGAACAATAGATGCATTTGCAACTTTAACATTTCCATTTATTTTGCAATCTCTCGCTCTAAGTAGAGTACTAATTACTCTGCATATTGCCCTTTTGGACCAGTTGTTCTGTGTTTTTCTGGGCTGGGGTTTGTGTGGATGTGCGGGTGCACGTGGGCACCTCTCTGTCTGGCTCCTCCAGCCGTTTGATCTTGGTGTAGTCGACGGGCAGCTCCCAGGAGTCGTCTTGGCTGAGGGGGCAGCAGCGGGCGCCTGGCAGCACCGGCCTCTGGGCCAGAACGGGCTCCAGCAGCGCCAGCTCCCCGCGCTTACCCACGCACACGTCCATCACGCCACTGTCATCCACCTCAATGCTCCGCTTCTACCCGAGAGATGAGGAGAGGACAGACGAGAGGGGAGGGAGGAGAGGATGAGATTGGGGAGAGGAGGGGTAATAATTAAAGGGAAAGTGAAGGTTTGGTGGAAGGTGGGTTAATGGGAGATGTAAGGAAGAATTGTTGGATGGATGGATGGATGGATGAATAGATGGATTGAGGGAAATCATAAAAGTGTCAAAGGTCAATGGAGGAAGAGAAAAGAAGGAAGAGAAAAGGAAGAAATGTGAAAGTATTGTATTCTCTTTCCTACTCATTTTCTCTCTCTCTCCTTTCCCTGATTTTTCCTGATTCCACAAAACAATAAAATGCTGTCTACTGATGTGTGTGTGTGTGATTACTAACACTACAGAAGTGAATGTGCCTCGGTCGAAAATCGTAGATGGAATATAATGAGGATTAAATGGAATGTTGGGTAATAAATAACCTGCTTAGACAGATTGGGTGATTAATGATCATTTAATTGATATTACGCAGCGGCGGCGGCTCAGAATGCCATACAACGCTATCTAATTCACCTACACACACACACACCCACACACTGTTGCACCCTGTGCATGGGGCATTTAAAAGCCGCACTCCACATTATAAAAGCAAGTCAAGGGCAGTAGTGATTACATTCTCCTGGCCAAGGGCAGGACCCAGCTGAAGTTGGGAATGAGATTTGCTTTGGTCCACTAAGTGAGGCCCCGGCCTTTTGAGAAATGCATAGTGACGACTAGTCTGAACACCGAGCTGCAGTGTAGTGTGTGGAAGAATGAGCTAAACATTAACACTCAACAGACTTATAATTTGCTTAGCATCTTTGTGAAAACTGCATAATTGGGGTTTAAGAACAAATTTCTTCTTAAGAATAGTTGTTTGGATATGCTTAAATTACTTCATATGACTTCAAAACTGTTACAACTAATTTTATGTTTTTATAATTTTTCATTAATTCTCATTAAAATTTATGTTTTTTTGTTGGACGCTGCAGTGGCACGTGACTGACCACACACTGATATGATTACAGCTCATAAACACATGCATTGAGCAAAGTATTACATTAAGCAGACTTACATTTCTTAATTACAGTGGCAGATCCCTAGGCCTCACTTTTAGACTCTCCTAGGATTTAAACCCAATGTTTTATGGTCACCAACACAAGGCTTTCATTCACTCGAACCATCGCCACCACTGCCCCATTAATCAAATTAGCAAAATGTTAGTAAGACGTTAAGAGGTTTGAAACACCAGTTTCTGTACATTTTATATTAAATGAGGTAATTTAATCCGTATTATTATTTTACTTCCTCAGAGCAGAGATAATGGACATTATCATGACTGAGACAATGACATGACTGGGTAGAACTATTGTAATAATGTTGTAAATTATTGTAGTAGTTAAACAATGTTTACAGCCATGCATGCACACGCAGATACACACTGATAATTATTGTGTTTGTTAGTTAGTTTTAGGCACTGTTCATTAGCACAGTAGAAGAAGCAGGAAGAGTTTACATTAAAAAGATTTCAAATTGACAGTATTAGAAAACACAACCGACTCCTACAACCATAACACACACCCATACACACACATTCTTGCTTTTTCATAACGAGTATAATGTGTAATATATGTCTTATAAGTGTAATATATACAGGCAACAGAGAAGGGTGGCACAGGGGGATGTTTGGGGCAAGACATTAATAAATAGTGTGAGACAGGAACAGAATATTTCCATCAGTGTGTAGTTTTTTTTCTGCATCAGCATTTATCTGCATATAGGGACATCAAGGGTATGACCTTTCACCTCCTCCTCTCACACAGTACACCTGGATTAGGCTGATCCCAACCCACATCACCATGGGAACTGACCACATGAGAACCAGACAGAGGTCACTTCCCACAGGTCTATGTGCTGACTCCTATCAAACGGTACTCCAATTAAACAGTAAGTGAGAAAGAAAGAAAAAAAGAAGGAAAGAAAGAAAGAAAGAAATGAGGAATGAAAGGAGGAAAGAGAGAGAGAAAAATGAGGGGAGTGTGAAAGAAAGAGAGTAAGAGAAAGATGCTGGAAGGTAGATGAAGAGAAAATTAGGAAAAATAGGATAAAGTAAGAGAGAGAAAAAAGTCAAAAGAAGAGGAAGAATGACAACATTTGTCAACCTTCTGCTGATGCCATAAGAGGAGTGCAGTAAAGTTCCTTCTCTCTCATCTCATACAGTGTGTAATTATCAGTAATAATAAATGATGCAGCTGCACTGCTGCTCTACTGCTGCTGCTGCTGCTTTCTGCGTGAAATATTCAGAGTGTAGCTGCTGTAGAGCTGAGTGAAGCCCTCGTGCTGTCTGTCTGCCACAGGAGGAGACGGCTTTTCGCCGCAGGCTGCCTGCTTCTCTCCTCTCCTCTCTGCAGACTGACAGGAGATAGATGCAGGAGAGCGAGAAAGAACCTTCTCTTGCTCCAGGCTCCTCCATTCACCCACCATATGCAATCATCCCTTCTTCACCACAGCTCTCCCGTTCCATCCTTCCCTCACACACCTTGCCATTATTGTCAGCAACAGACGAGTGTATGTGTGTGTATGTGTGTGTGTGTGGTTAATGCACAGATAAGCTCCCGTTTTCATAGCTACAAATGACTCAGGGCTGGTGGACAAAGCCGTCTCAGTCGTGCCAGATTGGGCCGCGGGGAGACAGACGTTCCCACCGAGCGCGACACCAAAATGCAGTCGCAGCATTTTATTTAGCGCAATAAGCTCCTGCGAGGCTAAAGCCTGCCCCCTGCCTGCACCAAGCAACAGCTCCTCACCAGAGGAATGGCAGTCAGAAGAATACAGCCGCCACAACTGAATCTCTCACCGAGTGGAGCTTATGCTTCAGGATATGCCAAGGGACCTCTGTGCCACTTGCAACCCACCTGGCATACTAAGAAACAATTTTATCAGGTTCCAATGAGTTGGGACGAGCTCTAATACTTGCTTCTAATACTTGCTTCTAATTTGTGAGTGAGGATTTGTCATTGTGAACACAGCATGAAACGCACCTCAGTGCCATTTACATCCCCGAACACTGCTCCCGGCGCGGCCCATGTTCCCTGGGCCCATGCTCCGTGCTGTGCTGTGTTCACAATGACAAATAATCACTCACTCACTTTCATGTATGAGGAGTAGACAGCTATTCTGTGTCTGGGGAGCAGTGTTTGGGTTTATTATCTTGCTCAAGTGTACCTCAGTAGTACCTTTAGCAGTGACCCTCTGATCAGTCGAGCAACTCTCTAACTGCCTTACTACCACTGGCTGCAATATAACCTAGAGCTTATTTTTTATGGAGCAAACCAATAGAAATTGGATATGAGATGATTTATGATGGTTTTATACTGAATTCCTTTTAGACATATGCACTAAGGCAGTTGGTAGTGTAACGGTTGAGGTTTTCGCCTCATGATTGGAAGTTCGCTGATTCGAATCCAAGGACTGGTAAAGTTACCACTGAGGTACTCATGCCCACTGCTCCTTCACAAATGGGTCAAAAGTAGAGATCACATTTTGTTGTGGTGCACTGTGTGCTGTGCTGTGGTGTGTTCACAATGATAAATAATCACTCACTCATACCCAAACACACATATACACACACACATTGTTGCCTTGCTATTTTTGTGGATAACTTCCATTAACTGCCATAATGACTAGATGTAAATAATACTACAGTTAACCCTAACCTTAACCTCAGTAACCAAAAGTAAAGTTTTAATGCTTTAGGTTGTTCACATAAAATCTGCAAGGATTACAAGGCCCTCACTTACAAACATGCCCCTGCATAGCCATAAAACTTGGATATATCAATCATTTAGGAGTCAACTGGGCCTTCACAACTCGCTAAATACATGCCCTCACATTTTAGATTGATTTTAATGTTAGGTCTTTAGGATGGAAGTAACCCTGAATTTCAGTCTAGATAATCTTTCTGCAGATAAACAAGTTGTGATGAGGACACCCTGTACTCTGTAGTGATGGAGACATGTTGTAAAAATGGTGACAAAATGTAAAAGCAAGGTCCTGGTCAGTTTTCGAGCAGAGGAGGGCCAGTACCCCGATGTCCTGCTAAAATCACCCACCATGACCCTTTCAAATATGAGCTTCTAATCTTCCTTGGTCTCTGATTGGTAAATTGGTGCTGGTGCAGAAAGGCTGCTGGAACATAGTTGAAGTGGAGCTGCACATCGGGGCTGAATAAACAGGGGCATATTGACTGTCACTACTTTGGGTGTTTAATGGCCCCCATAAAATCTACATATCAAGTTTTTGTAACATAGTTTGGATATTTAGATAGTGAAAGGTGTGTATAGTAAACAGCCACACACAGTAGACTATACCAAAGCAACGTCACACACCCGCCTCCTTAACTCAACTCAGCCGGGTGTAAAACTCCCAATTAAGATGCATACTGCGGCTACGCTGCTCACCGCCTCTATGCAGTAAAAGACATAATCACATTGTAATCCAGCAAAGTCTGTGACTGATCTCCCGATGTGTGGAGAGACAGGATGTGTCATACCATAATAGACATACAGATATAGCACTACATCTCAAACACACACACACACACACATCCCAACACCATTAGTGTGTGCAATCTACCTTCAATATGTCTGATCCCTGCTGGGTTTTGAAATATAGTTGGAACAGATTTTAACACACACACAACATGCATACACACATACTCTCTTTGAATGTACCCAACCATAATTTGGTGTGTGTTCCATTTTAATACCTGGAACAAACTTTCATACACACACACACACACACAAGCATGCAAATTTACACACGCACACCAACAAACACGCAATGTGTACCCGCGTGCAGAGCTCTTGTGGTTTCCCGCTCAGGCTCTGGGGCATCTCTCTGCAGCGTGTGGACAGGTTGAGGATGGCTGTGGCCGCCATGTGTGCTGCCTCCATGTCGTGTGTGTAGTCAAAGCTGCTCTTGCTGCAGGTGCTGCTGGCGCTGCTTCCTCCCTCTCCTCCTCCTCCACCTCCTCCTGCTCCCCCTCCTCCACAGCTCAGACTGCTGCTGCTGGGAGCGTAGCTACTGGTGGTGCTGCTCGCCGAGCTGGAGTTCTTACAGTAGCGCTTGGCTGATGACAAACACACACCCCAACACATTAGCTACTGTTTTTTAGTGGTATAAGGAGGCCCTGGAATTGCTATATGGGTATGAGGTGTGTACTAGAATTATGAAGACAGATACTGTACGTCTAAATCTAACTCAAAATCTTAGCCCAAATTTTTTACAATTTAAAAAATTCGATTTTAGCTCAAAAAAATGTATCCCGTGGGGAGACTTTGTAAGAACTTTCTTGTGTCTTTTACAAAATAATAATTACAAGTATTCCCTGACTGGATGGAAAACATGGTACTTACACACACAAACACATCCAAAACAGGTGAGGTGCCAGGTTGAAATAATACTTCGACTACACCCTTAAAAAGAAAAGAACCAAAAGTGGCTCCTCACAGTGATGCCATAGGGAACCATTTTACCCACTGGTTCTTTGCAGAACCTTTCATCTTTTATCATGAAGTGAGCATAAAGGATTTAGTGTAAATAGTATTTGCATCTTTGTACCTGTGTTCATTATGTATGTAATAATTTGTTCAATTTGTTCAAATGTAGTGTTTGGTAAAACTTTACCGAGTCAAGTTATCAGTAACATTATATAAATAGCACATTAATAACAGGTCTCTGTAAAAAACAGTGGCAGACATCAACTGTAAAAATTAAAATTGCACCATAACAACAATTTCTACACACAGCCACAAGTAAATCAGTAGGTTAGCCATAGGGTCTGTAGTCATTAAGATTATACGTTAACATAAAGGATTGTTCAAAGCACTGAAAATGATATAATGTGTCACTTAAAGGAGTTCTCCACAGAACCTTGAACAGCATGAAAAGGTTCTACGTCATAAAAAAAGGGTTCTTCGGAGCACTAATGAAGAGACAATTTTTTCTTAACCCCAACCTTGACCTAAATATCCAAATTCAGATTTATATACAGTACTTTTTTGAAAATGTTTTAATGTGCAAATAAATACTGGTGCTCATATACTGTATATAAGGGGTTTTCAACCGGTGGTCCGCGCCCCCCTGGTGGTCCACGACGGCATTACATTTGGTCTGTGACATGCAATCCGGTATTATTATTGAAACCATTTTTTAAATGTTATTTTGCTTTATTTCTTTTTCAAAATGACAATTCCAGATGATTTGGGCATCTTTATGAATATATAATTTAACAGAACCATTTGAAACCTCCTGCTGTATATGGTTAGGGTTTGTTGTATCTCACATGGAAATTTACCTGTATGTATGTATATATATATATGTTTATACCTATATATGTGTAAACATATATACATATATGCATCTAATATTCCATATGATGATTGGTCTATACACACACATACACACACGTTAAATCCCAAAGACATCTATAGAGGGGTTAAAACAGCAGTTAAATGCTTTTCATTCCTACAGTTAATTTGGTGGCAACATATAAACAACTGCAATGATCTGAACTAATAAATAAAATAAAATGCAGCAGACTAGGCACAGAAAGTTAATCCAGCATAAACACACCAGGGATAAATAAGTCATAAGAACCATCGTATCTTTGGCCCGGGTATTTCAACATATTGTGGATTCCAGTCAGTAAAGTGAGCAGTTAATGAGGGATAACCAGGCAGAACACTTTTTAATCTCCAGACCGTTCAGTGCTCAGTATTAATGCCAACACAAAACCTGATTTCTCGGGCTGCCTGATTAATGTGAGTTGTAAGGTGAGGTAGAATGGGAGCGGTGGGGGTTGAGCTGTGGTGCTGAGCTGCATCCTTCAGCTTAAGGTGAAAAAGCTGCTCTCTTTGCTGTATGACTAAAGGGACAATGAGCCCCAACCACCAGCTGGGCATCAAAGTGGCATCTCCCACTGTGCGCCCTGCTGCCATCTCTCTCTCTCTCTCTCTCTCTCTCTCTCTCTCTGTCGCTCCTTCTCCCTCTCTCTTTCTCTCTCCCTCTCTCGGTCATTAAAGTGCAGCAAGGGAGCTGACTGCCATTCACAGAGAATTGCAATTAGTCGTGGCCCAAAGACTAGACCTTGACTTGCCTCTATCCAGCCATTCATTACGCGTCCTCTGCATTATAATTTCCATACATTTCCATTCCTCTGCTTAAAGCCCCGAGGAACGTGGCGGCAGAGTTCAAAAATACAGCGCGACGCCGGCCATTTACGAGGGGCTTATTGCTAAGATTAGCAATTACCTGCTTTTTACCTTTTGTGGAAAAAAAATCGCATTCACTTGCCAAAAGAACACCAGGCTCTGAAATTACATGAAGCAGAAAAGATGTGTTTTGAAAAACATGTTCAGATGTTCGGCAGTTGATCGCGGTTCACTGGGTCTAAACAACAAGAGTGTAAAAGGCGTCTCTCCGGGTCTTACCATCGTATCCCTTGGGTGACGTGTCGCGGCCATGGACTTTAGGCGCGATGGCGCGTTTGCCATACACATTCTGGCTGTCGTAGCTGTTGTAGTCGAAGCTGGTCTTGGAGTACTTCTCCAGCTCTTTGGCCAGGTTGGAGCGAGGGGTGGTGGTGGGAACGTTGTTCTTATAGCCGTACTGTGGGATCTCTAGCTGCTTCACAAAGCACATGGGCCTTCAACGTAGGGACAAATAGAGGAGCATGATGATATATCAGAACAAGTCAAGTCAAAGACAAAGTAAACTTTATTGTCATTCCTACTAAAAACAAGTACATAAAGAGACAAAGCGATGTGTCTCCAGTTACTACAGCACAAACAACAAATAAGGCACATGGAATAAGCAAAAATGTATACATAGACTATAAAATATAAAACTAAACTAGAGGTATGAAGAGAGACAGTGCAATATAGTAACATGCAGAATTCAAACTTTTGGTGCTAAAATTATCTTTTTGCATTGTATGTGCATATGATCTGCTGCAGTTGAATATGAGAATTTATAAACAGGTGGTCTATTAAATATAGATTCAGCAGTCAAACGGAGAAAACTTCAATAGGTAATATGTTCGATAATATTCAATGGCATGTGCGAGTATCATAAAAAATCTTAAACAATGTGTTGTATGAAATATGTTCTAGAATAACCAGAACTGGCTCAGCGTCCCATTATGTGTTTACATAGACCTAAATCAATACCATATATCATAAATAAATGCAATATAGTAAGACAATAAAATCTATTCTGACATTTTACACACTCCAGGGAATTATGTATTTAATATATAAATGTAGTTTTAAGATCGTGGTTAGACTTATGTCTTATTTAACTTCCAGCTTATTTGTGTACTATAGACTATAGACTACTGGTACTCAACAAGCTTTAAAAAGACCCAAATTTAATTTAATCTGAACCAAGAACTAAATGTGACCCTCCACGGCAAAACCAGTCGCTTGTCGCATATTTTCAAAATTGAGTTACTATGTTTTCATGAAAGGGCGTAAATCAAGCTTCAAAACGATACCTATATGGAATGAATCGGGCGACATATGACTGAGACATCAACATTCTAAGGAGTCAGGTTTCTCCTGTCACCAATGTCATGCAATCATGCACTTCATATATTTCTAAAACCCTATATAGAATATATCTAAAGTGTTTGAGGAAGGTGCTGTATCCTACCTCAGTACTCGGTCCGATGCCTGGTTGGACTTGGTTCCGTTGCAGGCCTGATGTTTCTCGTGGGCTTTGGCCAACTTCTCAGCAGCTGCTATGGGGCATCCTGAGAGGCTGCATCAACACAAAGAGACATAAAGAGTAATATTTAGATCTTCCAGTCTAGCATCAGTCAATATGTATTTCTCCATGGACAACACTCTTAGGAGAAAGGATGCACAAGAAGAAGCAGAAGAAGAAGAGTAACAGAACGCAACATAACCATAAAACAGTTTAAAGATAAAAGAAGGATGGTATAAAATTGTTGCTTTCAACTACAGAAAAAAATGACAAAACATGACAAATCTCAGATAAAAGACATACAGAATAAAAGGCCAAACATGAAGAAATGTCATGAGTCAAATTTACTGAAGACCGAATCATTAAAGGCATAGTTTCTGTTAATAAACAAATTCAGTTTTTTAATTTTTTAAATTTTATTTAACCTTTATTTATCCAGGTGAACTGTTTGAGAACTAATTCTCATTTACAAACATGACCTGTCCAAGAGGCTGCAGACATAAATATAAACATACTACACAGCTGTACAAAGACATGCCCATTACAACAACAACAAACAGTTACATAAAAAGAAATAAAAAAGTGAGAGAAAGAAAAATAAAATGCTTAAGTATGTATGTTTAGGAATGTCAACAGGAACAAATGTCAGCTATGATGTTTTGAGGTTTCTGCTTAAAGGTGGAGATTGGGATCAGAGATTTAAGTTTCATAGTGTTTTGTAGTATGTTCCAGTCATGAGCTGCCACAAAGCGGAAGCCATTACGTCCTAAAATAGCAACTGTAGAGGGAGTTTTATTGTAGCAGGTCTAAAAAACTCATTTTACACTTTTTGAAAATAAATATTTAAAACAGGCACAAGCACAGAGGTATATCTAAGCCCAGCGATTTCCTATAAAATCCCAAGTAATTGTGATCTGCCTGTAATATTTCATTAAGACGAAATCCGACTATTTTCAATCTTTGATGTGATTTGTAAGTGCTTAAGAAGCCAGAAAACTTTAAGAAAATGTGTGCAGGTTGAGGGCACAGGATGAGAGCAAACGTGTGTGTGTGTGTGTGTGTGCCCGTGTGTGTGTGTACAAGTATGTGAGAGTGTGTGTAGGTTTTTGTATGTGTGAATGATACCAAACAAGCAGCCAATTTGTTCTGGGCTCTGGGCGTAGGCATTTGCAGAGATTTGCATGCACATGCTTGTGTGCGTTTCTTCTGCTGTGGGTGTGTCTCCCTGCGTGTGTTAAGAGTGTGAGTGTGCGAGTGTGTGTATGATGTGCAGGTGGTGCTGGGGTCTGATGGTGAGGTTTGCGACAGGCTGGCTCTCCTGCCTGGGTGTCACAGAGGTGCTAATGGCTGGTGCTACGCCCGCCTTCCCACACCAGCTGCTGATGGTCACACCTCCACTGCACCGGCACCTCAGAATAGAACCGCGTGCATTAAAGTGAAAAACTGTGAAGATGAATCTGAAAGCCTAGCGACTTCAACAGACACAGGCTTAGATTAGCAGATTTTTAAAAAAAAGGAGCGTTAGGTACTTGGCCGAGCATGTATTAAAAACCCACATTCGCTCTTCTGTAAACAAGCTTTTGGCTTAGTTATACACAAATAACCTGGAAATTCTTATTTATAAGGGCAAAGATTATACCAAACATGAAGCTCATCTTAAGATATTATTCGCAGTGACATGTTTTATGAAAACAAGAGTTGTTCAATAGTGATGACTCAGACTAAAAAGAAAAACTGGAATGAACATGCATTGAGTCGAAGTGAGAGGAGGAATAAATAATGACCTTACAAGAAAGAAAACAGAAAGAAAAGAAAGGAAATAAGGAGGAAAAATGAAACACATCTGGCATATAGTAGACGAATAAGATGGGGTTCCTATTCACTGGCCACGTCAAGGACTTACCTTCGGTGAGAGTTCCTGTTGCTATTGACATGGCCGCGTCCAGTGCAGCCAGGTGTAGGACACTTAAGAACATTTTCATGCATTGCAAGAACTTGACAGCAGTAAAGAAAAGGAGCGGAAGATAGACAGAGTTAGGAAGCAGTAGACTTAATCATTTGAATGAATTGGAACGGCTTTATGACTTCTATTTCAGTCCAACACAGACATCCAGCTTCAGAAAGTTTGCTGCTGAACACATTCCACACATGCTTTAAACATTCCAATTTTTTAAACTGGTAAGACAAAAATGGAATTAGAGCTCACATCATGATAATATACCTAACAGTGGATAAAAACACTTAGTTTTGAAATTATATGTGACCTGATCTGGCAAAAATGAGTCACAGTGACCCAAAATTCAAAATTGAGGTTTTGATGCCACTGGAAGCTTTAAAACGGTCAAAGTCATATCTTGAATGGTTGTCAAGATACAGTTGTTTAAATTATGCCAAACCCCCTGTCTTTTTGCAACTGAAGAACGGAGAAATTCATTGTTCAATGTTTGTTTGTTGATATCTTTAATCATCCTATCAAAAGGGTTACACCCAGTATTTTACAACTAAATTTTGATACTTAGAAAATGCTTTTAAAGCAGACTGATGCTTAAAGTATTTCAAAATATTTATTTAAATTCATATTTCGGCCTTTCTGGGAGAGAACTACATTTCTCACTTGGAGCCACGTAACAGTAATGTGATGGATGTGCATCTTTAATAAACACTGAAAATATCAAGTAAAAGGTTGAATTGTGAGTAGATCGTTTGTTAATTGTGTTATTATTCAGTTAAAATATGAGTTTTGTTTGTAATAAAAGGGAAGATTTGATTGAACTGGAACGTTTTAGCGAGTGATGGTGTTCAACATGAGAGTTGTGTGCATAGAGGAATCAATATATCTGGTAAGTTCAAAGTATTGTGATTCAGACGGTATGTATGTGGTTTCTGTAAGTTAAAGGGATTCTGAGTTATTAAAAAAATAATAATAATAAACAACACAAACGTGTATGTCAGTTTTGAAAATTTAGCTGGGTTTCAACTTAAATAACCATTTAAGTACCTTTACACAATTGTCTTGACTATGAAACTTTGGGAGATATATTTTGCAGACCTTTTCTTTCATATAAGATCAAAAAAGAAAAAAAAAGATATTTTTAATGATAAATTAGATGCAACTTCTGACTCATTTCACCAGATCGGGTCACATATGAGATCAAATAGCACTTCGTTATATCTGCAATTCAGGGAAATATTTCTTCACATTTTCTTTAGCAAAACGTTCTGAAGCCAGACATTTCCATCCTTTAGTGAACTGCATGCAAGTGACAATTAAAAGAGAACATGCATATTTGCCAAGTCATTTTTAACTTGGTGGAAAAATAGTAAACAAGTAACGGGAAGAAAATGTTGCTTCTACTCTTGAAATTATTTTGGGCTTGATGGTGACCTGGATAATCACGTCAAAAGCACGATGTGACTCTTAATTCGACATGTGAGCATAGCCTGTGATGTCCAATATGAAGTGTCACGTTCAGGAACTGGTCTAGCCCTGCTTACACCTCTGAGCTGTCAGCTAATCTTAGCACAAGCTTTCAGTTTCAGGAACTTATTATACCCACACTGTTGTAGGGAGATGTTCCTGTTCTTGCTTGTTATCAGGAAGACTGTGGCAGGACCTTCGCGTTTAAGCAAAAACTAAAGAACTGTCACTACAACTAAAGACGAATCAGAATTCAGGAGAGTCGAGCAGATGACCACAACACCTTCTCCCTCCTGTCTGAGGCTTTGTCCCTGTCTTTAACAAGCCTTTGTCTCAAGTAAACTGCCCATGCTGGCCTGAAAATCCCCACCGGCACCAATTAGGTTAATGATCTTTCGGAAGTGGGAGAAAGGCTGGAGGAAATGAGCAGGGATTGTGGGTGGGGGGAGGGCTGACATACGCTCTTTTCTCCTCCACGTCTTCATCTTCACCTCCTTAAACCCTCGCCCTCATCTTCTCCACCCTCTGACATATTAATTACTATACACTGGGTCTAATTGGGACAGGACACACTACCTAAACATGCTTTGGCCTCTAGTGTACGAAATGCCTTGTGCATGCTTTAGGATATTTGGAAGCTTTAATTTTAGACTGGCTCTCTGGAGAAACATAACTGAGGAAAATAAATCCTGTTATCACTAACAAAATGGATATTACAGACATCTCCCTGCTTCTGAAGCCACAATAATTCATTTATTACGGTTTGCATAGCCTTTTGAATTGCAATCGCATGCAAGCAATGGCAATAGAAATAAAAATAAACTGTTATTTCAGTACATTTTTCCAGTATTAGGTTTTGACTATTTTTATTATCTACTATAAACATGTGCACCGGCACACAGACTCCCATAATTACTTGATTAATAATAATACATCTAAATCTAACCTTTACCTCAGTAACCAAAAAGAAAATCATTTCATAGGTTTCAAAATAGACCTTTCTATAAAAGCACTTTATTATTTATGAGGACTAGTCCCCACGTATACAAAGGTCCCCACAAAGAAACAAAAATATGACAAAATCTCAGGTTTTGCTATCTTTCATGTGCTCAAAAAACTCAAAACCTGACCTCAGATTCTGGATACTTAATTTGGATTCTATATAACAGATATAAAAAATAAGCCTGTAATAATTTGTTCTCTGTTCTTTGCCCATTCTACGGTACATTGAAAGGTGACCTGTAGTGAACATGTTGCGCTATTGACAGGTCACTGCTAAAAAATGCATTATGTGCAATGGAGCAGCTGCAGAGCCGCGTTCCCCTGTCACAGTGTGCTCAATAATCTGCACAGAAAACACAGCACTGCCCTGCACCCGCCTGTAGACATGCACACACATACTGACATACAGCAAGTCACATACCTGTACACCTACACTCTGCACTTGCATGCTTAACACACACACACAGACACAACCTCCTTATAACACATTTATCACTTAGAGTGGACAATGTATTATTGATGCTACGTCTTCATTTCGTTTACAATTCACGATGCCCTGGAATGTTCCTGGGGAAATCTCCAACAAATGATGGCTAAAATTAGGTTGCCACTCACACTGCTCTCTAACTGCACCAGCCTGCACATTCTCTGAATACTGAGTGCTCTAGTTATTTATTTATATATTTATTTATGTGCAGTAGATTGAACATTTCTTGTATTCTTGCCATGCATAAATAGAGTAAAACTTAAAAAGTATATTGAAAAGTGGGCCATAGCCGTTCCTCTAATAAACCGACATTTTAAGTCAGGGTTATTTAGAGAATGTTCTTTTTATTGCCGTATTATACTTTATTTTAATTTATATATTTTATTCTACTATATTTTTCTCCCCCAATCATATATCATAAATATTGATGTTGTCCTCATGAAAACCAGCGTTTGTGAAGTCCACCTCAGGGTAAAGCACACAGACCAAACCTAAGGTCATTCCAGGCTTGCCTCAACTCGTGCCTCCCAGGCAGATCAAATTACACCTCTTGACATCTGGACGCTTTATAGGCAGATCTTTTATGTTAACTAATTTTCTGGGCTGTCATTAAAGCTGTCAGTCGGTTTGATTGCCGTCTGGGTCATTTGCGGCCATAACGTGAGATCCTCTGTGTGGTTTAATGAATCGTGTAAAAGATGCTTTATTGGGAGATTTGCACAAGGTGAATGAGAGCGGCGCGTGAGGAGAAGACGCCACCCTTCCTGTTTACTGCCCTCGCTGCGGTTATGCGAGCTGGAGTGAGCTGCTATTATTACAGTTTATTCAACTGGATTTAATTGAGCAAATAAAATGAGGCAAAGCTAACCAGCTTATTAGAAAGCATAAGATCAGGGCTTAAGCTTTATCAAATAGAAATAATAAACACAGTCGTGCACTGAGATCCAGGATGATGAATTCGGTGGAATAACATTTGTAATGTATTTTGCCTTCCTTTACCAACACATAATGAATGTTTCCAAATTGTTGTTTTATAGTTTGTAATTTAGCTTAAATAACAGATTTTCACTTGAGCAGCAAAAAAACTGGGCATGCACAATGACAAAAAAGGGGTACGATGCACCCATGCAGACGTGGTGAAGTGAACAGCACCAAAAAAGAGGGCATCGTTCTTGAAAGAAAATCACAGAGCAAAGCACAGGGCGATCTCCGAGCAGAACTGAGAAGACTCACAGAGACTCACTCACCACAAGAGATGGGAGAGAGAGAGAGAGAGGGAGAGAGAGAGAGAGAGAGAGACAGAGAGAGAGAAAGAGAAAGGGAGGGCGGGCATTTACAGCAAGGCACAGCGATGGCCAGAGAGGTGTGGGAGTTTGGAGTGGAGCTTACTTTCAGGAGGAACCCTGTCCTTATGAGGGCACCCAGACAGGCTCCGGTGGTGAGGGTACAACCCAGTCACGTGACCCGTGCCGTCGCAGCCCGGTGTCGGGCAGCGGCTCTCTTTCTTCTCCGACCTTGAAGAATCTGCTCAGATAAGAGCGCAGGCGCACACACACACAGACACAGGTAAACACACAAAAAAGAGAAATTTACAAGAAGTATATACAGCCAGCAGTGTTTTGCAGCAGACACGCTTGTATCATTCCCATTAAAAAAACTTCACAAAACTATGCTGATGGTAAAAATGAGGAAAAGCAGAGACAAAACAAAGGTGAAGAGGGAACTCTGAAGTCATAAGTATAAAGGTGCGCTTTAGCCCATATGCATATCATTTATATCTTTAACAGAATGTGAGCACAATATTCAGATTGTGGTCTGCCACTGTTTCGAGGAAGAATCGTCAACGTCCGCATTGTGTTGCATCGATTATACGATTCATTTCAACACCCCAAAAACAGTGCATATATTTCTCTATGCAGACAAAACAGGAAACCTTTTGTCCTTGTTAGTGCTACTAAATTGATTTTGGTTACATGGCATTGCTGTCAGTACGTATGGGGGATCTATCTGCTATTCTGCTGGCAAGGGAATCTTTTTCAGAGAGGGTAGAACTCATAAATAGAACTGGGAACTGAGAGACTGAGAGAGGGGGAGAGAGATGCAGAGAGGCCTCTGATTAAAATTTTAAACATAGTGTAACCTAGTAACCAGCATCGCATATCCTTCCATATCAAAATAAGGGCAGACAGTGGGAAAGAACAGCAGGAAAATCCCAGCATGGAGGCTGTGAGAGACGAGCAGACGGTTTGGAAAATGAGTATGCGTTTAAAAAAAGAGGCTGAAAACAAAACTACAGAGAATTTCAATTCCAACTCATGTCTGTGACATAATTATGCATTTTTGAGAATTTTAACTTAGTTCACATGAGATCATTTTTCTTAAGTGGTCATTTCACACAACCACATACAGCGAACACAAAAACACACAGGCCTGCGCCTGGACGAACGCCTGCCGCAACTTGTCCAAATAAAAAAGAGCGGGTGGAGAGAAGGAAGAGAGAAGGAGAGGAGAGGAGGACTGCGCATTAGAACCCGCCGCATATCGATTGTGGCTCTGCGCAGGCTGCGCTTTGCATAGCAAATGGCCCCCATTACCATAGCGTCTGGGGATAATTAATGTGCAGTCAGTGGTCCTGTCGTTCGTTATCGGTCATACTGATACTGTTCAATTTCCATCTCCGCCTCGTGCCTTCTTTAAGGAGGAGCTCCTTCCATAACTGTCAGCCCGGCACACTTTTATAAATCATAATGCCCCCTGGTCAGGCAGCGCCTGCTGCTATCTGTGCCGGGGAGAGATGTTATCGTGACGTAATGGCCGCGCATCCCTCATTATTCCGGCATTAGAGAGATAGAGTCGGCGCAGCATGCCAGCCCAACGTCCTTTGGTGCGGCCTGCCAGCGCTCCCCTCCATCTCCCTCCGAGAGAGCAAGAGAGAGGGGGGACGGCAAATGAAAGTTTAGATGCGTAGCCTTGATCAAATGTCTACTTTATGTCTGAGCGTAAAATGGGTGATCACAAGAGTTGTTAAGTTGGCAAAATGATCTTAAAAAGGCAATTTTCTGCCTGTAAATGTCAGCATGATATTGGTATGGTTTTGGACATGCATTAATCTGTCTTTTCAGTGTCACCGCTTCCTCTCCACACTGGGAGAACGGCTCGGGAATCACAGATCAGGAGCTTCCACTTACGCAGGTTTCAGTTATAGTCTTGCAGTAATGCAATTTTTAACCCTTTCATGTGTTGTTTCAATCGTACATTTGGACCAGATCAAATACCAACTTGAAAAAAAATGTAATTGGTGAATTATACACTGACCAACCATAACATTATACCCTCTGATTGGTGAAGTAAGTGACACTGATTATCTCAATACAGTGGTGTCTAGCCGTGAGTGGGATATATTAGGCAGCAAGAGAACATTTTGTCCTTTAAGTTGATGTGTCAGAAGCATACAAAATGGTCAAGTGTAAGGATTTGAGCAACAACTAGGTCAGAACATCTCCAAAAATGCAGCTCTTGTGGAATGGTTTTGTTCTGCAGTGGTCAGGAGATACCAAAAGTAGTAGTCTAATATTAGACCACGGGTCATAATGTTATGGTTAATCAGTGAAAGTCATGTATAGTATGGTAAAGCAACATTATCTGCGATACTTTCAATCTTACCGCTGTATTTTATCCACAATATCTGTAATAAACTCAAATAAAAGTTTGAATTTAAGAACACAGTATTTCCTTACTTGCACCTTCTGGCACTAAATATTCCTAGTTTATACACAAGTGTAAGTTCAGTTGATGCTATTTGTAGTGTTGCTTGCTCCTTCAGTAATAAAGATGCTGAATATTTCTAAGTAGACCCAGCTCAGACTTTATAAAGAAGTAGCGTGGACCTTCAGGCTGCATTCCAGGCAAGAGATTTGCCATGACTTATTCCTGACAGGCCCGGGCTCTGATGTGGCCACGCTAGCCTTTTACAGCAACATAAGCTTCTCTGCCTGTGCTGCAGGGACCAGGATGTTCCAATCGGATGAGGAAGTCTGTCCCGGGGTCACAATGAGGTCTCCAGAAAGAACAGCAAAGTCAGAATTCAAAACAACATACCACGCTTTACCACTTCAGCTACATAATTTTACAGGAGCCCTGTTTACTCTGAATAACTTCACACTTAAACATATATATAGAACTTTCCCCAACAAATATATCATAAATATATTATCAGCTGCTGCTATTTGGGGTTTATGCCCACCAACAACAACAACATGTTTTTCAAAATTTATTTCCATAGCCATAATGGAAAAAACAAGTGAGTCATTTTCCAATTTTCCATTTTGCACTTAAACGAAAAATGGAATGAATGAAAAGCACGCACTCATATTCCATTTTGGCTTGTCTGCCTGACATTTCGGAGCATATGGTGGCACCAAACCGCTGCAGTGCGGTGAAAATCTTGACATGCGTTTTCCCAGTTTCAAACAGGGCTCTCATTATGTTGCAGTCCTCTAACTTGACCATCAAGCTACTTTATCTGAGATTTCCACACTTGTTTATAGTCTTCTTCCACTGGCTACTTCTGGGTCACGCCACTTGTGTTGATAAAAAACCAAAACAGAATAACAGTGTGTCTTAATTTTAGCACAAAATGAAAAATCTGAAAATATCTCATTATTCGTTACCATTAAAGGCCTCATCTTAAAGTACTGTCAATGTGCAGCAGCCAGAAGTCAATGTGAAACAAGAATGCTCGCTTACCTTTATGGTAGTAGGGCTTTTTCAGGCCTTCATGATGTAGCCTGGGTTTGCGCTCCTCGGCACAGCTGAGCCTCAGGCCGTGGTTCTCCTCATGCAGGTGCAGTCTGTCCCTCCTGGCCGCTTCTGAGGCCATCTTGTCCCGCATGGCCTTGGCCCTCTCTGACTCCAGAGCTATGGCCTTCTCCAGGAGCGACAGGTTGCCCTTTGACATGTCAAAGACCTCCTCTGAGCGGTCAGAGGTCACTGAAGTGGTGTCCTCATCCCGGTCTATGTAACCGTCATACTCCCGGGCACAACTGGATAGGGCCTTGGAGCGCGGGCTGAGCTGCTCCTCCAGCTTCATCAGGTTGACCATGTCCGAGTAGTTGCGCTCCAAGATGCGGCGCTCCTCAACATTCTGCTGCTGATGCTGCAGGTCCCCGTAGTGATGCATTGTCTCTGGCTGCATGTGGTTCACCTCCAGGGCGTTGCCGAGACGCTCGGTGGATGGCTTGGTTTCGCTCAGCTTGCGCGCCAGGTCAAAACACTGGTTGCGCAGGCACTCCAGACTACTCAGACAAACCTCTTCATCGCTCTCCTCCACTAGCTGCCCATTGCTGGCGACTCTGTTTTGCAGGCCGTCGCAGCTGTAGGCTGCCGGCCCGTTCATGCCGCAGTCCTCGTGTTTGATCCCATCTTGCTGGTAGGACCTTTCATCGAGATTGTCAGACAGCACAGCTCCATGACCCTGTGCCAGAAGTTTCAGGGAGTCCACCGTCTCCTTCACCACGTCGCTGTCCACATCCAGACTAAGCTCCCCCTTTTTAGAGCAGTCTTCACCTTCCTCCTCTTCTTCCTCTTCCTCTTCTTCTTCTTCCTCTTCCTCTTCTTCTTCATCCTCTTCCTCTTCCTCGTCGTCCTCCTCCTCCTCTTCCTCATCCTCTTCTTCTCCCTCCACGCTATGGGAGGAGTTGCTGTTCATCTCGGACTCGGTCATGGCCCGGTAAGCGGCGTCTTCTGCGATCTTGCCCAGGTTTAGCAGAGACTTGGCCACTAGCTCATCGTAGTTGTCGTACTCGTCATTGTTGTTGTCGTCCTTCTCTGTTGTGGGACTGGGCTTCGTGTATCCATCATTTATCTGATCGCCATCTGTTAAACGGGAACAAACATCTATTTGTTGATGAACTATATTTTATGATCTAGGTAATGTTCATTTTTAACAGCTGTCAGGGACTGAGGATTCACAGTTAAAAATAACAGTTTCCTTCACATCTCTAGTCCATGAATAAAAACCTGTTAAAATATTCCAGCATTTGTGATTTTATGCCCCACTATTTCATCCCCATCATTAGAAGCTGGAATCATTCTTTTCATGACTTAAGTGAGGCAGGGAGACTGCAGAAAGAACCTGAACCACTTTCGTCAGTCATTTTAGGTTCTCAATCCTCAGTGTGCCTCCAACCTTCCCTTTCACCTCCCTGCCCCAACTTGTCAAGAGTAACTCACAAGCATCACTCCCATTTACCTCATCCATCCCAGTGGGGGAGACAGAAAATAGCTTCAGGATAATAAATATGATCTTGATGTCAGAAAAAAGTAAGTCTATCAACTGAGAGCACATCCTTGAATGAAACCGGTTATCGAAATGTACTTCAAGGACTATTCATATTATAAATGTTGATGTCAGGGCATACCATGTCATTTTCCATGCAGAAATATCAAAAGAAATAATGCTGGGTATCGCAGTGTCATGAAGACTTGTTTGGACTTCGAGGCAGCCAGTCTAAAGAGCCACAAGTGCGTGTGTTTTTGGGGGGAGTTAGGTCTATTTGGGATCAGAGCCAAGGGTTTCATTTTGGTCAGATTTAAATGTGCCATGGAAAAGCAATTTGAAGAGCAATCAAGGTACACAAAGGAGACTGGAAGTGAAACAGATTGAATGGGGGAGTGGGCACGGCGATTCTGAATTGGCTGGATTAGCGATGCTACGTGGTGCATGCCATTGAAAACGCTAACAATGCCACTTCACTTACATCTGAGAGATTGGAATATTTTTGGCCACTTCTCCCTGCGAGAGCTTGTTTTAAAAAATGAGAGCATTTCTCCTGTCTGTTAGATAGAATACTTCATAAGAGTATTTTTTTCTTACACAAGATATCTATAAAGATTCTATGATTTTTGCTGAGGATATTAGATGTGAACACCTAGACAAAGAGCTTAATTCCACTCGTTATTCAATAGCACACTCATCTCTGAATGAAAACACCGGGTTAATCACTTTTGGATACACCTTTCATAATTAGGTTCGAGGGCATTTTCAGATTTGATTGGCCGTTGGGTGGAACGAAGCTGAATATTGTCCAGCGTGGTGCTCAGCATGTCTGGTAGAGACCAGACACATTACTCTCCTAATCTCATTTCCGCAGAGCGAGGTGAACCTCACCCACTCACACCAGTCCTCTGACTTTATGATCATAAGGATTCTGTCATAGCAGTGAGGCCTAAAGTCATACTGATGCAAGTTGAAGATAAAAAGTTGCACATTATAGTATGTGTTAGCGACGTGATAAACCTGGTTCTCCGAACTGGAATCTATATAGAACAACACAAGAAAAAACATTTAGTATTTCTTAAATAATGCTTACATTTTGGGGACCTTAATCACTGGAAAACATTACTGAAAAACAGTTTGACAAAAGTCTAACAATGCTTTTATACTCGCTCACAGTTCTCAACATGAGGACTAAAAATCAGAAGACATTCCAACTGTGAAATGCATAATGTTAAAGACAGAAGAATGTGCTAAACAGCTTAGAAATAGCATACAACCTAACTGTGACCAGAACACAGCAGTTGATCGACTTATGAATACTTTCAAGAGGAAAAACTCTGGGACACGTTAAGAGACAAATGTTAACTCATACCAGAGAGATAAAATAAAGACAGTGTCATGGAAAACAGCTCAGATCATTTTCAGAGTGAATAACATTGACGCCTGCATTGTGCAGAAATGCCTTACCTGCTCAGATCCAACCGAAAGCCTCAAAACACCGGCAGTAAATCATCATATTGATCAAGTACATGCCACTAAGCAAGGACAGTTCTCATGTTCCAAAAGGGGAATGTTTATGAGGGGAGTGTTCACCTGAGTTCACTTTAAGTCAAGACAACCTCAAACAGATCTGAATATGGCCACATTCATCAGGGAAGCGACCAGTACCATTTGAAGCACCAGAAGTTTATTCATTCATTCATTTGCCTCAGGGCACACACACTCACACTTGCAGTCACACCTTATGGAGCCAATTTAGAGATGTCAATTAACCTATAGTCCATGCTTTTGGATGGTGGGAGGAAAACGAAGCACCTGGAGGAAACCCACGTGAACATGGGGAGAGCATGCAAACTCCACACAGAAAGGCCCTACGGCCCACCCGGGAATCAAACCCTTCTCGCTGTAAGGCGGCAGAACTAACCACTACGCCAACATGCCGCTCAAATCTTATTTAATATTGTCATTTAATAATTTGGAGGTAGCCAGAAGTGATGCAACGATATAAAAAAGTCTGATTTTTCTGATTTGTTGACAAAAAGAATGCAGACAGCACCCCCAGTTTAGAACAGTTGAGAAAGCGTGGGATAGGAAGGTGTAGTACTGAGAACAGTGTACTGAGGATGACTGTCTATTTGTGCTACCTGCGGCTGCAACCTGAAGTAAAGCTTGGACTAAACTGGGCATCAGAAAGAAAGTGAGCATGTAGGGAAACTGAGGCGATGTTTGGAAGGCTCTGTTTTTAGCCTGATACTGAGACCTCACTGAAGGTCGTGGCAAAAACATCCAAGCCCACCTCAAATTACGACGACCTTCCTCCAAAGTGTGCAGGCTGCCAACTCCCCCTCCCTGTGGCTTTTTCAGGAGAATGCTCACTGTTTAACTTGATTTTCAGCCACACTCCACTCTTGATTACAACATGCAAAGTAACTGTAGTAGGGCTGAAAAAGCATGACAAAGCAAATCTTGTCTAACATCTCAGGGGGAGAAAGGTTTTTTGGGAGTATTTGTTTGCTGGAAGACTGATGCTTATGAAATATATTTGCTCTCTCACCTTGGTCCTGACTGGCCCGCTCCTCCTCCTCCTCCACTTCCTCTTCCTCCTCATCCCCCTCTTCATCCTGTTCTTCCTCCTCATCCTCCCCCTCTCCTCCCTCCTCTTCTTCATCAACGACCTCCTCTTCCTCCTGCTCTACCTCCTCCTCCTCGTCTCCGTGCTCCACCTCTTCCTCCTCCTGCTCGACTTGCTCTTCATTTTCAGAATATTCTTCCTCTGCCGCTTCCCCTTCCTCCTCCTCCTCCCCTGCATCTCCGTCCTCCTCCTCTTCTTCTTCCTCCACCTCTTCCTCTTCCTCCTCCTCCACATCCCCGACCTCCTCCTCCTCCTCCTCTTCCTCTTCTTCCTCCTCCTTTTCGGCCATCTCTTCGGCGACGTTGGTCTCGTAGCAGTCGTCCATGGGCTGCGGCTCTGTGTGCGTCAGAAAGGCCCGTCTCTTGGCCGAGGGCTCTAGGGGCTGCCTGTCGTGTGTTTTCCTCTTCTTGGCCAGAGGGCAGCCGTACACACTGCACAGGGAGAGATAAGAGAGAGCCAATTAAAGAGCTGGCCTGCTTCAATTCATCCGTCTCCCCTGGTCTCGGAGCAGCCCTGCGCATGCACAACACGGCGTGTCATTCAGGCCTGTGATAGGGGCTATTTATAGAAGCTAGCCAAAATTCTGCAGAGCCTACAATGTATTACACAACTCTTATAAGCTTTTCACAACCTTAGAGCAAACCAACACATTCTAAAAACTTCCAGTGAACTCCAGAGTCTTATGTAAAAGCTAGTTTTAAGTGTTGAAAATAGGCTTTAGTTCAGCATTATTTACAGTTAAACTAGATAAATATAGATAAAATCACCTCCCATCGGAACTTAGTTCCTTATTTAAGGGGATCACAATCAATAGTATAAATATTTACTTTTTAAAAAAAAAACTAAAATTGGCACCTTTAATATAAATATTTAAGCAAATATGTAAACTCATTTCAAGCTCATCCTCTTAGCCGTCACCAGACACTAATGCTCTATTAGCTTTAGCATTATATTTCAAAAGTTTGGTTCAACGCCAGCTGTAAAAATATTTCAGAGTAATTCATCCTGTTGTTGATGTCAGCGAGTTCCACTGCCAGGCATTCGTGCTCATGCCACCATGTTTTACCATGATTTAATTCTTCACAAACATTTTATTGTACATTTGTCATTCTTGTTATTGCTCTTGACGTGTTAAACATTGTATCATATATACTATAGTCTGACTACACTTTTGTCTGTAGTAAAGTCAGTCAGAGGCAACGGTCACAGGAAATCAGAAGCATTTTCTGTAATGTTTCTCATATTTCAAGCAGTTAGGTATATGCACATTTGACATTTTTAACTCAATGCCCATAAATGCTTTGAAAAGATACTCTTCTCAGTCTATAGCAGTCATATCATATTTGTATTAAGGCTGCAGAATATGTTGGCGTTTCTTGGTTATAATATTAGCCTTGCGTATGCTTATAGTACAGAAGACAGCATTAATGTGCTTTTTGTGTATCCAAACATTTGCAGGGTCATTTCAGTGAACAAATGAATATTAATTTTGATCAAAACGTTTTAGGAAAATCTATAACCATGTCACACCTATAAAACTGACTCATATAGAAGAATGTTGGAGGTAGCTTGTCCTTGTAGTGACTTTTAACTGTATTCTCGGGCATTTCTAGCGTCCATCTTTTATCTTTCATTCAAACCACGAGGCTGATCTAAACAAAAGCCTATTAGAGATACTTGCATGATGACATTACGATTTTGTACTGTTGTTACATTTCCCTATTGCGTTTCCAAGTGGAAATAATACCTCCATATCGTTCCCGACAAAGACGAAAGGCTGAAAAGATGTTCTTATATAAATGTAAACATGTACAGAGGGCTGCTACCATTGACTTGTACATTGAGGCTGCTGCAGTTAACACCCACATAGCAGTTGGGAGATTATGGGGTGATTAATTGCATCTTGCACCTGAAGCTAAAATATATTCTATAGATCCACCTGGCAGAAGGAGTGAATGCTCTAATCTGATAATCAGTGTATTCAGTCAGAATACTGACTGCTGGAGATTAATCTATTTCGCTCCCTGAACCACAGAGAGTCAGCAACAAGCCATTTCTCACGACTGCACAACACCTTGGCTGAACAGACATGCAACTACAGGGGATATGACAAAAGCGCTTTGGCATACGCTACAGCCCCACGTTTATCGGGTTACCAGAGCCTCCCAGTTCCCTGGCAAAACTCTCAGCTAAGGAGGCGTTCAGCTATGAAACGTTCCTGGTTCAGTTCTTTTTTTTGCTGCTCACTGGATGCTTCTTGTGGATGCTATGTGGAATGAAATGGCATTAGGATCAGGAAGATTGTAGCGTGACCGTGACACGGACAGGGACTGGCGGCGTGCGTTTTGGATGGCTGAAAGTAAATCTGGCAACAGCGAAACTCAGCACCCTGTCAAGGTCAGCACAGCATGCAGAGGAAAGGATGCCAGTCCATTAGGAGCATTTAGACTGACGGACGGTAAATAGGGCTTTATGCTGTCTTCATTCATGCTCAGAAAATAAAACACCCAACACTTGTCTTTATCTGGCTTCACATTGGTGCTAATCTCTACAACATAAATTGGCCACAGTGGACTTTAGGAAGACCTTAAAGGAGTTGACCAGTAGCACATTCTCCTCCATACACACACACACACACACACACACACACACAACCCTAATCCAGCCTTTCCCACGTGGACCAAAGCAGAGACTCAGGCCCAAATTACTCAGCGTCCATCAGTCAGCCCAGGCCAGCCCACTGGCAGGCCTCATCTCCTTGGACATGGGGATTACTTAATGGGCTGACCCTTCCACCCAATGCGTCATATCATTAATTGGAGCCGGGTGCAGGCGCTCATTTCTGGACTGACAGGCGTGCCTGGCTCTCCTCCCTCTCCGGGGACAGATGCTCTGCACTCTGATCAATAGTACTTGTGACCAAACATCTCAAAAGCGCATTAAAATGCCACTCATTCCGTCTCCCTAACCCCCAAATAAATCAAACCCCGCTCCCCCGCGGCCTCTGTGTGAGCGGTCAGACAGACAACAGGAGAGGCCAAAGGGAGAGAAAGAGAGAGCGAGAACGAGAGCGAGAGAGAGTAACACACACTCTTTCTGTCCAATCATGTCCATGAGTGTCTGGGTGGAAGAGAGGAAGGAGGACTGAAGACCCTGGAGATGCTTCAGACGGTTGTGAAGGAAGGCTGACATGGTTAAACTGAACGCTATTTACGTATTTGAGCTGTCACAAAAACATAAGGAAAATTCCATTAAAATGTAATTAACTGGACGACTAGAATCTATTTACACCTAAAAAATAACTATTTTCTAAGGCACACAAATATCATGAGCACCAGTCTTTCTTTTTCTCTTTTTTTGTTGAGTATTACAGCAGTATTTAAGTGTATTGGATGAAAATTACTGTAGGATTTTTTCTGCCTCCACGTCTTATATACCAACTCTCTGTTTTAGTTTGTGTATGTGTTTGTGTGTAATCATTGGCCCTGATGCCTAGAGCTGATGACTCATTCATGGAGGGTGTCTTGGCTCTGACACATTCCCTGTTCTGTTACCACATGACCTTGGACACGCACACACACACACACACACTACTCTGTACATGCAGCAATTAGAATTCCATAGGTACTTAAGCAGCTGCATACAAGCCACAGAAAAGTGTTTTGTGGGAGTGTGAGGGGAGGAAGCTAAAGCCCACTCCAAAGATTCTTTCCTGACAATTTCTATAATCACTCTTGTCTGGGCCTGCACGTGACAGCACTGTGCCACACTGAGTTTTGTATTTTTGTCTAATAGACCATGCTTAAAGCTCCAGGGGTCCTTCAAGTTAAAAGAGAGAATCATTTACACAGCAACAGGAAAGATAATAGTCAAAATAAGTCGCTTAAATGACAACACAACATGGGTTCGGCGCAGAGAGCGGTCTCTCAAATAGAGTCTTGAAATCCAGCATGCGTGCGCAGTCGCGCGGCACTATAGCCGGATGCCTTTTTGAAACGCTGTATTAGCAGTAATGCTAAAGTGTGCTCGCGGCGGGGGTGCAGGCTTTAGCCGGTCATTAGCATGGCATGCTATTTGTCTGTGTGATGCTAGGCGACGGACGGCACTGAAACATCCCCACGTTGGAGCGCCACAGCCTTGTCATATGAACGCACCTCTCGCTGAGCCTCTATCCAACAGGATCTATAGGCACGTGGGGCAAGAGTGCCGTCGCCATGGTGATCTCCTGCTCGAATCCAAGTGGGATTTGCCTTCATGGCAGGCAGACAGGCAGGGAGCCAGCAGGGGGGGAGAGCGGAGGGGGGTGGGGGCGGGTTGGAAGGGTGTGTGTACAGCAATGATATTACACCTAACAGACTTCTTCCATGGAAAAGTCAAACAAAAGATCCCTATTACGCAGGAAAATCCAAGCACCGCTCAGCTGCCTGAGCATTCGCTTAGCTTTGGACACTGATGTATACACAGACAGACGGCATGTGCTGCCAGGAAGAGCATCAGCTTCTCAGCACTTGCCAAAAATGTATTTTTCAAATGTAAATTACCTTTAGAAATCGGCTGGAAAAAGAGTGCAGCAGATTGAGAATATTTAATTCATAGACAAATTTATACACATAGACTAACAAGTTCATACACACTCAGAGACACACACTCTCTTTTATATGCACGACAAAAAGCTGCATCTCAAACAAATGTACTTTATCTTTCTTTCTCTATACTTTTTTCTCTTCTATGTACGCAACGGTCACATCTTGCTCTTCAGGTAAGGTACTAATCAACTTAAATATTAAAATACCTTCAAAACATTAAATAGTAAAATAATCTCACACCTAATCCTCACTCTTACCTTAACCTTAATAACTAAAAGCAAATCTTTTCACTCTGAGTTTGTCAAAAAAAAAATTGTAAAACGTATACTCTCCCTTATCAGGATCGATCCTCAAGTACACAAAGCCACAAAAATCTCACGAACCCTTTAAGAGGATAACCAGGTCCTCACCGATATGTGAAAACACCCCCCCCCACACACACACACACATACACACACACACAACTGCTGCTGAATCTTGAGCCTTCCAGGTTCTATTCAGCCAGAAGCAGTATGAGTGTGAATACAAATGAGGGGAATTCTTGCTTTCAGCTGTAGCCTGAAGGAATGTTACAGAAGCTCTCTAAAAAGTGCTCTTCTGACAAACTCATACACACACACACATATACTAACTAATACACACCTACTTGCTACTTGCTAACTAGAATCTTTAAGACCAACACTGATCACTGCTCATGATACGATAAACGAGATTGAGTATTGGGTTCATGAGGAAACGAGATGAGACAAGATTTTAACCCTATTTTAAAGGAAACTTTAATGATAAAACACATGACTGAAACATGGACTTTTATTTGACTAAAAGACATAAAAAGTCAACTGCAAAAAAGGGCATTTAGAACTTCAACTGAGCGAACTCATTATAAAATGAACCTGTTCATTAAAATATATTAGAGGCATAATCCCTGCAAAATGAAAAGATTTAGGGAACATGAACAGATACAATTAAACTAGGATACCTGCTGACAAAATCACACCCAAAATGATCAAATAACCTACAACTCGTCTTCTTGTTGCTTCTTTTGGCATCATACTGAAAAATGTGAATTCATATTCATTGTATGAACCATCTTAGCGACCTGATAGGAGACAATCAGTCAATCAGCTTTCTCGAAGTTTTTTGCTACATTTATAACGCAGCACCAAGTGGAGCAAGCATGAAGGCAGAGTTGAGCGTGTGTAGTGAGAGTTGAGCACATACAAATGGCACAAAAGTTCCTCTGCACGCTCAGAATTTTGGCACAAAAATAACACCATTTCATGAGACAGCTTTTCACCTTGATGAAAAATATTATCTCATTTTAATATCGATTGATATCGTGGCACTAAATCTTGTCACACCCCTAATATAGACCTATAATGAAAGGCATAAGTATGAGATGAATACCCAGAAGTATAACAGTAGGTCCATTAAAACATCATTACCGTGTCCACTGCGCAAGAGGTTTGCTAGGCTTTAGAACTCTAACACAGATATGATGACTGGCAAAGAGACGTGCTGGTGCTGTGCTAACGCTAACCCACGGGCAGTAAGGCAGGTGCCAGTGTGCACAGTATACGTTGCGGCTGCGGTGAGGGACTGTTAGTTAATTACAGCAGCGGTGGCCTGCACAGGTCCTCAGGGTGCTGCGTATAGTGCCGGGGTCTCCCAATCCGTCAGCTCATTTAGGCCTCCTGCACCCAGGCGAGGGAGAATTCCAGCAACGTAATTGCTCCAATTAATCAGGCAGCATAGTAAACAATGGAATTCTGACTATGCCACGCTCCTGCAGGACTACATACAAACAGCACGGAACCACAATAAAGTGCTACTCTCACACAGCAGACACCCTCAGGCTACAGCACACATACATACACACACACACACACACACACACACACACCAGAAGTCCGAAATATATAGAAATACAGTATATAATCACAGATTATCAAAACACCTGCTCAAATACATCATTTTTTGGGATAACCTGTATTTTATGGGCTTTCTAATATAACTAGAGTCGTATCTATACAATCCATATGCAAATACACTCCCCCTATTTTGTATTAACATCTTCTTTACTGCACCTACATTTAACCCCAATGTTAACCATCACGAAACCTTTAAAGGGTACTCATTTTTCAAAAGTAACACGTTGAAGTTTGAATTAAAAGGTTCTCATGTTTTTCTGTTGTCGTGGGGCTATATCTATTTTCCAACATCTTAGCAATCTAAAACACACATGTGCACACACAGCTCACATGAATAGTTAAACAATTTACTTTCGAGCAGATGAGATGCTTCAGTCATGCGGAAATGTGCAGCACTGCAGCAGTAAGGAAGTGGGGGAGTGTCACTGCTGGCTGAGGACCTGAATGAATGGGATCTCAAAATGACTGGCGATGAAACAAAGTTAATGAATATGTATCCTAATTAGCACAATATCTTAATATGTTTGCTGTATTGTAGGTTTAAATATGTCTCATCAGATGCTTTCTGTGATGCTTTCCCTCTGCTCTTTTCTGACCTGGACCTTGATTTAATGCACTTTGCACTTCTGTCTGTCTATCTGCCTCGATTCTACTTATCATATCTTGGACACTGTATATAGGAGATAATGTAAATAAACCCAACTACCCATGACTTGCAGTGTCACTACATCTATGCAAAATCCTCGGGTCACTATTTTAATCGGCATGGTTTTTTAAAGAATAAAATTCTGTGCACATCACAGAGCTATTTGTCTTGGTCTTTCCAAAGTAGACTTTTCAATTCATGCAAACTCATCTTAAAACAGCTCAAATGCCCAACGAGATGGGCCCGAATCAGCGATGGGCAAATTTAAATGCAGAATCTAACCATCATGGTGATTTGGTGGCCCGTTCCAAGAGCCTGACAATAAGACTTGATTAGAGCCTCGCCACACTGCCAGTGTCTATTGTTAATAGATCCTCCCTATGCAATTTCACTTCCACCATGCAGTCGTTCAATCAAATTAAGCCTCCAATTAAATATGGAAATGTGGGTTGCTGTGGCAGGCTGTCTCAGAGGGGAGTTGATGGCACGTGGGGGGGCTCTTTTGATGGGCGGCTGCTGATGCGGAGGGGGGGCTGCGGTGTGATTAATGTGACCTTATCGGGCTGCACACGCTGCACTGCTCCACTGGGTTCGGCAATGGGCTTCTGAAGGGACCGTGAGGCCGAATGTGGACATGGTGCCTGACGGCCTCCTGCCTTCCTCATGCATTGTGGAGTCTCTCTCTCTCTCTCTCTCCCCCCTGCAGCCAGAGAGGTGCAGTGTTCCGCTATCGTACCCCTGGCGCCTGCTCGCCCGCCTGCCTGCCTGCCTGCCCGCCTGCCCGCCCGCCCGCCTGGCTGGCTGCATGCCAACGCTTTTAGTGAGTGCTATCTGTCAAGGTATGAATAATACAGCCCTGAGGCTGTCAGCGGAATCCAAATGAGGTATACATCAGGAAGAAAGCACTCTGCTTTAGCACCCCAACACGCTCCCGCCAAGACAGGCAATTATTCAAACCCAGCTGCAGCCACGGCAATCAAGAGACTGGCACCAGTAACCCCGCACTCGGAGAAAAAATGGAAAAAACAAACAGAAACGAAATAAATACGTAGATAATAAAAAAGGGGCCACCTGAAAATAACGAGGGGGGTCTAGAAAGCTTGCCATTTTATAGAAGTCGAAACGTGGATGCTGTCTGAGGACAACTTATGCAAACAAATTTTGCTAAAAGTCCCCATTAGCATTTGTTCATTGTTAGCCACATTAGCATCTATGGGCTAAGCGTTCCTTTAAGTGGAGGCTTTGCTAAGTCTCGTCTGTGTTAATTAGCACTCTTCAGTGCAGGAAGGAGCTGTGCGGAGAGCTGTGGGCGGGAGACTGATTCAGAGGGAACAGCCAATGCATCACCATAGAAGGGCATTTTCCGCATTTTCCATCTGAACAGAACCAAAGCTGGTGAGCCAGTTCACAACTCAGATAAGGTCCAGGTGCTGTTTTAATCTGCTCTGCCCATTAGCTGAAGAGGTTTATCAGAGGATTCCCAAGGCAGCAGTCAATGACTTTTTTTAACACCAAAAACGTGCACAGATATCAAATGTGGAAATTCTATAAATACAAAAATAAATGGTGATTTTCTGAAGATTTTTAAGGTGTTCACTTACCCAACCGAAGTCACAAAAACGTATTATTATTAATTTGTGCTTCTAAAAAATACATAACATTGTACATGAGTAGAAAAACAACACAGCAGAAACGCACACATTAGATCGTTTTTTTAATGCCGTCTGAGATTGTTGAGGCGCCACTATTGTGCACACTCATATTTATATGATGTTAGAGATTTGCGTGCGCACAGGATGCTTTCGTGTGCTCATGAGATGTTTTCTCGTTTTTCTGTGTGAAGATCCCGATCACCAGGATCTTGAAAATACTGTGTGCAGTCCATGAAGTTTTGCTTACATTTGCACATTGTGAACGTCACAGAACCAATGTTTTTGGGTGAGTGTGAGACGTCATCGAGTGATTACCAGATGTCACGTTCTCAACGGTGACTGCATTGACTGTGTCTGGATAACGACATTGAATGCATACCACTATACTTTAGGCTAGAACTTGTGTTTGCTACTAGACATGAATAAATCATTTCTGATTGCTTTTTAACATGTATTGTGGGCTCTCAGAAACATTTCATGCTCATACAAAGACATTTTGCGCTCACACAATTTCTTTCCCTCACTTGTCCCTTTAGGAGGTCCATACATTCCTGTTTCTTTGAATTCAATGCTATGTTATATAAATAATTTTGGTGTATTTATGTGTGCTACAGTTGCTAAGATGCTGCCTTGTTCTTTTGTTTACCTTTATCAGCCTGGACCAGGATATGACACTTTGGAAATGCTAATCTGCAAAATGCAACTACAAATGTTATTTTCCAGTCATGTAAAGAACATGCTGGGTGTGAGAGGAGATCTGCGGTATTGTGGGTCTCCCGTAAACGAGACAGTTAGGCTGGGATCTGGCCGCCTTGAGTCGTGCTTAAAAAGGAAAGGGGGAAGGTAGGAGAGACGGAGGCTCCCTTGTTATCTTTGGTTCCTTATTAACAAATAATAACAGAGCTGCTTTGTTTTCCACCTCTCCTCGCATGCATTATTCAGCCTTCACAGATTCGCTCATGACTCATTTATGGAGCAGCTTGTGCAGCCCAGAAACGAAATGTCACCCAAAAACATCGCTGTCACACCGAGCCGCCGCTGCGTCCGTGCGCGATTGTCTGTTGGTTGAGTGCGTGTGTGTTTGTGCGTGCACCCTGTGTGCTTGTGTGTGTGTGTTCGCTGTCGACTCTGTGGGTGATGTTGTTAATGCTATTTGTGTCTGAATTGTTTGCTTCTGAATAATGAGCGCCAGGCTTGTGTGCCGTATCGATGCATGCGTGCCTCCCTACTCTAAACAAATCGGGGAGTCGCCAGAATCGAAAGGTGTGTGACTGAAGCAGCCAAACGGGATTCGTGTTTGTGCAGCATCTCAAGCCAAATGCCAGGAATGTCCCACACCAGGCATCCCCTTAGCCAACAACGATATAAAATATGAAATAAAAAACGCCCACCATTTTGGCGGCATGAAAGACATGAATGCATATGTGAATCCGGTTAATGTTGAAATCGTATCCATCATAATCCTCTCCGGTCTCGGTAATGCGTTATCATGCTTACATGATGTTAGTGCGATTGTGTCGAGGTGCAGAGGTGAGGCGGGGGCGACGGAGCCGGGCGTAACTAATCCCCCTCATAATCAGCGCTCTGCCAGGGCCTACCTGTTCTCCCTCTTCTTCCTCCTCCTCCTCCTCCTCCTCTCCTCTCATTTTAGATATGTTTGTCATTCATCATCTCCTTGTTCCTCTTGCACTGAGCCAAAGGTCTATCAGAGGTGTAATTTGTCTCCAGCGGCTGCTGTAATTCCGCTGCCAGCTCAGAGGGGCGTGTTGACCACCAGGTACAGGAGAGAAAATGTGTCAATCAGGTAGTCCAGAGTAAATTGGGCCCTGGGTGAGAGTAATTATTAGGAGCAGCCTTTGAGTAGGCGGACTGCAGCTGAACAAGCGGCTCGACTACACAGGCAGCTCAGAACCAGGTAGGTTCGTGAAAGAAAGTTTCTTTTATGAGGCTGTAGTTTAAAAAATGTTGATGATTCGTAATGCGATTAGTCAGACTATAATTGAATTGATTGAATTGAATTGAATTGAGCCTTTATTTGTCACATACAATGTTACATGCAGCGAAATAATGTAAGTGAATCAATAATCTCAGATATTTTTCATGGATTTACTCCCACACATTTTCAGCATGTAGTTCACTTTTGTAGCTCAATTATATCTAATACTAGCCCTGAAAACAATATTTAGAACAGGTTTGAACAGGAGTATTTTAGTTCACTCTGAGCTGAAACCTTATTTTTACTTTCCGATTCAAGCTTTCTATGGTCTCGTTTCCAAACTGTGCAATACATTAATGACAAGTTCCGTTCCTAAAAGTTACTATAACCATTTATGGCTGTTACAATATAACTAGATGTTGAATTACAAATTACAAATATCTAGAAAAATTCTAAACAGTGGTGTATAAAGTGAGTTATTCCTTGTCATTGTGAACACAACACAGTGCACCACAACGATGTAACCTCTGCATCTGAACCATCCATGAAGGAGCTGTGGGCTGCTTTTTAGCAGCACCTGAGGAGCAGTGCTGGTGGATGGTACCTTGCTCATGAGTACCTCAGTACCTTTACTGGTCCAGGACTTGAACCAACGACCCTCTGATTATGGGGTGAACACCCTAAGTGTTATGCTAGCAACTGCACCCGGGTGCTGCCCGTGCCAGCTGCCAACTGCTCCTTCATGGATGGGTCAAATGCAGAGGTTACATTTGGTTGTGCTGCACTAATGTCTGTAAGGAACTGATACTTTTACTTGACTATGGGTATCAGCTACTCTATACAAAAATGATAAACATTTTAACAATAGTTAGCATTGATATCAATAAATCCTTGATGGGTAGCGCTTGAACCCTACAGAAATGTATTCGGAGACTGGCCTGTATCCCATAACGTGCTATTAAAGAAGAAATCACAATCTCTTGAGATAAGCTTCTGAGGTGCAGTATTACACACCTTTATATTTTATATCCACTGCCAATCATATTTATAATAAAAAACAGTCTTGTTATCATACCTGTTATTATAAAAATACATATTTTGGCGTAACAATATCTATTTCAGCATATCTGAAAGATCCTGTAGTGTTGGATCTGGCCTCCTAACACATCATTAGCGCATTAAAATAAAAAGAAAGGGTCACACAAAGCAGCACTTTGGCCTTGAAAATGCAAGAAGCAACAGAGGCTCCTCAGTGTTTGTACTCCGATGGGAAACAACAATGCCGTAAGTCATATCTGAAGTGGCCGGGGGGGAAATAAGCCCACTACAAGCCTCTTCATATGAATAAAGATGCCACTTGCCTCTGTGCTCACTGGGAGTCATTGTAAATATCCGCTGCCTGTTTGTATGGGCCGGAATAAAGGAGGCTAATAGCGTTCGGAGGGGGACGCGCGTACATTCAGCTGGCGTGTGAATGAAGTCATGGATGAGGAGGATATCACACACACACCCATGTGAAAAGTGTCAAAAGGACTAATTAACATATTAATGATCCCACCTTCCTACCGCAGCTTCTGTCGGATAGTCAAAACACTTTGATAAGCATGCAAATGAGGAGCACGGCAGAAATTAGCTCCACCGTGAATGTGTGTGTGTGTGTGTGTGAGAGAGAGAGAGAGAGAGAGAGAGAGACAGAGAGAGAAGCGGTGATGGATTGAATGTTTGTTTTATTTTTCTTTAATTATCTGGCAAACAGTGGGTGGCACAGCCTAAATCGTACAGAGGGACCGAGCACAGTATGCCTCTTCCCTCTCTCCCCTCCTCTCTATATCTCTCCTTCTCTACCTCCCTTCAGTGATGGAAATCAATACAGCTGAGAGCTCGACTGTCCATCAGACGTACAGTGACAATCAACGTGGACGGCAGGCAGACTCGCGATTGGCAGATGCAGATTAATTTGATGATGGCACGGTTGAGACAAGGACAGGCGATAATACAGCACGATAAGATTTAATTCCCTGCATAGAACTTTTTCCCCCCAGAACAAGGACATTTATAGAAGGCTACATGAGGCCAAAGCACACTCACTTCCAACTGGAAAATACAACTGGTTGACCACCACCTTCTCAAGATGGTCAGTGAAGACTTGTAACCACGTAAAGGGACACAAGACACCAGTCCCATAACTCAGTCTGTCAGTAAATCTCCGCCCTTACCTCCACTTTGAAAGATACACACTTAAAGGAGTGAGGAGTGCAGTGGTTATAAGGGGGACAGAGATGAAGAAGATGATCCTATTTTTGTATTTTATTTCATAGATAACAAAAAATGTATTGAAGGGTCTTGCATCATGTTTTCAAACACCTCATTCAGTTTTACCTAGAGCTGGGCGATACAGTCAAAAATATTATAACAATTATTTTGACAAATCTCATCAATCAAAGCATAGGCCTGTGAACTGCATATTTCACACATTTCGCCCATTCTTTATGGGGACGTGCCGAAATTACTACATGCAACGTTGATTGCCTGTCCTTTCACTCTTTGGTTAAACTTTAAGTATTTTTAGAAAGTTATCAAGATCATTTTATTGTCCAGCACTAGTTTTAATACTAAAGTAGTTTCTCAAGGCAGCCTAAACTCTTTCTCAAATCCATGACCATCTTGACCAGCATCAAACCAGCAACCATCAAAAGTGATCATCCATGCTGGTATATAACAGTGATATTTAAGAAATAATCATCCCTAACAGAACTGAAACCAAGAGCAAACCACTGCCCTCATAATCATATTCTAAAAAGATCTACTCCATCATATTAATTGCATGAAATTTGATTTGCAAGACTTTACTGTCTCTCTTCAAGTAATGCTCATCTCTCCACACAGCCAGCACTGACAGTACCACTCATATGCTATTACAACTCACATATCCCAGTCTATTAGCCAGGACCGCATTTCCCAGCAATATGGCAGGGAGATGGATGCCCGTTCTGCCATATAACAATGATCCTTGTGCAATGATGCTTATCAATTAGCATGCAGCGAAGGTCAGTTAGAATGCTCGCTAAACATGGTTTTCATTTGGGTTATTATCTACTTGCTGGTTGAAGTGATTGCAAATGTCTTTTTTCCCTCATGATAATTAGGCGCCGTGCACACTATACATCTGCCATTTGCCATTAATTCCACTGTAGGAATGGTAAAGTCTGCCTGCAGGTCATTTCTGTGCCCAAAGATTCAAACGTCGAATGCTGACTGTCAGATTAGCATATTCATCCCAACAGCAGGCTAATGCAGAGAACACGCGGCTGTTCGGCACGGGAAAAAAACCTGAAAAGCTAGTCTGACCATTAATATGTAAATGTCGCTGAAATATGCAGGTGAACTGCGTGGAAACTTCCCGGGGAAAATATTTTGCATTATAAAGCCAGACTAGCAGTTTATGTGTGGAAATGTATATTTCCTCAATCAATAGAGTTGTGGGCCTGTAAAAACGGCAGAAAGGCGGCGATCGGTAATTCCTTCTGGAGATGTGATTAGGGCACGGTGGGAAGAAGAGTGCCTCAGCTTAAGGCCGCGTATTTATAGGAAACAAGCAGATTTTGGGTCAGCATGGTGAGCAGAGTAAGCAAAAGGAGCAATATCAGCTTCGGACCTGCAGTGTGCCATGTATGGGGACATGTTATTGATCAGTAATGTGAGGAGAGATGCAAAATCGTTACCTTTGATGTCTTGCATATTTTCCACTGATGTGCCCAGTGCCATCACAACGTGGTGTTGGGCAGCTACAACAAAAACACAAAGCAACACAAGCTGTATAGAAAGAAAAAAAGGTATATTTGTCTAGATTTTAGAGTGTGTGAGCACGTTTACAAAGCCAGTAGAACAATAAAATAAATGCACTAATGAATAAATAAGTAAAAATAATATGAAACTAATGAAAAAACAAAAATATTAATTTTGATCATTGTCATTGTAGTTACTATTAACTTATTTTTAATTTTATTATATATTTTAAATGTATATTTTACATCTTTGATCCTGGTCCTTACAAATATGTACAAGCAAGATGTGTGTTTAAAATATGTTTTAAAGCCATGCATTATTTCAGAGTGTCGTGTGTGTGGGTATGTCAGTTCCTGGGTGTGAGTGTGTGTGTTCGTGCATGTCCATTTAACACGGAGCAATCATTTAACTTTAATTTTCAAATCTATCTCCACTGTTCCACTTCCATATCAGCTCAGACCAGATCCCAGTGCAAAGTCAACCTGTATTTGTCCTGACAGCTATCTCACCTCTGGAGAGCGCAGCCATCGATCACACATTATCAGCATTATGGATGCCTCCTCCACTAGCTAGACTTCATATTGATCAGCTGATTAATTGCTATCTTTGGGCGGCAGAATCAAGCGGAGAGCAGAGCAGAATTTTGACAAGATATCGGTAGGCACCGAGTCATGCGTACACAAGAGGGAAATGAATGTTCCACGTTATTTCCTTCTCTCTGCTTCCACGATTTCACCGTCAGAATTCATCTGCAAATTCCCATAAATGTACATGTGAAAACACCAAAACATTCTACCGGTGAAATCATATAATGCTAAATCTTCAGCATTAAAAGGTTTACACGCTGCTACAGTTTCAGCAAGTGCAGTTTTGTGGCTGCCGTGAAGGCGAGACACTTTCAGCCAGCAGCTGAAATATTCTTTTTCATCGCACTTATGATCTTTACTTGTATTTACAGTAGGTCAAACTTATTTGCCGTGGGCCTGTTTGTTCTCCCGCTGCCGTTTCATCTCTTCAAACTACAGAGCTGCTGCCTCTGTGGGCACCAACTAACTCTTGTAAAAGACAAACGATAGTAACCCCCTATTACTAAAGTTAGCCTTTGTAAAAGGTTTTCGCTAATCATGCTTTCACAAACTGAATTATGAAGACGCTATTATGAAACACAATGCTACAGTGCTCCACTGTGACAAAGGAGGTAACTGGTGTATGATACTGGTACAAATACATTTGCAATACTGTCTTGCATTTCCTTATTATGGGGCAGTCTTCCTGGACTTGGGATTAAGGCTTAAATTCATCCTTCCATCATTATGTCATTTTACTGGAAGCAGACAGCAAATGGGTATGTGGTTTTAAAACCAAAAGAAAGACTTTTCCCACCACCATTAGACATGTACAACACCACCAGGTAAGGCTCTGTGAAAGGACATTTTTTTCCCACAATCCCACTGACAGATGAAAGGGAGAGGAGCAAGGGCTAAAAGGGGCATGGTAGAGGAGGCAGTCTTGGCACAGCTACGGTGCATTACTGCATGAATGGACAAGGCCTCATCTTCGCTAATGGGTGTAGGTCCAGGGCGGGCAGACGAGCTGCAGCCTTCAAGCAAACTGACCTGAACAGCTCTTGAATCACTGGTTCCAAGGGCACTGTGAAAGAGGAAGAAGGACAGGGACACACAGACACGATAAATGTTTCCTTCCAGACAAGAAATGGTGGGAAATGCAATTTAACAGTGCTAAAATGTGGCAGTGCAAGAGAAGAAGGTGCCGAAATACCTTTTGAGCGCGTGCGATGTCGCTTCTCATCTGCTACATCCACCTCCATCTGCAGACACACAGTCGCACCGGTAATGTCAGGAATAGCCAAGGGTGTAAAGTACAGGTTCAAAAAAGTAAGGAGTTTATATTTGAACTCATCTTGTTAAAGCAGAATTTTGTCCAAATACTAACAACAAAGGATGAAAGACAACGAGGTCATTTATTATTCTAAAGTCTTTTTTTATGAGGTAGAAGTTCACATGTTTATATTTATTTGGTCCCCATCATACCCCATTAGAAAACTATACATTATACATATCTATTTTATACATTATACAGTATACATTGTTATGTGAAGCTATTTGCAAATGTAGAAAATTGCTGTGTCATTCTGCTAATGCTACATCTCATGTGTGAACACACACACACACACCTTACATCATACTATGACAAGAAGGGAATATTTTCACGCACATTTTTGCAGGCGATACAAAATAGACACACAGTCGTTGTTTAATAATCACATAAAAATGTGTCTTTCCGCACAAAAACGGAATTTGTCTCCCTTAAGTCCATCCTAAAACCTCTAAAGCCTGTTCATTTAACGAGGTCCATAAATGTTTCAAACGGAGAAAAATAAAATGATCAAAGCTAACGACATCCCGTTAATCTTATTAATCGTTAGACGGCAGGGGGATCCTGTCACGAGGGAACACGGATGCGCACTGCTGCCGTTGCCATGACAATGTGAGGGAACCCTTCCCACAGACATGAAAAGAGAGTGAAGAATTATCGAGCCCAAAAGCCTTCTGATATGCCATTCAGCTGCTGACATTTACGGCTGGTGTATGGGCAACAACATTCTTTAGACTAAGGACGAGCGCGACAGAGAGTCCGGTTACATAAGTGTGTCAGACAGAAGCAAGACTCTAACCTTCCTGCGCTCTATGAGGCAACACATCTCAGGTCAGAGGTCCGCAATCCCACTGTTATATAGAACTAGTGGAACATTGTGCAGGTCTGTAGAGACATTAGATCCCATTAGAAGCACCTGGGTCCAGCCGGGAACATAACCACAGTGTCACACACGCCCCTGAATCAGACCATATTGCCTGTGGAAATGATCCTCACCATCATCACCGACAAAAGATGAAACCGATGGACAGTGCAGCATCATACGATAGTGTCAGTGCAGAACGGCTTGACTGAATTGAAAGACACTTATTTTAGGAAGTAAAAACATCATCCACGTTAGTGTTCTGATATTGATAATATAGATATTATGTTAGTTTGATATTGCATTGTATATTGTATACATATTTTCAAAACGTCATGCATGGACATTAAGTCTGCACGATATATATTTTCAACAACACTGCAATGTGAACATGCAGAATGAAATAACCGTAGGACATGTAATGTAAGTAAGTAAAATGTATGATAAATATGATGAGACGTCATATTATTGGGGCAAGCGTAACAGTTAGGGCATTTGCCGCATGATCGGAAGGTCACCGGTTGGAATCCCAGGACCTGTAAAGGTACCACTGAACCTGTAAAGGTACTCATGAACAAGGTACTGTCCCCAAGCACTGCTTGTTGTGGTGCTTTGTTGCTGTGCTGTGTTTACAATGACAAATAATCACTCACAAATAAATACTACCTTACAGAAGAGAAATCTCTAACAATTTAATTCAACAACACCATTTGTATAAGAGGTTCCAGAAAGGATAGATGGCAGAGAAGGTCTTGAGAGTAAACACTTTGTTTCTCGTCTTTCCTAGTGGTGTTATTCTGGTTATTTATTTGTTAAAAATCCATATTTGTTTATATCTGAATACACAATATATCACAGCCGAAAAACACTGCAATGTTGTCAATATTGTGAAGCCCTGATGGACATTCACATCTAAACCAAGCTCAAATCCTAATGTTTGATGGCAAGAGTGATTTGTTACTGAAATGTTTTTATTTAGGGTTATTTTATCACTTCTACAGAGTCCTAGAGAATTTGTTTGAATAACTCATATTCTGTATACTGTCTAGCTCTCATTGATCATTTACAGAAATATCTGTTACAAACTAAATAAAAACAACACTCATTTCATATCGAATGCTGCATTTCATCCGTCACTGTGGGAATGTATACAAAGAGAAGAGATTTTTTTATCCGAAGGCTTTGAATATTTTAAATCATCATTAATGACTCTGATGCATAATCACAATGTAGAAGGAAGAGTAAATATTCAAAAGGGAGGGGTCAGCTAAATTTAACCTCTCATCTTTTGGAATTAATTAGGATAATTGGGTCCATTTAAAATTCCCAATGGAATATTGCAAGGGAATTTAGTATAAAAATCCCAAGACATCTGTTCCATTACAAAATAACAATAACATGTATAGCACAGTAACAAACAAATCTATAGTTACCAGTAATATGGAAATATCTTTAATTTATTTATACCTTTATCATTAACATATACTCAAAATTTGGTGTGTTTCCTGTGTGGATGGTTTGATATAGCAGCTCATTAGCACACAATGCAAGTATGTAGTTATAGTTCATGCAGATTATCATAGATTCTTCAGCAACGGGTGCATGATAATGTGGTTCCACAGCTGTTAGATATAGTTAAAAATAAATGAGGCCTTAATGAGGGGGAGAGAAAGCGAGGGAGGGAAGTGATGGAGTGAGGGCGGTGCTTGTGGTAGAAGTGATACCTGATTTGATTGCAGGTTTGATTGCTCTTTGGTCCAGATCTCAGGTCGATCCTTGGCCCACGGTGGCAGACGTCAGATAAGAACCCGCACACAGAGTTCACCACTCCTCCTCCAGTTTCATTTTCTGAAAAAGATACAAAAATATACATGCAATTATAAATTCAAATCTGCATGCAAATCACATTTACTCTGTGAAGCTTGCCATATTGCACTCCCTCATACCCCCCTCTCTCCTGTTCAGCACAGTTGCCCACATACCAGTGCACCCAGGCACACACACATAGTGAGAGAGAGAGAGAGAGAGAGAGAGAACACACCCCCTCATCATGAACCTTAAAAAGTAGAGGGTAAAATCACAGAAGCCTGCATGGATCATTAGCTATATTTGTTCTCCCTTCCTGTAGAATATGATAGATTTGTCTAATTGCTGCTATTGCCGGCTCTACTGTGGAGAGCAATAAGCAGCGATTGAGAGGGAGGAAATACCATTCAGATCATATTCAATGTACATTAATGCTATGAAGTTATTTATAGATGTAGCTAATTTCAGGGTTGGTCTCATAAAACTTGCTGGGTTTAGGATAAAGACATATCTCCAGTTATATTATAATACAGAGTAACATTTAAGTAACATAACATGAATACACTGGATTTAAATCTTTATTAATACACTTTTTAGAGTGAGATAATCTGTCATAAGCAGAGTGTGCTGACCTGTGTATTAGGAGTTATATATTATGTATCATTCTACATTCTTCATTAAATGCTTTTTTTTTCATTATGACTCAACATCCAGCAGTTTTCACAGAGCACATATTAAATCTTTGCACAATATATAGCTTCAGCATCAGCACTGGAATGTGTATGTGCAGTAGTTTAATCATATGATGACAAGATGACAAATTAGATCAAACAAACATGATACATGTATAAGGTTTTTAGAATCTTGCTAAAAAAAAGGGAAACTTTTCCGATTTAAAATGTTCTTTGTGAATTCACTCTGATTCAGCAGGTAAAATACAGAAATAATAAATAAATCTATAAATTAATGTAGTCTATAGATTAAAAGTGTGATTTTGTGGCTATTTGAAACATTTCTATGTGGATGAAACCCCTGAAAACCACCTCAGTCACCATAGAATGATTACTTTTTACTAAATAGCTCTATTCAAGTTAGTTGAATAATGAGAAGTAATAAAAGTTGTTTTTATTTGTATTGTAACTGTTATCACAGAAAATTGCATTGATGTTGAATTATCTTTAACATTTATAAATTCAATAAATATACAGCACTGATCAAAAAGCATAAACTTTTATATATGAACATATATATAGCAAATATATTATAAATGACATTTATACTTTTACTCAAAAGATCAAAATTAATCAGGACGGATATGACAGATTAAGTACTCTTGTGTAAAACAATATAGACATAAGCATATCCATTCATAAGTCATTTTACAAAGAGGCATTATTTCTCATTTAATATACAGATACAAATCCAAGTTAAAAACAGATGAAGTCATGAGCTAAACATTCTCAATGTGGAATAAAGTGTAAAGCAACATATTTTACATTTAGAGTTATGACTGATACCATATGGCATCATGTCTGCCGCGGCGTTCTGATATTACAGCTTGTTACCATTATAAATATATATATATATATATATATATATATATATATATAACAGTATATATATATATATATTTCATTATGAGCTGAATGAGTTAGAACTGGTGTTTTCAGCTGAGGTGAAAAAGCGATTGCTATAGAACGGGGATCTGGGTGTTTGGGAGCGACGTTTTCGCGCATGCCCCAGTCTTGCGTATTTGCAGATGCTAATTAAAAGTAGCCTCGTGCAGGGACAGAGTGGCGTGATGAGGATAAGGTGCTAATGATGCAACATCCGAGCGTGGAGAAACAAACGAAGCTGCTCAGGAACCTGACAACACACTTATAATCAAGGGTAAAACAGTTTCCTCACACAGTCACAGTCTTTGCTGTGACAAAAAAGACCCCCCCCCCACACACACAGTCACAGATCTATTTTTGTTGTTTCTTAAGTGTAACCTTAATCTCAGGAACCAAAAGTAAATCTTTTAGTTTTTTCAAATAAAAGCCGTAACCTTTAAAAATTCTAAACTCTAAAATATTTACACACATAATGATCCTCAAAAGACACAAATATCTGACAAATCACAAATATCAACCATATCCTGCCGTTTAGTGGACAGTCAGGTCCTCACAAACACCTAAAACCATGCTTAAACACACACACACACATACACTGTCTCATCTTGCTAACTTTACTTCCATTGGCTCTCTAGCCCTAACCTCAGTAACCAAATCAAATTTAAACTTTTAATTTTCTAAATACATGCTGAGATTTTCTGAAATAATATTAAAACCAAAACATTTCGTCCTTAAAATGTCATCAGAGTCATCTGACAAATCTGATCTTTTAGGGAACAATCAGGTCCTCAGAAATACACACACAGACAGACAGTCAGACACACACACTAACAGTCAGTCAGCAATCAGTCAGCTCACAATCCCACACACACACACACACACACCAGTGAACGCCTGCTTTTATGAGGCTGACTGGGTTTGTTTGTGTCTGCGATGTCTATGTGTGTGTGTGTGTGTGTGTGTGTGTGTGTGCTGGCTGGGAGAGATAAATGATGCATCTGAATTCCAGCACTCACTGAATTTTCTCACCAGGATTTCGCCCTCTTTTAGCTCTATTGTTACTCGCTCCTCTGATGCTGGCTCTCGCGCGCTCTGTCATCTCCTTTGTGCTTGGGATGAGAAAAGCTGAGTACAATCTCCCAGAAAACACAGCGGCCCCCTAACTAGACACAACACACCAGCCGCCGCTCTGCCCTCCCTCCGCTAGCTAAACAATAAGTGTGTGAGTGTGTGAACCGGGCTGTCACCGGGCTCTGATTGCAGTCTGAATGGGGAGGGGCGGTGTGAGGGAGAGATAGGAGGAAGAAGAAGACTAGGAGGAGAGGCACAGGCTTACACTGAGGACGCTCCATATCTCCCTTTCTTATATAGTCTGTGAGGCTGATTGTCTCTGTTTTAGCATGCAGTTCTCGGAGCAGGCATTAATTCTGCTTAGTGAGTGGGCTGCTCACTACGGTGCCAAGGCCAGGCAGAGAGGAGAGAGAGGAGGGTGGGGGAAGAGATAGGAGGATGGAGATACAGATGGAGAGAAGGAGTAGAAAGGAATAAGAGCGTGTGATATAAAGAGAGAGGCAGAAATACAGGAGAGAGAGAGGGGAAGACTTGAGTGTGTGTGTGTGTGTGTGTGTTAGAGAGGGAGCGAGAGAGAGCAAGGAGTGGAGATGGAGAGTGGTGAGAGAAAGGAGAGAAACCAGACATGCAGACGAGAGATGGAGGATTGGAGAGGGGAAAAGAGAGAGAGAGAGAGAGAGATAAATAGATAGAGGTAAAGACGGGAGTGTTGGATAAGGGGTGTGAGGGAAGATGGAGTGAGAGGAAGGCTTGTATGTATGTGTGTGTGTGTGTGTTAGAGAGGGAGAGAGAAAGAGATGGAGATGGCAGGGAAAACGAGGGAAAAGGAAAAGCAAGGGAGGTAAAAATGGATGTGTGTGAGACTGCTGGAGGAGAGACATGGGAAAGGGAAGTGTGTGAGTGTGTGTGTGTGTGTGTGTGTGTGGGTGGGTGTGTACCAGAGTGAGAGAGTTCTCCAGCACACACATGGGGCCATGCATTAAACATCAGCCTGCCTGGCTGGCTGTGCTACACACACACGCACACACACACACACACACACACACACGCACTACCCTCTCTCGCTCCTCATCCTCAGCACAGCCACAGCACCCTGCCTGTATTGAGCTGTACAGAAATTAAGCAGTGCGACATTCCAGCTCTAGATTTAAGGCGGAACCACACAGATGTCGAAGCTCTTCCGTCATGGCCACCGATTTAGCGGCGCCGCGGGCGCTTTTACAGCCGCATCCCTGCGTTCCGCTGCCGTGTGAACGCATCCGTCTTCAATCATCCCATATGTGATTTATAAAACACTTTAGTGGCCTCATTTTCTCTCCCCGGCTCTCTGGTGCGTCTCGGCGCGGGTTTGTGCTGCCTGACCTATTTTTTTTTGTTTTTATAGGATCACTGAGGGAGGCTTTTCCTCTGTTACCTTAAGTCAGCGTTCATCCCTCGCTCACCAACGCTTTCTTTTACAAATCCCCACTGTTCTCCCCCCTCCCCTGCTCTTTTTTGCCCCAGTCTCCCCGGTTTGGCGGAACGCTGCAGCTGAGGTGATCATTGACCTGTCATGCCGCGGGAACGCCGTGTCATTACTCATTTATGTAATCTGAGAGCCGGTGCTGAGACGGGGCAGTGTCAGGACCAGAGGGGCTAACAGCAGCCGTCTGTCACGTCTGCGTCCAGCCTCTCTGGATCAGCGCCCCGCTACACTCTCACCTCTCTGCCCGCTGCACCCTCACCCCCTCGCCCTCGCGCGGCTTCGCCTCCCTTTTCCTCCCTCTTCATGCTGAGAGGAACCAGCAGCACTCTGGGGCACACAGATGGGAAATTGATCTGACTGCAGCAGAACTCAACTCTATCAGATTGCTACCAAGGCGCCGCACAATACACAACGCCAACACAATGCCACAACTCCGTCCCACGATGTACCCCATAGACCATACAACACCACAACACAAACCAAAACACCATGCCTCAAACCAGCAATACACTACACAACACATGACTTGGCAAAGGTTCCAAAAGCTAAACATAAAACACGTGTTTAGGCATCTCAGATATGCAACACTGCTGTTAGATTTTTTTATCAGGCACCATCTGCTACCAGCTTTTAGTGTTGTAAGTATTGACTGTAATATGTTTTTAACACAATTTATTTTTCTTATCTTTAATTTTACTACAACTTAATTACGTGCTTGTATCACTTGATTTTTCTATTATTTGCACTACCATTAAAAATATATAGTGTCCAGAATTGCAGCAAAATTGGTTCATTAATGTGAATGCAAATTTCCCACCTGTGGGAAGGCTTATCTTCCCTTCTCTTATTAGCAACTATTTTCATTCTACAGTTTTTGTACTCAACTTCTGAGTATATGCATCTAAATGTATAAATGGAATTTCAATCCCAACTCGTATTTCATATTTCATCACCTGAATCTGCAAGAATGATAAAAACCCATTTTTTTGGCGAGTTCTGCCTAGACATCCTCATATCTGACTGTTCAGCATGTGAATGGAACAGTGACCCGCTGCAGAATATCATGCCTGTAAGGACTCTGCCCCTTTAACCTCCAAACAAACTCATGGCTGTGTGCCTCCTGGGAGCCGGAGCATGCAAAGCTTTAGGTGGAAATGCCATCCGCCCGCGGCGCAATTACCCCACACTCCAGTAATCGCCCTCACAATGCAAGGACGGCTGGGAAATTCAGGTGAGAAATGCCAGGCGGCAATCAGGCTGTGGGAGGGGGGAAGCGAGGCCATTTTCTTTCATTTGCCATCAAATGCAGGCGTCGGGCCCTTAATTACGAGCCAAGTGACGGGCCGGGGTGCTGAAAGCCTTATTATTCCACCGAGCTGCGCTCAAATCAGTTTGTATTGATGATCCTCAGAGAACAGCGAAAATGATGGCTCGGGCCTTAGGAAAACAACAGGGAGAGAGAGCGAGAGAGAGAAAAATAGGGAAGGAGAAGGGCACAAAAGAGTCGGAAAGGTAGTATCCGACAATGGGGAGCAATAAGAATGATTTATGCTTAGTACTGTACACAAAGGAGATCCATCAGACTGTGAACCTCCACCAGAATGGAGAACAATACTGCTCTAATTGGCATGTTGGCCACAGTGGCATGGAAGCTGAAAAACAGAAACTAAATATTGCTAAAAAATCATGCGACAAACTACTTGAAAGTTAAATCAGAAAGTTAGCTGAACATAGACAGGCATCATTATAATAATCAAAGATCTAACACATGTTGATTTTGTCCTGACAAGCAAGTCATGGACACTCTGCAGTACATCTGATATTAAGAGCTGCTTGCTGGGGGGTAGATGAAGCTGGTTTGCTGCTGCTTTTGTGAGAGGGAGGGATTTTTTTCCAGGCAGACATGGGATTTGATTGTTTCTTGGCAACCATAAATCACAACCTCTGGATAATAAGCTAATAAGCGAAACGTGCCATCCATGGAAACACATATGGCAGAAGCTTTAAACATTGGAGTCAACTGGGAGCCGTGCTCAGTTGGGAGATGCTCATCGTAAGGTCCACTGCTCTGTGTTTTGCCGAGACCTGGTGTCTCATCCATTCAGAGACGCTGGTGTTTGGAACAGAAGGCTTAGCATAGTTGCGAGAGCAGTAGTGCTTTAGCTCCTTACCATCTGGTCACGGTAGCTCAGAAAAACAAAATGAAATTCACGGATCTACAGTAATGAAAAATAATAAAATCTCTACTAATAGGAAATCCTGTGCTCCCTTGTCTCGGTGAGCAAATGTGTTTGTTGCTGTGCGTCAATGTGTAAGGAATTAGTGCCCTGTGTGTGATAGTATGCACTAGTGTGTGATTGTCGTTGTGAGGTGTGTGTGTCTATGAGGGCGTGTGTGTAGGGGGTATATAACTAAGTCCTGCTGGTAATGGCCCTCTGATGAGCTCTATTGTTCTGTGTGTGCTTGGCTGGGCCGGGCGGTGGGCAGCCAGATTGCTGCTGCTTCTGCAGATCTAGTAAAGCGGCTCACGGAATACCAATGATCCTGTCTGTAGACATGGCATCATGTGCCCACCCTAGCCTGCGGGCTCCCCCTGCCCTGCACAGCAGGCAATGCCCACCACATCCACTCATACACAGAGCTTGCATGACTTATGTTACTCAGACTGTCAAGGACTGCAGTGCAACATTGTGCATAAGCAGGAAAAAATCCTCAAAACATATTTTGATCAGATTTTGCACATCTTGTCTACATTCTGCTTTGTACTTTTCACATGAGGTAAAATGGTATCAAAATCCTCTTCCCATTGTGGTTTTAGAATCGAGTAAAGCATTGTATTAACTGTTGTTTTCCACTTTTATATCAATGTCAATATTGCTACTTTATTGCCAGGAATATCTCAGGACAACTGGCATTTTTGCTACGTGCTGCATCATGGTTGCAAAGTGGAATATTTTGGGCTCTGTGTTTTATTTCTGGTAGACTGCCAAACTAATTAGGGACTGGGCTCCCTAGCTACTACTGGTTACCTTGTTGCTACCTTTCTGACATCACATACATTTGGCCTCTGATTTATTGAAAGAGTATAAGTCACAGGTGGAAGGTACAGTGCATCACTGAATGACATGAAGCAATACTAAATAAAAAGATAACTAAAGACATTTACGAGACAAGTGCTTAAGTACACTCTCAGTGGTCAATATCACTCTCATCGTACACCTAAAAAAGCCCATAAAGGTGTTAAACACAGGCTGGCTCTGAGAGAGGTGTGATGCCATAACGGCATCAATTTGGACCCATAAACAGACAGAGCGTTTCAGGCAGACGGGCATCGTGCCCGTCCTCAGCGTAAGTGAATTAGATGGGCACCTCGCCCACCAATCAGTTCCCGTGGCGAACATGATGAGCATCCGTAACAAAGACACATATGTGACAGTCTTAACTGTGGCGGACACGCGAGTCTTTGGAGATAATTATGCAGGATTCTAAAGGATCATGAGACACTAGATTCCTCATAAATTTCATCAAAGATGCGCAGCCAGAAATGGCATAATATTAATATAATAAGCACAATATTTTAAACTCTAAAACCATCATTGCTACTGGAGAGGAAGACTGCATGTCTGTGCTGAACCACCCTGCTGCAGTGCATACAGTCAGCTTGGTCGACACGCTCTCATCTATTCATATTAAGCCTCTCCCTTGCTGTGCCGAATTGGCTTTTCGATCGTGTGTCCTACATCTCACGATTGTGTGTGTGTGTGTGTGTGTGTGTTTGCACATGCGCACGAGTTCACCCAATACACTGACCAGTGAGGGAATGTGGATATATACACTATTTAGATATTTTATATAGATGTACACACATATATTGGCAGGTAGCAAATATATCACATAACATACACAATATGTATATAATATATAATACATATGCATATATAGACTATTATGACCACTAGACCCCACAATTACATAAAAATAAATAAGCGTTTGTGTAAACGGGTGTGAAAGGATGTGCCTGCGCATGTACACGTATTTACTCAATATATTGTTGCGACTATTTTGTAAATATTGACTATGACAATACATATGCATTTCTGACCATCCATACATACTTATGACCTCTAGTGTGAGTGTGTGTTCAACCAATATATTCACCATTGTGGCAACCAAATGTCATCACTGTCATAGGAAAACCCCAATATGGCCTTTGAAGCAATTAGCAAAAATGTCCCATTACACATTACATAGCTAAGAATACATATATAATAGATGAGTGACGATAGTGACCTCTAAATCCCACAGATATTCAAAAAAACATGCATTAGTGTGCGTGGGCGTTTGAGGATGCTTGTGTGCATGCATGCATTTGTGTGTGTGTGTTTGCCTCTGTGCGTGTGCAGACTGGGCTCAGGTGGGAAGTAGGCTCTGGAGGAAGTGAGCAGATGGAGGTATAGAGAAGCTTAGTGCCCTGCAGCACAGCCTCCTACACACAGACCACACGCATGTTACACCACACACACACACACACATACACACACACGCCTGTCTCCAGACCCTTGGGTTAGCATGTGTGTGTTCACCTAAAGTGACCCTGCACCAACCACAGAGTGCACAGAATGCATTTTGAATCCAGTTTGCCCTCATCACGCCACGCAATAAGTGCAGAGCTGCTGCCGTTCATCTCCTGCTTCATGCGAAATGTTCAATTCCAGCTCCAGAACCATTTGAAATTGCAGCGCACATTTCATTTACTTTGAACTGTTTCCATGTCGGGATTTGATCAAATTGCAGCACGCAGCATTTTCCTTTCATCCCCCCATCTGTACATTCATCTATCTATCCATCTACAGGCATAGGACATTTTAATTAACACTTTCTTTTTCTACAAACACACAATACATTCTCATTTGCAGCTGTATCTAAGCCCTTTAAGGTCAGGTCAGATCTGCATAGACTCAGCACAGTCAGATTTGCCCAGCCCACATCTCAATGGTTATCTGCTCCCTGGGGGAGACACTGTTGCACTCACATAACAACGTACACACCAAAGGTCTGGTTTACTATCTTTGTGAGGTTCTTCAACCAACAGCCTTAACCCTACTATTAACATCAAATCTGAGAAACCAATCCACTCCAGAAACACTCTGCATGTCTTTATTCTGTTGTGCATCGAATTATTCTAAGCTCAATCATCGGCAATAGCTTAATTAATATGAACCAAGAATGCAGAATACGTTTATGGGAAGGAATCTGTAGCAAGGTGTTGATCGGACACATGTAACATCTGCTGTCGAGATTTTGGTCCAGCTTCCTCTCCCCAACTCACCAGCACACACTGCTGATCAAGCCCGAGTTTCTGGAGCAGTGCCTCTCGCCAAATAAACAGCCCTGGGAGCGTCCACACGGCCCCATCAAAACAGCTTCAGCCTCAATTACGCCTCATCTCAATCACCCACTCTTTCAGTCACACGCTCACACTCTGACACGCACACACACGCACACGCACACACAGCCAGCTTTGATGCATGCTGAATGGAGTGCTGTCATGCTGCTGCTTTGTGCCTAGGCCCCTATTATTGTTTCCATTACCAGTGTTATTATCATGCAGTTAAAGATATCCCCCACCAGCCTCCGTCTTCCCCAGCGCTGAGCCCTTCCTGTCCTATTTTCCTCAACTGAGAGGCTTCCTGTGAGGCTTCGGCATGGGAAAAGCGGCTCCTTTTACCGACCTCCTTTCTCATTGTATTATATTTTTTATTTTCAACATCGATCTCAAGTTTTTCCCCTTACCGAAAAAGCGACTCTCGCCGTGTCATGTACCACAGTCGAGGACCTTATAATTGCAAAGGAATGAAAGTGCCTTCTGGTCGTTTTCCCTGAAACGAAAAGGCGCAGGTAACGTCCCACACGCTGAGTTGGCGAAGAGTCACAGGGGCTCTCTCAAATTAACCATAATGGCACTTAATGGCTGACAGAGTTTGGGTGGAACCGTGTGGGGTTAATTCACATACAGGTGGAGAGAACAATGGAGGTGGATGGGAGACTCCCACTGATGGGTTTAGCGGTGACCGGCTAGCCGTCACTTTCCAATTTGGCTGGTTCTCAGGTCCGCCGGGGGAAGGAAAAAACACACCGACTAAATGTAGCATGTCAGTGATGCTCAGTACCCCATATTTTGTTTCAAGGAAGTGTCAAGGATGCTGCTGGTAAAGGATTGGGCTCTTAAGTCAAACTGGTATTGCAAATTTTCATATTGCCATAGACCATGTGAATACAGAGAAACTAGCCACTAGTTTTACAGTATAATCAGTGCTGCTCTAAACAATATCAGGCCAAGAGTACAATGACCCCATAAATAAAAAAAGATGGAGGGGGGACAAGTCTCCAGGCAATCATGTTTACTCGCCCACTCTGACAAAAAGATAAAGCGTAGGAAGGCTGAGCTCGTCCCGCAGTAATCCCTTCAGAGGATCCTCCTTGCTCATTAAGGCTGCCTTTGAAAGCACGGGGGCTCGCTTGTTTTCTGCGGCGAACCCACTGTCTGCTTTTGCTATTAAAGATGCAATCTGTGTCACTCTTTGTTTGTTTGTCTGTTTCATTCTCTCTGTCGCTCTCTCTCTCTCTCCCTCTTGCTTCATTTTCCCTCTCATGCCTCTGTCCAAACAGTGGGGCGGTTTGCCATGCTTTGAAAATGCGCCTCCTCATCAAAATATCTATGCTTGCCCTGTGCTGGCACGAATGCCCACTGTATGCCCTTTAGCCGTGAGAGACCTGGAAGGGTGGGGGTGGGGGGGTTGGGGGATGGGGAAGAAGCGGCAGGGCAAACATCAGAAAAAGGGATGGCACTGCCATCAATCATGCCACAGGCTATGCCAGTCATCTGTCAGCAGGAAAGGAGTTAATTGTCATATACGCACATCTGCCTCTCCCTTTGTTTTCTGTTCCAGTAATGTGCTAGCAACCAACAATTATGAATCTCTGACAGACGACGGGAGAATACAGAGTACGGCAGATTGATGCCAAGCCTTTGAGCCTCTGCCAGATCGCCCCCAGAGTAAACGGGGCATCGGGGGGCAGAGGCTGGCACCAGCATGGCACACATAGGGCTCCCACCAGAGACAAAGGCAACGCAGGGGAGTCCTCATCAGGCTGTGTTTATGGGGTAAGCTTTATCTGGTTTGGGAAACTACAACAAAGAGAATAACACTCCAGTGGGTCAAAGCTGAGTGAATAAAACTGACAATGGAAGGTGAACAATACTTAGTCTTTTAACGAACGTAATCTCCGCTAGGTTCGGTGCTGCCTGCTTAAGTACTATATTTTCCAACATTATTATTTGAACTAGAGAGATGCGTTAGCCTCTGGAAGTGCATTTTAAGACCTTAGAAAAACAGTCATTTTCGAGGAACTATCCGCGGTCCTGAAATCATCCACAAAGCTACAACCGTCTGTTTGTTATTCATATCAGAATAAACAGCTCCTCTCACTTTGAGCCATTACCTGCGTTGCGTAAGTGCTTTTCCTGCAAAGTCATTAAATCAGCACCAGCAAATACACCAAATGGGGTTATCAGTTGCCTGAAATAGAATGTGGAACGCTCGTCTGGTCTGTTATCTACAATAATACCAGTGTAGAATCGCTAATGTTGTGGTATGTATTACCACAATATGTACCAAAGCCTCCTCACCTATAGCTTTGGTTCGCTGCTAAATTTAAGAGCACAACAGTGCCCAAACATGTGAGACACTACCACAAAGTAAATAGTTCTTGCTTGTAGCAGAACCCAGAACAACAGTATGAGGTGGTGCAGCAGAGTCACTGTTTTTATCCAACAACAGCCGTACAGACAGCCAGGGGAAAGAGAGCCCAAACAAACACATCATTGCCATTCAGTGAGAATGGATGGCACCCATGGATGCTAACTCTCCCTCTTTGCCTCCGCTCCGGTTCCGGGTGAGCGACAGATGATTCTGGCCTGCCACCACAGTCATTTTAATCAGTCTTTTCACACTTCATTGGTAATTCATTGCTCCCCTTTAAAAACATTGTTTCTGTGCATTATCAGCAGTGAACAGCATAACACCTCATTATACATGCAGAGTAGCTCTGGAAGCTGGCTGCATATTCATGGGAGTCGCTGAAAGAGGATGAGGACTTGGGCACAGAAACACACACACACACACCATTTGCCATATATTTTTGGGATCTAGAGGTCATAATCCATCACAGATTATTTGCATCTACCTATTGTGTCCACCTCAACTTTTGTCCTTTTGCAATGAAAAAAGAACCTTTTGTGTTTTGCAAATTTTTAAACGTATTATTTTATCTGGTAAAATTAAAGGTTTTTCATATATTATGAGGACCCAGAGGATATTGTCACTCACTGATTTTAAAGTATTATATATTTGGGAGACTCAGTAAACATTGCTTGTGAACACATATACATACATATACAGAAACCCCAACATTATCATATGTATGTTTCCTGATTTTTAAATATAACCTGACAATTTAAATATTCTAAAATAGTGGAAGCCCACTGAACATAGTACCCGTACACACAGCCACACTCCACATTTAAGCAAAAACTCCATTTTAGTTTCTCAAAGTAGAAATGATGAATGCATTTGACTTAAAATACAACTGTCAATATTCATTTTTACAAACTTTTTTAAAACCATGTCCACCTTTGAACATCGCACCAGCCAAATGCATCTTAGACCTCCATTAGTCTTAACACGCCGCCTCCACTGCACCAACTCTGCAGCAGCATGATGAAGGCACTGTGAGCTATGTGCTGCGTGCAAGTCTGTGACACAAGCGGGCCTTGTGGAGGCATCGTGGGGTCAGTGGCGAGGCCAGGCTGTGAGTCAGACAGAGGGAGGGATGGAGAGAGAGAGATAGAGAGAGAGACTGATCTGTCACTCAGTATCAGCTTCAGACAGACGTGCTCAGGGTGACAGGTGTGGCCCAGCAGTCACGCGAGCGACGCTGGGCACGGCCGAGCAAAGCACCAGCCTGCCGTTTGACTGACAGCGACAGCCAGCCAACACCAGCGGTGCCAGGGGGCGGGACCACCACCTTCATCGCCGCCATTGCCCACCACAGTGTCACGACAGAAGCAGTCAGCCACATAATGCATTTGTACAGGAGAGAGAGTCGACAAAAAGCCCTGATACAACACGGATCAGGTTCACAGTCCATCACGCCTGGGTTACAGCAGTCTGCTTCTGTACCGTAATCACTATATGTTTTTATGTCTTACATTATACCTTTTACAAAACAAAACAATAAATGTCAAATGTTTGTATACTACTGGAGAAAATACTTGATGCTTGATTTCGTTTGAGATTGGGAATTTCAACACCACCAGGAGAAATTACAACCACCTCTGGGCCCCTGAGCAAGACCCTTCACCCACAAGTTGCTCCGGGGAGACCATCCCTGTAATTAGGAAATGTAAGACGCTCTGGATCAGAGTGCCAGATAAATACTGTAAATTCCGACTTAAAAACTGGATTTGTCATGCACAACCATATACAGTATGATGTGCATCAATGGGTTTGATATGACAGTAAAAAGAGAATCCTAAAAAGGAAAAAGATATAAAAGTGAGGAAGAGAAAAATATGCATTTACTAATGTACAAATAAGTAAATTGAAATTGGAATATGGGTGGCTGCAGGCAGTAAGGCTTTACTGTCACAAAACTGCATAATATGCAAAACTGGGCCTCATTCACCAATAACTTTTTTCATAAATTTGTTCTTAAAACAGTTAAGACATTTAAATAGTAAAATATTATACAACTGTAGAATTGGAGAAAACCCAATAATCTAATAAAGCTTATGACACAAACAGGAATGCAAGAGTAAGAGCACTCTTCAGCAGTTGTAGATTGTAGTTATCTTAAATAAGATCACACTGGTCAGCGTCAGCATCTTTGTGAAAATCGTGTGGGTTTTAAGAGCAAATTTCTTCTTAAGAACTGTTGGTGAAATTTTAAAGAATAAAATGTGTAAAATAAAAAGTTCTATTGCATGTCACAACCGAGCTGCTAGCATCCTGTGCTGCTCTTCGCAGGGCCCAGTTTGAGGCACTTTATTTGAGGCGCTTAATTTTTTTTCTACAGGCATAATGTGAGGCAGCGCCTGCAAAGCCCTGAACGCTCGGGCAGCTGGAGCGGGGCAAGTGGGGTCAGATGGGCCTGCGGGGCAGTGAGGGGCTCCTAGTGGGCATGTCATACTGTAGTGCCCTTCACGCTTTAAATCAGCCCCTCAGCCAGCCAGCGCCCTGTCAGCCCTCAGCCTCACACAGCTGAAGCCCGGGGCCGAGGGGCAGGAAACAGCAGCTATTCGCTCGGAAACGCGGCTATGAAGAGACTAAATGCAGCCATCAGAAAAAGCTAAAACCAGGGCTGGGCGATATGACCTATCATGATAGAATATCATGATGAATTTAACATTTTGCCTTGATTATGATTGCCCTCATAGTTCCATGTTCCTTTTTCTTTCTTGTTTTTCCTTGTTCATAAATGATGACAAGACTGTGTTAAATTTAGGGCTGTTAATCGAAAATTAATGGAAATCAGTGTTCAGAATCTCCAATTTACATCATCTTGCCTGTGACGATTATTTTCAATTATTTTTTAAAAATTCTGTGAATACTTTCCCCACTGTGTTTTTCTATAAATATGCTATAACTATTATATTTGGCATTTTTTACATCTATATAAGTGCATATCTTTGTGATTTGAAAATAACACATAAATATGTATTGGGAGACTGGACACGGTGGAATTTTACATATGTATTACATTTTTTGGAAACAGTACATAAACACACACAGGGGAAAGTATTCAGAGAATTTTAAATATAATTACAATTATCATCACTGGCAAGATTACATCAATTAGAGGTTCTGAACATCAGTTTCAAATAAATATTAGATCCATTTTCCAGCCCTCACTTTAAAAAAGAGTTTTGTGAAGGGTGATAAACAAGAAAGAAACAGAGGAATGGAGAAGTGTTGCTCTATCGTGCTCCTCACAGATCTACGCAAGACAGTGCTGGGGTATGAAAGATTCATTTACAACATCTGTACACTGTGGGGGAAAGCTGAAAGACACAAATGTTTAATGAGATGTAAACTAGGGCTGGGCAATATGCCTCAAAATTCAAATCATGATATTTTTCAACAAAAAGTCAATATACGATATGCATTATTTTGTTCCCGTCCAATTTCAGCCAAAAAAAAGCTATTTTGAAGTCATTTATACTGTTCTTTTATGTAAGTATTTGGATCTATTAGCACAGGAACAACTTTGTATGATAGGAATAAAATACTAAACCGCTTCATCCCAACTAAATTACTAAATAAACACATTAATTAACTTCGCAAATTTTCCCAAAAAATATAAGTCTCTCAACTGCAACTAGGTTTAAAGATGTTAAGCAGGAGTCAGGAGTTAGTCACAATGAGAACTGCATTTACGACCAAATCTGCACAAATGATGCACAAATGGCACATTAAATTAAACCGATAAAATTAATATATTACAATAGTCTAATTTTCCAAAGATTTCATTAAAAATATTGTTCATATCATGGCACGTTATATTGCCTAGCCCTAATGTAAACCTGCTTTGGGGCAGTTGGTAGTGTAACGTTTAGGAAGTTAGCACCGTGATCGGATGGTCGCTGGTTCAAGTCCCTAACCAGTAAGGGCACCACTGAAATACTCATGAGCAGGGCAGCGTCCCCAAACACTGCTCCCTGGGATGGGTCAAATGCAGAGGTCACATGTCGATGTGGTGCACTGTGTGCTGTGCTGTGCTCACACTGACAAATAATAATCACTTACTCACTTCTGGTACAGGATTGGTTTATCACTACTTGGGACTCAGTGGTCACTCACACATTGTTCATTCAACCATCTTCCCAATGCAGCCGGCTTGCGGCCTTCGCAAATATGTGCCAAAAATGTAATGAGCTCCTAAATGCTAACATTACTTATAATGTCAAACTACACAAACTACACCGTATCTTCCACTCCTCCCTTAACAGCAGCAGTGGAGAACCGTTGCCATGCAATAACTGTTTCATTCGCAAAACCCTCACTGCCCAATTAACTGCCCATTTATGCTGTGCAACTGCCATTTTGTTCATAAACTTTTCACTCAGCGTGCAATTTCTCAACGCGACGCCCGGCCAGGGGAATGATTAGCCTGTTACGCAAGATGGAAAGGCGCGCGGCGCTTTGCTGTAGCGAGCTATTTTGGAACCGAGCAGCCGAAAACGCTGGGCAGCGCTAAAAAAACTGGGTCAGAGAAGAGCAGGCCAGCACCTTCCGCTACGCTCGTATGGAACGTAAAACAGGGGCAGGAACAGAGAGCCGTGAGCGCAGGCATTCCAAGATTTTCTCATGATTTTTTTCAAGCAGATGTCATTAAAGATCTATTACTTTTTAAAAAATATTCCAGTACTCTGGTCAATGTAGCTAATAGAGCTAACAATGAATTAAAGCTAATGTAGGCTGTTAACATGGCTTCAATTAGCATGTGTTCATTTGTTTTCATTATTAGCTCCAAGGATCTGATTTGCCACTATCATCCAGACACTCTTACTAAATGTGTTAACGTAGCTAACGATGAATTAAAGAGAATATAAATCCATAGCATGTCACAGATTAATGTGTGGACTTTAGTTTTCATTGTTAGCCACAAAAATCTTTGGCTGATTTGACTTTAACATCATATTTGTGAGGATCTGGATGCAGTACCAATAAAAAGTGCAGGCGACGGTAACTACTTTACTCAGCCTCGTGTCACACGGTGTGCATTAAATTTGTTTTGGGGCTGTGGGACAAACAATAAGGCCGGGCAGCAGCGGAGCAGAGCAGAACGGGTGGAGCTGCTGGAACATGCAGTGGGACTGAGAAGGAGGACAGAGGTAGCTTGTGTAAGTAGGGCAATTCCGCCCCGCACCTGGGGGGCTCGCCCTCCTCCTGCAAAAACCGCTGACGAGGCACTGCTGGCTCCCTCCTCCGTCTCCCTCGCCCTCCCTCGCTGTCTGCCGCGTGCTTATTTTGGTCTCCGCTGTTTGTATTGGCCTTGCATGCTCCGTGCATGAAGAAGTTGCCCCGTTTTTTTTTTCCCGACCCCCCACACCCCTAGCTCTGTTATAATCAGTCATCTCTTGGTCACAAAACCCAGCTTGTGAGAAGTGCACAGAGCAGCCAGACGGAGAGCAAAAATAAAGGGTCTCACACACCGATATCTTTTTTCCTTATGTTTGTTCTGAAGAAAACCATTAAGCCAGTGTTTTGTATAAACTGTGTAAGAATGCACTTCACCGTTTGTAGATTCTATTCTTACCTAAGAACAAATCTTAAATAAGAAAACATAGGTGAATGTCAGAATCTTTGTGAAAACAGTGGGTTTTACAAATTTCTTCTTAAGAGCGGTTGGTGAACGAGGCGACTCGTCCCTGCTTCGTCCTGCTGTCCTGTTGCTCGGGTGTGTAGTAATGAGAGCTGACTCAGTGGTCCGGGGCCCTCGCTGCCCTTGAGGCGAAGTGATAAACTGATTCATTAGCTGGCCTTATGACAGTGCACCTGCTTACACTGTACTGTCTGGACACTGCAGGTCATATAACGCAGCCCAAAACACCAGCGCAAAATGCCCTATAAACACATCCATGTTTACTTCACTTCATTACTACTTTTGAAACATTCCACAGACATGAGACATTTGAAATACAAAAGACGCGTTAGGAAAACCAAATGGGGATGCCATTTTTCTCTCAAAAGTTAAAAGTCTGGGTGGCATGGTGGCGCAGTGGTTAGCTCTGCTGCCTTACAGCACAATGGTCCTGGTTTCGTGCCCCGAGTCAGCCGTGAGCCTTTCTGTGTTGAGTTCGCGTGCTCTCCCCACGTTCACAAAGGTTTCCTACGGGTGCGCCGGTTTCCTCCCACTGTCCAACAGCATGCAATATATAGGTTAACTGGGTACTCTAGATTAGCCACGTAAGGTTTAAATGTGAGTGTGAGTGTGTGTGTGCCCCGCGGTGTGTTCCGTAAGTTCCTGGGATAGGCTCCGGTCCCCCCACGGCCCCAGTTGAGATTCAGCGGTTTGGATAATGAATGAATGAATAATTCTATGTGCCTGTTAAAACTGGAGCCACATCGTCTCATCTAGCAGAGATGACAATGAAGTTTACTTTCACTCTGACTTATAGGAACATGTTTTCCATTTCAGGGCCAGTCCTCAAGAACAAAAATGTAGTCACAAAGCAATAAATTAGCCAAGGTTTTAGAGCTGGCTGGACTTAAACGCGCACACACACACACAGACAGACAATACATATACACCTCTTGTTATCTTTGTGAGCTACTCACGTTGACTCACGAATTATTAGATTATTAAATATTACTAGAGCTAAATGCTGAAACTTTTTCTTTAAAAGTATTTCTTTCTTCGTATATAAGAATGTTTCTACATAGAATCAGAAATATAACAAATCTCACATTTTTTCATTTAAGGGGCAATTAGATACTCATAAATGCCTAAAACCTGCCTGCCCACAAACACAAACCCCGTACTATCTTTGCAGAATAATGTTACAAACTTCTATATTTGCTAGGTGTCAATACTCCAGGTGCCTGCAAGCTTAACTAGAACAAGCGATGTGGAAAATGAATGAATGAATCAAATAATACTACACTTATACCTAACAATAAATGTAGCTTTGTAACCAAAAGTTTAAATAAATGCTGAAAAAATGCTAAATAAATCGTTTTTTCCTTTAAGAGGACTGGTTCACATCCAAAAATGTGACAAATCTGACAAACCCCATTTTCCTGTCTTCTAAGAGACAATGAGGTCGTCACCAAAGAACTGTCCACATAAACACACACACACACCCACACACACACACTGTTTTAAACAATCAATCCCTTTATGTATTGGGAACCTGCTGTCAAGTTTACACAGCAGCGGAACGTCCACTTTGCAAAAGTAAGCTTTCCTCGGCTCACTTTGAGATCCCGAGACCCACAAATTGGTTTTATCTCATCGGCAAGAATGAGCTGCCGTGATTGAGGTTGCCCTGAGAAATAGTACAGGTGGCAAATGAGTCATTTTCACACGCGTCAAATGCAACCGTCAAGTCGCTGTGAAAGGCGGACGAAAAGTACAGAAACAAATCAATATTTAAAAGTAATCCCAGCCGTAGCCAGACGGGTGTTCTCTTCAGAAGAAAAAAAGTTTTGACATGATGAAAAGAGATGTAATCAACAATAAGTGCGCTCCAATTGTTGTCTGAAATATGTCACCGTTTTGAGAACTGCATTCGTCTGAAGGCTGAGGCTGAGATCCAAAATATTACAGCTTCAACCTGACCAGACAAAAGGCCCAAACTAATGAAACGGCACTGATGTCATTGATCTGGACGTACTTGACCCCTTTACTTTTGGACAGTAAAACCACTGCAACTGCAACAGATGAAAAGAAGCTACATCTATGTATATCGTGTATGATCTAATATAATACCGGAATGAATTTAGGGAACTGACAGGACATCTGGTCACTGTAATCATCCAGTTTAATGTCTGAGTGATTCCTGTCCATAGAAGATCTAGACTTGCATTGGTGCAGTTCAAAAGTGTAGCAAGACTGAAATCACAAATAAACGTCTATATTGTCGACTTCCCTGTATTGATTATTAATTACCCAATTTTCCATTCCTCCTGCTTCCATGAGAAGCAAAATCTGTGGGAGCGATGCATCTTCAGCGATGTAAGATTCCCGTTCCCACCCACACCAAGCGCTGCTAGCACATTCATCCCAACCCGGTGTCACTTGCCATTATCAATTATCCATTAGACAGTTGTAATATTCGGCCAATATTGCAGTCGTGTGACTGGGAGATTTTACAGTGATCAAAAGCGACAAATCTGATTTAAAGAGCAGGCATAAATAAGAGGCATGCGCCCTTACCAATACGCCTGATGAATAATGGATGTGTGTTTTGTAATCATTTTCCAATATCGTGCCGCTTTCTCGCCTTTGCTCGAGGAGGATTATTTTTTTTGCCTCCGCTTCATTCTATACACCCCAAAAAACCCCCCCCCACCCCCCGGCACACACACAACCCCCAACCAAACCCCTTTTCTTTCCTCTTTTTCCCGCCCTCCCCAATGCGGAGACACATACCATAAATGTCAGCGACACCAAAACAAGGAGGTTAAAAATCCAGCTGGGACTCCTGAATTAGCATTTCTAAAGATTTCCGTGATGTCTTCATGGCTTCGTGTCTTCCTCCTGCCTCTGGAGAGTGTGAATGGATGGATGGAAGGATGGGTGGATGGGGGAAGTAGTAATAATAATAAAAAAAATGAGGTATAAGGAAAATTCGGCCCAGGGCGCAGTCTGCATCTGCCTCCTGGATGAAGATGAGCGTGCTAACGTCTGAAGTGAATGCTAATGACAGATGTCAGTATGTGTGAAGTTGGCAGGAGAGGAGCTGATGGCTGCACGCCATGCTCATGATGTGGTGATAATAGGGGCTTTAGGTCATGTGACCAGTGGTGGGTTGAGAGCATCGGCTCCAAGACTTGTGAAACTCCTTCACAATGCCCACGTGAAACTGGGCTCAATCCCTAAAATCGATCGGAAATGTTTCATAGGTAGGCCTTGCTTAAGACAGAAGGTGTTTTGCCTGAGAGAGCAAAAAAGCCCTCTCAAAGGAATTCTGAGACATCTCATCATCATCATATAGCCAGGGAAAGCTTGGCTACAGCATGAGCTGGCTACAGCGTGGCCACCCTGAGCTGGTAACAAGGTTTGGACCACTATAGACAAGAAGTATGACGTAAGAAGAACAGAGTGGCAAAGAGAAAAATACAGTGGCAAAGAGAAGAACGGAGAGGCAAAGAGAAAAACTGTGTGACGTGAGAAGAACAGAGTGGCAAAGAGAAGAACAGAGTGGCAAAGAGAAGAACAGAGTGGCAAAGAGAAGAACAATGTGGCAAAGATAAGAACAGAGTGACAAAAAGAAGAATGCCATAGTAAAGGGCAGAACGGCAGGGCAACGAGATGAATGGCGCAGCTAAAAGAAGAACAATGTGGCAATGAGAAGAACGGCGTAGCCACTGCCTTGTTGGAGCGGGCAACATGGTTTGGGTAACCAACGGCAGAGACAAGAAAAGCTGGAGGAGGAGAACAGTCTAGCTACAGAACTGGTGACAGGATTTAGGCTACCGATGGCCAATAGACAAGAATGGTGAGTAAAAGATAAGAATGGAATGGTTGACAGAAGAACAATGTAAAAGGTTTGTCGAATAACTGCGTGGCCACGGCTTCACTGGGATAAGTGACAAGGTTTGAGCCTCCGACAATGCGGCTATTGACTGATCGGTTTCTGATCAGATAACTTGTTTGGATAACTAATGCATATCCCACGTTTCCTGACACTGTGTGATGGCGACGGCGGTCAACGCAGGTGAGCAGCGGCGGTGAGATGAATGCCTGCGGGGGGCTTGTTATGGCACAAGGTTAGAGCGGGTATTAATCACCCTCCTCTCCACTCTCCACGCTTCCCATTACATCTCCGCACCCGGGTCTGATTGATTTTTAATTGTCCCTGCCGCGCCGTTATACATCACATTTTTTCCCCCTTTCTCGGAACGGCGCCGAGTCGTCGGGACCCCTCTTGTTGAAGAAGAGCGAAAGGAGAAAGAGTTTTATGTGGCACACGGGCCAAAGCATGAACCCAATCCCTCAAAGCAGCCTTCACGAGCCGGCAACCGATAAGCATCGCGTCACCCTCCTCGCTCCCGCTCCATTCCAGCGGAACAGCAAATATTGACAATCCATCATTTGATTTGGGTGACTTAACCTCCACTATTTCCAAACCATACACCAAAGAACTCCACGGGGTTTGGATTCAGGCAGTGGAGCTCATGATAATTCAGGATTACGGCATATCTCCATCTAGCCAAACACTTTCCCCGTTGAAGGTTTATCTATTTATTAGATAACGATCGCCGCTAATCCAATTTTTAATTTATGTTGTACACGTGTGAGCCTCCCTAAAAGCTGTCTGATATTTAATTTGTCAGTATCAAATACCCTTTAGGTAAAGTATTTGTGGATGACTTGTGCATGGTATGTGTGTGAGCCACTTGACTGACCATGCAGACATCTAACTCTTCTATACACACACAGGTCTGAAGAGGTCACTTGTTTCTGTTAGACACTAGATAAAATGTGCAAACTTGTGAATGCAGAACAGCAAAAGTGTGTCCATGTCAAATGATGGAAGAAAGGCTGAAACGATTATTCGAATAATTACAAAAAATGGTCGAGGCAATTTTTCTGGAATTGAAGTTTCATTTAATTCTCTTCACTGGCTAGAGCGTGCACCGCTTGTGTTTCACACGGACGCTTATTAGTGACACACAACATTTTCAGTGGCACGATCAAAGCAAGACCTGATCCCTTTGTATGTGAAAGTATTTGAGAGATATTCCATGCACAGAAACAGAAGTAAATGCATAAAAACACATAAATGACATTTTTTGTGATGTAAACACATGAGTGAGTGTGTGCGTGTGAGCCACTCGCTAAAACGTTCCAGTTCAGTCAAATCTTCCCCTTTATTACAGATAAAACTCAGATTTTAGCTGATAACTAACAACAACCAGCGTTCTACTCACAATACAGTCATTTATTCAGATTTTCAGCATGAACGTGTGTCCATCACTTTACTGTGATGTGGCACTGAGTGGTGTGCAGGGGACTGTGGGAAATGTAGTTCTCTCCCAGAAAGGCCAAAAGCAGCCCATTTTATAGGCCAAATTGGTTCAAAATGACCCAAAAGTTCAGTTTTTCTTCATTTTCAACTGATTTAATTTTTTTTAATTTTATAATGTTAGAGAGTAATATGTTGGTAAGACGAAATACAGAAAATGTATTAATCATTTAAAAAATATATTCTGATAATATATAGATAATGAAGTGTTTCTGCCATAGAATGCTAAGCCATAGAATGCGTAATAAAAACACTATTTACTATTTGTAAAGTTATATTTACAGTTTCAGCACTTTTATACTACAAAAAAGCCCTAAACATCTCTACAGGCGCAGGTCAGTTTTCATCAGAAAAGTTCTGATTTCAAGACTGTGTCAGCATTTGCACATCCATCGACAACAAATCTGAGTACTGCAGGACGTCCTGAACACACCAACATAAAGCATGTATGGCTAACTTCTACTCACGCACACTATAATAAACCTAAAAACAAAGATATAGAAAAAAATCCTCTTAGGGGTGTAAGGATTCATTTAGATTTTTAATAAGAAATATTCAGGAATAAAAAACGATTGGTTGTACATTGTCCGACTTCATCTGTTTTTGTTTTTTAAAGAATTTATCTGATTACTTAATTAATACTGGATAGAATACTCGATAGAACACTGGATTACAAAATTATCGATAGTTGTAGCTCTTGATGGGAGTTGTTACAGGTTCTGTTAAAACTCTCCCCAGTGTGTTTTCATGTAGTGTCAATCAATTAATCATGATATTGATTTGAGGTCCTATCGCCCATCACATAAATATTAAAAAAGCAAAAATACTTTCTAAATGTGCCAAGGAAACGTAAAAAGCTCATTGGTCCAGATGTGCCTAAATCGATGTCCAATCAGACAAGGAAAAAAGAAACATGGACTTCTTTATTTTGACATGCCTTAGTGAGAAAGCAACACATCATCTCGCAGTCCGACTGTGTGCGTGTTTGTATGTGTGTGTGAGGTGTGGTGTATATGAGGCTTTCTCAATGCTGTGTGAGGCGCGAGGGCTTTTCCGGGACTCAGGTCACAGTGACTGAGGGCTATCCCTACATAATTTAATCACATTGCTCTGTCTCTCCGGCGTATCCGCGCAGTGCGGAGGCACAACTCGCTCCAGCATGCTCAACAAGCTCCCATGATAAGCCTGTTATTTTAGTCCGAAGCAGCTCGTCCCTGAGCCTCAGCCTGGACTCTTTCAACACACATCAGATAAGGTTTGCGTTTCAAATGGGATCCTCATGCTACTGAGCATAACATATTCCAGTTCTGACAAAAATGTATCCACACAAAGTTCCAGCTTGTCAATGCAAATCTAGAAATAATCCTTTAGTTTCCAAAAAGTGTATGATGCCTAACGTCGTCTGTACATCATTGATATGCTGCCCCTGCCTAAACGCTTTAACAGCGATGTGAGTTATATGTAAAAATGTTAATAATAAAATGTTACGTTTGCACTTTATGGTTTAGAAGTTTTATGATTTAGAAGTAACCTCTCAGAAGGACTCAAGTGTTTCAACAACAATATGAGTAATGAATGAAGCTCGTAGAGGAGCACACATCTCAGCACTGTTCTTAATTCAGCTACCTCTCAAAGCAAAGGTAATGTTGCCATGATGCAATTAGTCAGAATAACTGTTAATTGAACCATCTGCTGTAAATGATTGCATAGCTGTTAGGTTTTTCCAAACGAAGAGAGCAACTGAGGATATGTTGCTTATCAAGCCATTGGAAGCTCATTATTATATCCCTTAACACACACACACTAAAACACACAAAACAATCAGATATACACAGGCACAGTCTTGCTACCTTTGTGAGGTACTTCCATAATGAAACAATGATTATGATAGTTTATGATAGTTTTTCCAATTATGGTAGAAACTATTCTATGAAAGGATTGCATTCACAGATATACTCCCAAAAGTCACAAAAGTCGAACAAACCCCAGGTTTCAGTATCACTTAGGGGACATTCGGATCCTTTCAAATGTGTCAAAATCCACACACACACACACACACACACACACACACCCCCACTGTAATACATAACTCAGTTACAAAATGAAAAAAAAACTTTTCCACAAATGAAAGGGAGTGATTGTTTGTCATTGTGAACACACCACAGTACAGCACACAGTGCAACTCAATGAAATGTGACCTCTGCATTTGACCCTTCCAGAGCAGTGGGCAGCTAACAATCAGCAGTGCATGGGGACGGTACCTTGCTCATGAGTACCTCAGTGGTACCTTTACCGCTCCTGGATTCAAACCTGCCACCTTCTGATCATGGGGCGAACACTATACCGTTACGCCACCAACTACCCCAAATGACCCAACTGTTTAAAATGAAGAATACAGTCAAATAAAGTCAGTTCCTTCATATAATTTGTGAGTGTAACGGTATACAGACATTAAAAAGACACACTGAAGAATAATAAGCAGTTGAGTCATAATGAACATTTGCTGATTTGTTAGGAATGTCCCCACATTTCTCTTGACCAAGCCCCACGTTCTCACAGAGTTGCTGTAAGAAGTTGTCATCTGTAGAATCTGAGCTCCACACCCAACCTCACAGCAGAGCTTCACACTGACCTCCTCTCACACTGCAACCTAGAGCCCATAGCTACCCTGAGATGGACCATTAGCACTCACTAAAGTGCACTTTGTCTCACGGCCAGACTACAATACTTCGCCTTGCATCCTGCAGATTGAGTTACAGATGTGGGAGTGTTCAGGGTGGTCAGCTCTGAGCTATACATGAAAGTCCGAGTTTACACAGGTTCTGGTTCGTCCTTTGCCATCTTCATCTTTTCACCGATAAACTCACAAAGAACTTATGCTGAGTTATTCATCAGATACTGATGCACAATGCAACACTGCAACTATTTTAATATGATAATGATCAGACTGACAATTAAAGTAGAGCTGTCACCAGGTTAGCGGAATAAAACAAAAATTTACTTTTTACAAACTTGGAAATATTATTATCTCACACTTATAATGAAAAGCAGTCAAAAATACTTTCCACTGAAATTGGTCATCAGCAGGCATTATAACAGGTTAAACATACACTTTTTGTTACCATCCGATATGTATAAAAAGAAAAAAAAAGCAAACCGAAAAAGGCAACAAAAATGTGAGCCACCCCCTTTGGAAAGACCAGTGTTTACATCATAAACTGTCTTGTTTACTCTCAGCACTCCCAAAAGTTTGCACAATGTGCATGGACATGTTGCCAACTCCCATAACAATAGAAAAACAACCCAAATCTGTCCCCCTTTTGCACTGCAGGGACCAGTGAGTCCCACACAGAAGCTTATAGATCACTGCTGGGGCAAGCTTCAGAACAAACATCACAAAGCTCACCGAAGCTTCTGGAAACAATGCACAAAAGAAGCGTGATCTGAGAACCTCTTTAGCCAAGTTCACTCCACTCTGCAGCTGACTACAGGAGAGCGACTCTAGGAAAACAAAGTTGGGAGAGCAACAGCGCTCGCATTTCACCCACAAATATGCCTCATAAAGCATAAACACCACTACATTATCTGCAAAACAGCTCAAGATATTTTATAAAACTGCAGCCTCAAGAAGTTGTAACATTCTGCAGTTATCCTCTCTCTCCCTGACGCTTTCTCGTCCGATCCGCTTCTGAGCAATAATGTAAAACTATGCATTTGCATAGATAAATATCAAATTAGATATATATTATATAATCAGGAACTTGCAGCAACACAATACATGCAAGGCATAGCCAAACATTAAGAGTTGAAAGGGAAATAGAAAGGAACCCACCAGTCCTGAAATGCCGTCTTCCCTCAAACTTTTCTTTTATTGTTCCCGATTGTCTCTCTTTCGTCGGCAGTCGTCTCCTTGCGCACGCGTTCTCGTCCCTCACTCTCTCTCACGCTCTCCCTCTCTCGTTCAAAGCGCACGTTGGAAAGTTCTCTTCTGCTCCTGTATGCAAATCATTTTTTTAGGAGTTGAAAGCCGACGGGCGTGCAGGGAGCGAGGAGGGGGAGACGGAAGGAGCCGGAGACAGTCAGGAGGAAGGAGAGAGATAATGGTTCAAGGCAGGCAACCAATGGGCCTGGAGCTGAGCAACGGAGAGAGAGAGAGAGAGAGAGAGAGAGAGAGGGTGTATGAGGGGGGAGTATGAGAGAGAGAGGCAGCAAGACATAGAATGGGATACAGAGAGAGAGGCAGCAAGAGAGAAGGAGGGAGAGCGAGGCAGGGAAAAAAAGAAGAAATGGAATGGGGGCAGCACCGATGAGGCGGAGCAAGAGAAAGTGAGGATGGTGCCGTCACAGCAGAGAAGACGGCAAGGAGGAGAGCAGCAGACAGAGAGAGGGAGCGAGAAATAGAAAGAAAGAGGTAGAGGGAGGGAGGAAAACGGAAGGGAGAGAGAGAGAGAGAGAGAGAGAGAGGGAGAGGCAGGCGATAGTGAGTCACAGCAGTTGTCTGGTTGAAGAGCTGAACATGTGCAGAGGAAGAAGGAGCGGACCTTACCCTCACCATTACGCCTCTCATATCCGCAGCTCAGGCTGCAGCCTGCTACCCAAACACTCAGCGAGACAAAGGAAGAGCGGTGAATTAGAGCCTGAGGACGAGTGCACAGACGCCTGCGTGCCTCACAACATGTATGTGTGCGTGGATGTGTGAGAATGAGTGTATGCGTGAACAACAGGGCTGAGAGGTGGAGAGAGAGAGTGAGAGAGAGAGAGTGAGTTAGGGACGTAGGATATGAATGTGTTCCCTTCTCTCTGTCCTAGACTAACATTGGTCTCACACTTGCTTTGTATCTTTCTGTATGTATATGTATGAGTAGTATGAGTAAATGTGTGTGTGTGTGTGCGTGCGTGTGCGTGCGTGTGTGTGTGTGTGTAGGTTTGTGTGAAAGAGAAAGACACAGAGCTGCAGACTGTTTAATCGGGGGCTTCCCAAAGGCCTTGTGGTCTCTAGGGCAGAGCTGTGTGTGTGTGTGTCTGTGTGTGTCTGTGTGTCTGCTTGTGACCAAATGTTTCCTGACAATAGGGAAAATGACTCTAGTTAGTCACCAAATATTCAGAAACATATCTTTTATTTGAACAAAAAAATGGAAGAACATACAAAAGATTTCCTTTAGTCTCCTGAAGGTAAGATTAGGGACAGGAGGTGTAGCTTTAGTATTATTTGAGTTTTACAATACAGTAACGCAAGAACGTGTCTCTGTCTGCATCCATAGATTTCTGCAATTATTTAATCAGGAAATCTCACACTCACACACACCTTTTGCCTTGACGCAAGTGCAGCACTGTGGAGTTTCAGCTCCAACCTGCATGTAACCCCTTACCACAGTACCCAGAACAGCGGCACTGGGCTCAGCCTGCCATAGCTAATTAATGTCCTCCCTCACTCAGGGCTTTGAACTCTAGCAAAGTAGCAGCACTGTGAAGTGGCAAGATAACTGGCTTAGGAGCAGCCAATTCACACAGCCTGGCAATTTCCCCTGCTGGAGAGAGCTGATCAGTCCCTGCCTAGACAAAGGAGATACCAAGCCTTGCCTCCACTCGGCCTGCTGAACGAGTGCTTCATTATAGTTAGTGTTCTTCCTTAATATTTGGTGCGCTAAGCTTTTGAGGCTATTCCATATGAAACGCTGCATTCAGGACAATGGTAAAGGAATAGATGTTGGTTCTAGTCCCTTTATTGTAGCAAGGACTACGTACATGGGCACAGACCTAATTTATCTCTAATAGAAGGTTTAAATGGATTGTCCCATGAGACCAATTAAACAACAACCAGGCAGATATGTTTCAAAACAATGCATTCTCCCATCAGTGATTAGCCATTAATTAATTACAGGTCAGCCGATACTACCCTTCTTGACATTTCAGCACAGAATGTCAACCAGCAAAAAAAGAGAAAGAGAGAGAAAGTAAGAAATAGAAAGAAAGAAAAGGTTCACCCAGTAGAGGATGTTGTGTATTGTATGTAAAGTAAAAATGAAATGTACTTTTACCTACAAGAAAGAGCATCCTTCGTTGATGAGAACCTTTTCTGTCCTTTTATTTATTTCTCTCTCTCTCTCTCTCTCTCTCTCTTTTTGGCTTGTTGGGATATTTAATGCTTTTCTTGGGAGAACCTTCTCTTTCATTCTTTCTTCTTGACTGGTTGATTATATTTTGGGTAGAACATATTTTATATAGAATCATTTAGAATAATTATTTTATTAATTCAGTTTCATTTTAAAGATTGCCTTTTATATACAATATATTATATCCTCTGTTGGAGTATGACTTTTTACATTTTATTTTATCCTTTTATTATTTATTTAGGCTGAATTTTACCTAGAGAAAGACTTTTAGTTCATTATCATTTAACACTTGCAGTCAGAATCTTGTATCACATTTCTCTATTCTTGCTTACAGATATAATTCTTTTAAAATAGACATCGTTCCAGACTGATATATCTGCTGCTCGTGCTTTCTGTGGTTTTATTTCACGCCGCGTTCGCGTACCGTGACCGCGGGAGAAGTGGAGTAGCACGCGCGCCCGGACAGCTCCCGGTGCTGAACTCGTGATGCTGGACAGCGTCCGGTGCTGAACGCGTGATGTTGGACAGCGTCCGGTGCTGAACGCGTGATGTTGGACAGCGTCCGGTGCTGAACTCGTGATGCTGGACAGCGTCCGGTGCTGAACGCGTGATGTTGGACAGCGTCCGGTGCTGAGCCCGAGGAGAGCCGTCACGGAGCAGAGCAACACAACCGTGCAGATGTAAAGATGTACAGTTTAAGAGGGACGTCTGTAAAAGGAGGGAAGCACAACGCAAAAATAAAACCTGATGTAAAATTGGCTTCAGTAACCTGACTTTGGGCAAACGAAATCTTGAGGGCGGCAGACAATAAACAGTTGGATAAATGAACGGACATTGTAAGGGAAGTGTGCACGACTGCAGCATATATTTTAGGAAGTAGGTCACATTTCAGTGATGCTCACGTAAAATATCAGGAAATCCCTCTTCACTAGGAGGGGATGGTGTGCGATCAGGATGGCTGAACTGTAACACAGGAGGGGAATTTTAGAAAACAGAAATCGACGTAGCCAAGCTGATAGCAAAGCTCTAGTCCACAGTTTTACTGCAGTTATAGATACATTGCATAAATGAATGTATTAATTAATTGAAGCAAAAAAATTTAAGTCAAATTATTTACTTAAACATTTTATATTTTCTCTGGTCAAGAAAAAATGCTTAAACCCCAATAGCTAGTTTTACTCATCTCCCCCCACATACACATACACACACGTACACACCCTCACACACTTACAGACTGTGAGACCAGAACTCACCAAAAATAAACATTCATGTTAATGCTTCTCTCTCTCTCTCTCTCTCTCTCTCTCTCTCTCTCTCACACACACACACACACACACACACTCCTCTCTCTCTCCTTCCCTGTCTCCAAACCCATGGCATATGACCTTCTGTTAAATAGATAAAGAATGCGCTTATCAGTCATGCAAATGAGGCTGAATTCATTTTGCACAACAGATGGTCTCATAGATAATGATGATGGAGGAGAGAAAATTAAATGTCTCTTGCACGGTGGTCATGGCAACCGAGCTCAGAGTAATATCAATAATAAGCGCTGTGCATAATAAGGTTGTCAGTCCTGTGAATCAAAGTCTGCAGCTAAAGAAGCCTCAGTGAGGCCTCAGAAGTTTACCAGGGTTTCCATTACACTGACTGCGATATAGTTCTGCCTCGCTTTTGGATTCCATTTCTCCACTGTGCCATTTGCCTGGCTAATTACTGCACAGTTAATTATCATGGAAATTATTGCTTTTTACAGATGATATGGTAGGACAAAGCTGTGTGCTTGGACATGATCATTTAAGCTGTGAAAGCTATAATATTTAGCATAATGTACACGTGTACAGCATGTTATTATGTAATGGGAATATTTAAACTACTTAACTACCTTGAATCAGTATCTGGTATCTGCTGTATGTGAGGGAGATATTTGTAGCCCTTTTCAAGAAAAGGAGAAAGACCATACTGAGGAACTGGATTTAAAGAATCTGGAATTTAGATGCTACAGATGCCAGCCAATGTCCAAGCCAAACTGGTGACAACTGAGCATGTTTGGAGACTGCAGTCATAACCTGTGCTGCTCCATCCCAAGTTTAGCCTCCGTAGCATAAACTTCAGAATTGGAATAAGATATTAGGATTCTGATGCTACAAAGTCCATAAAATATCCAGGCTAAAAGAGTTATGTCGCAGGACATATTATTGTTGATTTTAATTGAATTAATTTGTTTTAAGTGAGTGATGCTTTGTCATGCTGAACACAGCATAATACAGCACAGCACACAGTGCACCACAACAAAATGTGACCTCTGCATTTGACGCATCCATGGAGCAATGGGCAGCTAACATAGACAGCACCCAGGGAGCAATACTTGGGAATGGTACATAGCTCATGAGTATCTCTGTAGTACCGTTACAGGAGACTAGAACTACTGACCTTCTGATCACTGAGCCAACTCCCTAACCATTACATTGACATGTTTCAAGTTTATTTGGACTCCATTACCTGTTTAGCCTGAACAATTTGACAGAATTCAGAATAAGGGGAAGTAAAGCAAGAGTCCAGTGAATTCAGATGTTAAGGAGCACATCAAATCGTTCAGGCTAAACTGGTGATGGCAAATTTGAAGTATTAACAAACTACTTGAACCTATACAAGTTCTGCTTTGATGTCTGCTGATCATTTTCTCTCCTGAAGTATGAAGAACTATATCATAAATAAGGGCCTGTGTCCACCAAACACTGCTTGCACGGTTTATTTCATGCACCCAATCTCTACGTCTCGAAGACATGTGAGTATCAAGTTCAAACCTTGCCACTAATGCCAAGATGCAATTTCTCTCCATTGTAAAGATAATCTTGTCAGGTAAACTACCGAACGCAGACATACTAAACAAGCGCTAAGGAATGTGCCGGGAAAGCGCTCTGAGTGAGCAGGGATTTGACCATTCTCAGCACAAAAAAAACATGTTTGGTGGACACAGACCCTAATGGTTCACTTTTGCAAGCACTTTACAGTAGGTGAACAAATTAGCATATCAATCATAGTCTGTTTTGTATATTTCACCACTAGCATTTGGGAAGAATTGTAAACCAAATAGGAGTTATGTAGTCAAATCCTGCTTCAGATGCTTGTTGGGGAAATATACCCCTTAATCCACTATGTCAAAACCCATGAATGGTTGTCCACTTAAATAAAGACCTTGCATAGAATGTTTAATATCATATGATGTTCATAGTACTGGGGAAACTTAACTACTGTGGAAATGTAAGTACTTTAAAAATATCTGTTATCTGCTGTCTGGGTAGGGAGAGGGGGAGATTTATGTAGCACCTACCAAGAAAAGGTAAAAGGCTAAACAGAGAATAAACTGGTGGTGAAATCAGCAAAAATACTTTATATCATATTTTTAGAATCACTTTTTTAAAATTAATTTTAATTAATTTCTTTGATGAGCTAATCTAATAATTGGTGATCATGTCTATTGGTATGTGATATCTGAGGTAATATCTTTAATGAAACCCTTGCAGGCAAAATGAAATTAAACAATTTTTCTTGTTGTATATGTAATGTTTATAGTGCAACCATCGTTGTGTAATCAACCTCTACTCATTTGTCATTTTGCCCGATTCCATGTCCGAATACAGCCTTATTCCAAGGTTCTTTGCCAACCCACTCCAGCGTGCATTTTCTCACTTGCACGTGGAACGTGGGACTGATGTAATAAGCAAGACCGCCTGCATCCTTCCTGTGTGCCCACCTCTGGTCTGACTTCCTGAGAGATGAATCAGCCCTTTTTTCCTGATCGGGCTGATTGAGACGAGGATGGCAGAGGCTGCCGGGCTCCTGTCTGCCAGTCCTGCCGTCTGGATGGAGCACCGGCACTGCTCCTGCCGTCTGCCACCAGCCTTGGCTGAATATAGCTCCACTAATAAAGGCTGGCTCAGGGAGCTGGGAGAGGCAGAGGGAAGGAGGGAGGGAGAGAGAAAGGGAGGAAGAGGGGGGAGGAAGAGCAGCCGCAGTGGTTTAATGTGGTATGTGGAGCTCTGAGAAACTGGAGGAAGATGGAACCCCAGCACGAAAAGGCTGAGGTGAAGAGGCTTAGAGAAGGAGACATGAAAAGGGCTAACTGGGTTGTAAACAAAGAGGAAACGAGGACAGTGTCTGAGATGAAGGACGGAACACTATGGGTTAAAATGAAAGCACCTCACAGAAAGATGAGCAAATGCAAGAAAAGTGGGCCATGATTGCAGAGTTAGTAGGGGAAAAAGAAATTAAATAATACAAGGCTAACCAAATAAAACAAGTGTGAAACAAAAGACATGCAAAGAGATGGGGAATGGAGGAACCTGAACGGAAGCAAAGTAAAAAGAAAGGAACACATGACGGAAAAAGAATCCAGTCGCCGCCTTTAGACTATTCCTTTGTGTAGAAAACCCAAGCTTGTGCAGGAAGACTGACGGTGGTCTCACTGGCCTCCCGCTTCCCTACGCCTTATTCCAAATCCGGTAATTAAATTTCATACATCAGTAATGGGTGAATGAGAAACGCTGCCGATTTTATGAAGCCAAAGCGATAGGCAGAACGCGCTCCACGTGTGAGAACACACAGGCTCCCAGATGGGCCGTCTATGAAGGCTTCTGTGTCCTACTTTAACCGCCCCTGTAAATAATACATTCACTCTCTGACTGGAGGAGGAATAAAGAGATGGAGAGATACCCACAGTGCACTGCTTCCACACTCCCTCTGAACGGCACAGGGGAAAGATGGGCTGAAACACTGCAGCAAGTGCAGGATATATAGGAATTATGTGATAAATTATACATGTACAGATCTGAGTCTGCTACTGAATGGTGTCATGTAGTGCATTAGAAGGTCTCACTTTTAAAGCTGCATTGTTGTATTTTTATTTTCACATCTGCCGCCTCAACATCTGTGGTTATCCAACTCCATGTTGTCACCAAAAATTACACTCAGAATTCTGCATGATGAGGATGAATATGCAGTGAGTGACACTGAGAAGAAACAAGCGGAGGAAAACAGAGAAAAGCTGGAACGAGTGGGAGGCTTCTTTAATTGGCGGATCTTTCTTTCATTTTTATATTCTCCTCACGCTGTTTTCATATCTTTCTGCATCCCTGTGCTGCACTTATCTCCTTCACTCTCTGTGTCACAGCTTCTCTCTCTCTCTCTCTCTTTCAGGCAGGAGGCAGCTCCAGCTCATGTGCGCTGGGCTGTAGCAGAGCAGCTAATGACGTCTGCACTGCCTCCCAGTCCATTGGCCAGAGAATCGGATCAGCATGAGGGCTGAGTGAATGCACAGAGGGTGTGTGCGTGTGCGAGAGAGAGAGAGTGAGAGAATGAGAGACATGCACACAAGAAAAATGGCCGCCAGATTCTTTTTACTCATCTAAAAGTGAGCCATTTCTGCTACACTGTTCACTGAAAAAAAAGATTTTAAATAAATGAAAAATATTTTTAAAAAATAATTTTATTTTAAATAAATTAGTTAATTATGTTTAATAAATTATACTCAAATTTACATATAAAATAAAAAATAATCTTATCAAAATACATGTTTGGGCATTCATATATTAAATACATGTAAGAAATTAAGGACAGGGCAGGACAGGAGTATTCAACTAAAATTTAAAGAGGTCCGGAAGATCATAATGTTTGACATATCAACTGCCAAATAAAATCTATTTTTGTTGTGCACTTTTCTTTTTTGGTATTTTGTTTCTTATTTTTCTCTCCCTTTCTCTGTCTCATCCATCTTTTTCTTAACTTACTCCATCTCACCCGTCTATATCTCTCCCTTTCTCTCGCTCAGTCATCTGTATCTCTCCCTTTATTTTCTCAACATGTCTTGCTATCTTTCTTTCTCTTTCTACCATAAAGGTAAAGGGTAAAGGTAAAAGACACATTGCAAGCATGTTATACTGTGTATGTGCATGTGCTTGGAATCTACAAAAATGTGTGTATGTGTGTGTCCTATTATGTAAGTGCAACTAAGGACAGGTAATATCATTTCTTTTCTCCTTTCCTTTCATGTCCCAGATGTAATGAAGTTCCCACTGACAGACATCAGCACTACAGCCCATTTACGTTGCACTATTCATCTCGTAGTCCCCAGCATGGTAAGCTATCAGTTTCACTTGTTTATCGAACAGAATGTCACAAAGGACATATGTACAGAACTCATAAATAGCATCAATATATTTGTAATTCATGAATGGAAATCACAGATATCCTCGTATCAAATTGAATCAGGACAAGTAGGACATGAGATGAGTGACAGTGAAGTCACTGGAATACATGAGAATGAAATAATCAGTGTGAAAAGCCTCTAGATAGTAAGACCATATATCCCTCAACAACAGCTGCAAAGAGGTAAATATTTATTCAATGTACGCTAGTGGCTAGTAAAACTTTTATTAGGAACTGGTTATCACATGAGAGTCCAGCTTTGAATACATGAATGGGAATTGCAATGGATATTTATTAAATGGAAAATATAACAGTGTTGGCCATTAATACATTGGAAGAATTCACATCATATTGGGGAATATGGGTTAAGTACTTACCACCGCTTATGTGCGATTTTATTTTTTCAAATGAATGATGTTGGTAAGGCGGCACGGTGGTGCAGTGGTCAGAGCTGCCGCCTCACAGCGAGAAGGTCCTGGGTTCAAACCCCAGGGACGACATTTGTTAGCTCAAGATGAACTAATGCTTGCTATTTCCACTGACATTTTATGCTGCATGTATTGGATGTCAGAAAGGTAGCACTTGTGCAAAGCATGTCCAAAGTCCAAGGCTGGATTTTATATGGCAATTTTTGCGGCAAAATTCTGAGCACGCAGTGGAACAAAAAAAAAAAGTATACTAATTCAATTGTGTGTTTGCCTCAGTTGGGCTGTGTCCTGCACTTAATAGTCTGGTAGGTAAGGCAGTCTTATCATACTTTTCTATGTGGTAGTATGCATCTCAGGAAATAGCCGGTGTTGTAGTTTAAAGGCTCTCAACGCACTAGGTAGTGCACATGGAGTGTCACATGTGCCCTATTTAACTTGGTACACCACAAAATTCTCTTTATGCATGCAACTCTGCCAGTGTTCACGCTCCACTCTGCCTTCCTCATTTATTGGCATCGGTATCGGCAGATATAAGCATGAAAAGACTGGATTTCAGCATCGGTCAATAATTCTCTTATCCCTCATAAGGATGGATGGATAGATAGATAGACAGATAATTTAAAAAAAAGTTAATCTTTAAGTAACATCAAGCAGAAATCAAATGAAATTTTCTTGACATTTGTGACTCTACACGGCAAAACTAGTCGCTTGTCGCAAATTTTCCAAATTGAGTTATTGTTTTCATGAAAGGGCATAAAAACGATACCTATATCAAATGAATCGGACGACATATGACTGAGATATCAACATTCAAAGGAGTCGGGTTTCTCCTGTCATGCCAAGTGAGAAACGGAGAAATCTGCCTTTGAAGTTGACTATCGACGTAGCACTTACAGGTGCTTGGTGCGGTCGCCACTACATTTGTATTTACGGTAGCCTACGCTGCATTCACAGCCACACGGATAGCCTACCTGCGTTAGGTTAACTGAACTCGGGAGACGAAGACGGATTCCGGAGAAATATCTTCACGCTAGTCAACCAGTGGATTTACCGTAAATATTGAAGTAGAGCGGTCAAAACAGAAACTTTTAACATTCTGCTGGAACTGAATTCCTCACCTCAAGAAAGTCAGGTTTTTAGGACGGAAAGGGTAAGTTTTTCAGCTAAATTTATTCACAACAGTACAGTATAGACCTTCCACTGTTTCAAAACACTAAAAACTAAAAATCCTAAATTTTACCCCACACAACATACACGGTTGCTTTTCTCGGAAACCTCCGTTGTGACAAGCGACTGCTTTGCCGTGGAGGGTCACATTTTTGAGCAGTGACAAAATCCAAACAAGTCCCCCAGACTCTCTGCTGCCTTCATTACTATAGAGCCACGGTATATACTGTAGAGGATCAAAATGGCAGCTAATAACACGATCAGTCAAACACCCACAGTTTTCACTTACAAATAATTTCTATTTTAATCAATAAGCGTCCTTTGATTACATTTATGTTTCTGTACTTTATGTGTGTCCGTCTGTCCATTCATCTCAAACCATCTGAACATATGCTGCATATCTGAGATGTCAGTAAACACTTCCCCTGGGCTAACAGCTGCTGCAGCATTACATGACTGTGGAAAGCATTTTAACAAGCTTTATATAGCATGAATAATTCCAATCACTTGAAATCATTTAAATGTGTCCAGCATCTTTGTTTATTATGTCACAAGACACAGTTTTTAGGGATCTTATTAGATTAGGCTGTTTTCTAAACTACTTGTTAAATAAACGTACATCCTTCAAACTTTGCTTCAGGTAGCAATCCACTATGAATTTGGTATGGACTGTGAATGGCTGGAGAACTGTTGAGGATAGCACAGAATCTAGCAAGCTACGAAACACAAAAGACTGGACCTCATTCACCAAGTTTTTCACTCATTCATCTGTTATCTGAACCACTTAACCCCACCTGGGGTCACGGGGGGACAGGAGCCTATCCCAGGTACTTACAGGCGGCGCCAACACACTGCAGGGCACACACACACACAATCACACTCACGTCTTATGGGACCAATTTAGAGTCACAATTAACCTACACTGCATGCTTTTGGACTGTGGGAGGAAACCGGAGCACCTGGAGAAAACACACGCAAACAGGGGGAGAGCACACAAACTTTACACAGAAAGGCCCTACAGCCAACAAGGGGATTGAACCCAGGACCTTCTCCTTGTGAGGCGGCAGCGCTCACAGCTACAGTGCCGTGAAAAAGTATTGGCCCCCTTCCTGATTTCTTATTTTTTGCATGTTTGTCACACTTAAATGTTTCAGATTATCAAACAAATTTAAATATTAGACAAACATAACCCATGTAAATGCAAAATGCAGTTTTTAAGGGATAATTTAATTTCTTAAGGAAAAAAAAACTATCCAAACCTACATGGCCCTATGTGAAAAAGTAATTGCCCCCCCTTGTAAAATCATAAAGTAATGGTGGTTAATCAAATTTTTTGGAATTCTGAGTGCAATTTCACCAGCCACACCCAGGCCTGATTACTGCCAGACCTGTTGAATTAAGAGATCACTTAAAAAGTAGCCCAAAAGATCCCAAAAAAGGAAGACATCATGCTGCGATCTTAAGAAATTCAGGAACAGACGAGAAACAAAGTAATTGACATCTATCATTCTGGAAAAGGTTACAAAGCCATTTCTAAAGCTTTGAGACTCCAACGAACCACAGTGAGGGCCATTATTCACAAACAGAGAAAACATGGAACAGTGGTGAACCTTCCTAGGAGTGACTGGCCTATAAAAATGACCCCAAGAGCGCAGCGACGACTCATCTAAGAGGTCACAAAAGAACCCAGAACAACATCTAAAAACTGCAGGCCTCACCTGCTTCAGTTAAGGTCATGACTCCACCATGAGAAAGAGACTGGGCAAAAATGGCCTGCATGGCAGAGGACGAAAACCACTGCTGACCAAAAAGAACATAAAGGCTGGTCTCACTTTTGCCAAAAAACACCTTGATGATCCCCAAGTCTTTTGGGACAATATTCTGTGGACTGACAAAACAAAAGTTGAACTTTTTGGAAGGTGTGCATCCCATTACATCTGGCGTAAAAGTAACACAGCATTTCAGAAAAAGAACATCATGCCAACAGTCAAACATGGCGGTGGTAGTGTGATGGTCTGGAGCTGCTTTGCTGCTTCAGGACCTGGACAACTTGCTGTGATTGACGGAACCATGAATTCTGCTCTTTACCAAAAAATCCTGAAGGAGAAAGTACGGCCATCAGTTGGTGACCTCAAGCTGAAGCCTACTTGGGTTCTGCAGCAGGACAATGATCCAAAACACACCAGCAAGTCCACCTCTGAATGGCTTAAAAAAACGAAAATGAAGGTTTTGGAGTGGCCTAGTCAAAGTCCTGACCTGAGTCCAATTGAGATGCGGTGGCATGACCTTAAAAAGGCGGTTCATGCTCGGAAACCCTCCAATATGGCTGAATTAAAACAATTCTGCAAAGAAGAGTGGGCCAAAATCCCTCCACAGCGATGTGAAAGACTCATTGCCAGTTATCGCAAACGCTTAATTGCGGTTGTTTCTACTAAAGGTGGCACAACCAGTTATTAGGTTTAGGGGGCTATTACTTTTTTCACATAGGGCCATGTAGGTTTGGATAGTTTTTTTTCCTTAATAAATAAAATCATCACTTAAAAACTGCATTTTGTGTTTACTTGGGTTATCTTTGTCTAATATTTACATTTGTTTGATAATCTGAAACATGTAAGTGTGACAAACATGCAAAAAAATAAGAAATCAGGAAGGGGGCAAATACTTTTCACAGCATTCACAGCACTGTAAGTTTTTCTTTCCTTAAATGTGCAAATAATTTTAAAACTGTAGAATCGAAGAAAAACCTTTAAGCTAATGTTTTGCACTAATACTGTAAGCATGCAATAAATTATGTGTAAGAGAACTCTTCACCCTTTATAGACTCTGTTCTTAGCTAAAAACAAATCATAATAAGAAAACACTGGCGAATGTCAGATATGAATGTCCTTTTTTGTGAACATGAAAAAAGGAATGTCTTTGTGAAAACTGCATGAGTTGGTCTTAAGAACAAATTTCTTCTTGACAATGCTTAGTGAATGAGACAACAAATTGTCATTACCTGGAATTGCTACCAAACCATAAAGCATTATATTTTATGGTTTTAATGGGTATGTTGTTGGGTATGCTGATTCAGAAAAGCTGCAGTGGTCATAGGTCATAAGTAATATTAATAATCATTAAACATAATGGAGAACTCTCACATGCCAAAATCCCAGTGGATCTCTCAGCATTTACTACTAATACACACATGATGTGGACGTAATCTACATCATTCACACATCTGTGACTGATGATGAGTTAGTTGATAAGTGATTGTTGAACAGCTGTGTAAAGGGAACTATACACACTATATATTGTTGCAGCATTGACACTGTGATTGACACTTCAACAATCATTACATCACAGGATGTGTGCAATGTCACAAGTGAGACAAATTCAAATGTCATGCTTCCTTTGCAGTTTTCTGGTTCAGATTTTTCTTCTACAAAAGAAGTCAGTTTGAACTTATTTAGTCAGATTCAGGGTTTCTTGGATAAAGTTCAAGTAAGAATTGTTCTCACAAAAAAAGTAAACTTTATTGATATGTTCTAAACCAATGCAGTAAAAATTACCCCAATCCTTTAAAATGATTAATTATTTCCAAAAGAGCTATGTGGTTAAAAGACATTACCATTTATCACAGATAAATGATTGCAATGTACAGATTTACCAATATCACACAGCCCTAGTTGTTTGATTTACAAACGGAATAATTTTGCTGCAGCTACATGTTGGCTACTTCAGCATTAATAAATGATGAATTCAATATTAAAAGTGAACTAAACAGGTAGAAGGTGTTGCCTCTTCACTGAGACGGTGTGCTATCTAATTTGTGTTTTGCAAAGCTGTTTTATGCTAACAAAAGATTTTGTTAACCGTTTTTGAACCTTGAAACCTCCCTCCAACATTTTAAATGAAGGTCATAGCTTTTTTTAGCTCCAAAAACCGCAGACAAAAAGGAGAATTCACCTAACAGAGACACAACCGCTAAGCTACCACACAGCAAATATCTGGAAGGCGAAAGGAGAATGTGGCTCGACTGTGGCTCCTCTGCTCCAGACACCTTTACTCCCCCGAAGGGAATTCGCTCTGCCCTCCGTCAAAACAAACCCAGCTATAAATGGAAGCTAATTACAGGAGGAGGAAAGACTTAGGCGGTCTCGGTGCGGAGGCAAAAAGCTCCTTCCGCACGCCTCTGAGCGGGTTGGCTTTTTTTTGAGCCAGGGCTGGGCAGGCGAGAGCGGATTTGGTCCCTCTCGGTTGGATGTGAAGTGGGGCGGCTGCCAGCGAGGTGGGGAGGGCGAGCGCACCGGGCCACACCAGCATGTGATTGATGTACTGCTCGCTGCAGCTGCCTGCCTCAGCGTGGAGCCAAGATAGGGGCTGCAGAACACAGATTAGCCCTCACACACTTACAGCTGGATTTTGGAAAAAGAGATTAATCAACCATCAAGGACATGCCTTATGAGGACTTTCGTGTCTACACAGACAACAGTACTGTAAAACCTACGGTTATGTTTTGGTTTTATGTATCATAAGTTGCAGAATATAACACTATAATTTTGGGGAGCCAGGTATAGACACAAAGCTGCAAAACAGATTCTAAAGTCTAGTCTAACTGCATGGTGGAAAACAGGAATAAATATTTACATCTATAGGAGACAGAGTGGAAGGAAACCTTAATTTATTCAAACAAATCTTCTCATTTTCTCATTTAATCGTACAGGCAAGGGTTTCTGAAGTCAGTACAGATTCTTACAAGCCAATTTGGTATCTGGGGAGTTTTCACTAGTAGAACACAGACAAAAGATGTTCCTTTTACACTATATTTTCATTTTACACTAATATCTACTATATTTATAACATCATTTTCTGTTCAGACTGTCTCTCCTGTCCGCTTGAAATCCTGTCTCCTTAGACTGATCCGCTATGACTGGTAATTTGGGGTAAAACTTACTTAAAAGTCTGTGTAGTCTAAACCGCTCTTAACTCTAAAATCTGTTCCCTTCACTGTTATGACAGAAGGTCAGATGATTAATCTAACTGACATATCTGACAAAAAAGGGTATGTAGTTTGGTGAAATCTCCAGCCTGAAAATATTTATCCTTACCACAGTAACATTACAGCAAATCACAGTATGACCACAGCACTGATACTGTAAAAAATATCACCATTTAAGGTGGAGAATAATGAAATACATAAGTGCAATACATAATCAGTGCAGTGGTTAGCGCGGCCCGCTCACAGCGAGAAGGTCCTGGGTTCGATCCTGGGGTCGGCCATAGGGTCTTTCTGTGTGAAGTTTGCACGCTGTCCCTGCGCCCTCCAGGTGCTCCGGTTTCCCCGCACAGTCCAAAAGCATGCACTATAGGTTAATTGGCAACTCTAAATTGGCCTCATATGTGTAAGTGAGAGTATGGTTGTGCGAGTGCGTGTGCCCTGTGGTGTGTTGGCGCCTGCCCAGGGTTAGTTGCTGCCTTGCCCCCCTTAGTTCCCGCGAAAGGCTCCGCTCCCTGCGACCCCAACAGGGATTCGGTGGTTCGGATAATGAATGAATGAATGAATGAATGAATCATATGGATTTCATGGACAACTCCAAACTCTGCTGTCTGAAGGGCCAGTGTTTTAGTATTAAATCCAATAAAAACATTCTTGTTACAATTCCTACAAATGTGGGCATGAGACTGGAAACTGGATTCTCTCAAAAGACCTCAATTTCAACCATTCAAGAACATCAAATTCTTTTCCAAAAACAATCAATTAAATTTTGTCCATGCTTCAAACTGTCTGTGTAACATTTTCTAACATTCACTTTGTAATGGAATAACTCATATTAAGATTTTACTATCATACAGTGCTGGGGAGACTAAGTAAATGATTTGCAGTAAGTTCATATTGTCTCCTCTGTCTTCCAGCTTCACGGCTCTAACAAATAGCATGCAGGAATGCAGTCGACACGTGCCAATTGGCAAAGCCCTGTTTCCACTCTGTGCACTGGAGCTTTAAATGGAACCGTGTCAGTCAGGTTAAAAAACATCAATGCCTATTCAGAAGAGACAACAGCACCCATTAGACTTCTCCAGTCAGGTAGGATGGGTTTTAGACAATAGAATGAGGTGACCACACCTGCTGTAACAAAGCACACAATAAATAGCAAAAAAGCCAATGCTGTGCTCCATGGATACAACACAGTCAGAGAGAGAGAGAGAGAGAGAGAGAGAGAGAGACAGACAGACGTGTGGGATGAGGTTTTGAGTAAGAGGAGGGATTGGATGTGATTCCACTACTATGGTACATTCAAAAACTTCTACAGCAAGAAGGAACATGTGGACTAGGATTAGCACAATGGCTCTCTAGAGCACACTGCAAAAGCTTGCAGGATTAGAGCAGATTTAATAGAATTTCTGATCAAAAGGCCAGTTTCCACTTTCTCTGACAATACCTTACACACGATAAAGGTCAGAAAAAGTGGAATGTAAGTGGATAAATATATAAAAATCAATACAACAGAAGAAGACAGGAGAAAGGAATGAAACTGCAAACAAACGTGATATAAAAGTGCAACCAAACAAACAAATATCTGTTTACTGGATTCCTGATGTGTAAACGTGTACGTGACTGTAGAATAAGAGCTATCACCACTAACACAAAATTATTTGATCATATACAGTAATACACATTTTAAGTACGATTTTGCATACAAACAGTTGCAGATAATGCAGCCCAATTAAAATAAATTATGGTGAAATATCCAGAGAATTCTATGCAACAGCACAACCCCAGAGCTCTTGGTCTATAAATGTTTCTACATAAACCTGACACGATATAAGTTAAGGAGTGTGGTTTTGATATTCTGTAAAAATAATAAGGCGGTCACTGAACTATATTAATAGCTGCTAACTAACATGACTTTAGAAATTGAACTGAGCTGATCAATGGTCCAATGACATATTTTTTGCCTGTCTTATAGCCTAGCCTTTAGAGATGTTAAAATGACCAGCTTCCTGAGAATCAAATTTGAAGCCCTTATGCACATCTTACTGCAATTTCATGTCATTACTCAGCACAGACTCTGCACTTGAGCAGATACAATATTTAAAGAGTTCCCCTGCTATAGGCCTTATACATACTGTTATATAGTGTATGTACAGAAACCAGCTGTGTAAACTCAGAAAGTGGCATTTGTTTATAACTGTGTCATCCTCCTCCCACCTCAAAAACATCATCACACATGTGAAACAGAAAATTAAAGCAAACTAAATTAGTAAACCCTGTAGCCGGAGTCACGTGACAATTTATAAATCCTAGGTTCAAATCATGCTCAAATCAAGCTTTATTCTGCTTTTGAGAGACTGGATAACATTGGATAATGTAATTCTCTCTGGATAAAGACCTCTGATAAATGCTGTAAATGTAAATACAGTATATGAAGGCATGTATTGAGATAAATATTAATTGAATGAATGAATGAATGAATTAAAGGTCCCATATTATGAAAAAAATTACATTTTCTGTTCTTTGGACATCCATTTGGGTCTGCACTGCTTCTACACACACTGTAAGTTTGATTAAAATGGTCAACTGTGTTAGTATTAATTTGCGAATGTCATACATTGTTTGCTTAAACCAAAACACACCAAATGTAACTGCAATCATAGGTCTTCCTGACTGGTATACAGATTTTGACTGACTCTAAAGAGATTTTGAAAAACCAACCAGCATATGATTAGCACATAAAATAAAAGCGTATGGACAGGTGGGACCTTCTTCATTATCAATTTTAATTCCGCTTTAGCAGCGTAATGAAACTCCATGCCGTAGAGGTCACAGGCTCTCTGGCGTCTTCCCCTGCCCAGGTGGGGGAGAACAGTTAACTAGACGTGTTCGGCTGGTGATTCGGTGCATTTTAAAGAGGCTCTGTGCTCTACATGGGCAGGTGAGGCCCAGCTGGTGGAGGAGGTTCAACACTCCTCACCTTGAGCTGACTAGCCCTGGGGGGAACAAGATGGATGTCCTCTCTTGCTTTTTTTGGGAAGGTCGCACCAGGAGGCGAGGGCAAAATTGCAGTTGCTTACAAGTCCCACTCTGTCTACAAAAGCGGTGAACTTAAACTTTAGGCCGTTCTACTGAGGAAAAAAAAAGAATGCCTAACCTAGAGATGTGCGGCGCCGTTTTTTGGAACGATACATTGTTGTTTATATTCAGTCACAGTTACGGTTCCATCCAAGGTTTATGTTCACACATATATCTTCCTGAATTGTTCATGTACATTGTCCCATCATGAAATAGACTCATAATAAAACACTGTTATCACTTTCTGCAGCCAGCTTTCTCTTACGCATACTCATAAAGCCTGTCATAATGGCATGTCTCTTTGAACTAGCATGAAAGGACTAGGATAAAACAAAGGCTTGGAACAAAGTGTGAACATTAAGTGTTCCATGTTGGACTAAGACAAAAGGACTGCTCATAATAAAACCCTGCCTGTGTGACAGAACCTCAGTCTAGCCACATTAACACAAAAGTGCATCATTCATAAGCTGTCAAAATCCCATTCACCGCAGCATTCCCAAACCAGAGCCATGACACAAGGCTTCACATCTGAGTCCACCAAAAAATGGACACTGCTACCAGCATGCATAACTTGATGGAGGTAATGGAATGTATAGTTTCCTCAAATGATTCTACCGAATGAGTTCCGTAAATGAATGTTACGACTCAGATCCAGTGCTGATTTGGAAAGTTGGTCCCTCTTCTCAAAAGAGCTGTAATCCGTCCGTTTTTAGCCTGCCCCACTTGGTGGTCGGCCTGTGTTTGTTTGTTTGCTCTGATGCAGCTGAGTAAACAAACAGCATTTTACAGGCTCCCAGCTTAGTCCAATTAAAGAGCGCATCAGCCAGAACGGGGAAATGGATGGTTTGTGGTGGAGGAGTGAAGCTGCCTGGATTGTTCATGTAAACAATGCTGAGAGATACGACTGTGCTATGAGTTGAAATTCAGGATCAGTCCCCGTCGGGCAGTGATGTGGCTGGACAGGGTGGAGCGTTTAAATTCTGCCAGGTTCAAATGCAATTACTCGCAACCATGTGTCAAATTTTTCATTCAAAACTACTCAATCTACAGGGCTGGACAATTAATCGAGAATTAATCAAAACCACCATTCAGAATCGCTAATCAACATAATCTAGCCCGTGTCAATTATTTCTGAAATTCTGTTAATACTCTATCCAGTGTGTGTTCACGTACTGGCCCCTTAAATACATAATAGCATGTGTGTTGTTACTCTAATGGACCCTCCTGAGCTTTTTGTTTGGGCAGCCACCAGGGGCCACAATTGGGGTGTTTTTAGGTTTTGAGATTATGTCATTGTTTGCCTGGTTTTGTCCCCTTGTTCTACCTGATTTATATAACACCTGGTTTCAATTACGTTTTTTAAATTCGTTTGTTGATAAGCTGATTCCTTGTTTAGTTTTAGACAAGCCAGATTCGGAGCTTGACGTTAGGTCATCGTTACACTACCTTTTGTTTGTCTGTTTCAGAGTTTTTGAGATTCATCACCATGGCCAGCTAGGCTTGCCTACGCAACCTGGAAGCATGGCTCTTGAAAGCTTGCTGTACTGAGACTCTATGGAGCTCCGTCTGAGCTGTTTGACGTATGCTTCACTGTTGCTACGTGGACGTGGAGTGCAAGACATGAACTTCAGCTCAGTTCATAATGTGTGTTTACGTCTGACCAGTTTTGTTTAGTGGACTTTGCGTTAGAGACGACATATCGTCGAGCTCTACACTAAGCCTTGTAAATAGTTGTAAAGTGGGGGTTGTGGTTTTCTGGTAGGATAACAGCAAGACCTTCAGCAAGACCTTTAACTCCAGGCTGCTCCAGGTTGCTTCAGAAAATAGAAGTCACTCTGGATAAGAAAATCTGTAAAATGCCTTAAAAGCAAATCTAAACTCTTACCCAACATGGCTGTAGAATATGAACTGAGGTACTTAATGCCCCAATCCCAGGTTTTCTGCATGTCTCATAACCTTTAGAGATGTTAAAATGACCAGTTTCAACAGATGTCTTGCTGCAATTTGATGTCATTACACAGAACCCAATCTCTACAATGTCCAATGCATTAACTACAGGATTCCCAAATCAGAGTCACAAAAGGATTGAAATCACATCTGGGTCCAGTATTAATGGACTTAATCATGTGTAAAATTATCCGTTCCAAACCACTCAGCCGACATGTGAGGACTGCAGGTCTTCTATGACAAAAAAAGCAGAATCTAATAAACATCGTTACCCAGAGGTAATCACACACACATTGGGTTCAAAAATAGAAAAACTTAAGTCAATAGTTTTTACATATCTTGTGTCAACATACATTTGCTTTGTCGTCAGTCATGGATACTAGTAAACGCAACCACCCTATCAGAGAAAAAAAAGTCAAGACACAGTCAAAAGTCCACATTTCAAAAGCTGGTAGATAGTCATGACTCAACCAAAGTATTTCAGGATTATTTTTAGAGGTTGTAATAAATAAGTCAGTGACAAGTGCAGGTAGTCTTCTAGGTGCTCCACGCGAATGTTCAACAGCACAATATGTAGAATTAATATTGCAAATAAAAGTGGAGCACATAGACTCACGTACAGTAAACACAGTGAATGAATAAAGATACTGATATTTTGCATACATATTTATAGTCTTGTTATTTTTATTAATTTTGCTGCGGTGCCAGTTTCATAAGCAGTGTGTTACTGAAAATCCTGACGTATAAAATTATCTACACCAACCACTATCCACACTCACATGCACCCCACCTACATAATGATAGAATCAGTGTAAAGATACAGCTGTTCAGAGCTCTCATACACACACACACGCCCCAGACTGAGCTCCTTGGCATACGATATTACCTGGACACAGCCTCTCCCCAGCCTCCTCCCTGTTCACTGCCCCCGTCCAGAGTGCAGTGGTGGTCATGAAGCACGCCTCGGTGAGCCTCACCTCCCAGTGGGCAGCAGCGTCTGCTGGAGTGGCCCTCTAATGAACCCACAGCTGGACACGGCCACGCACAAGGGCAGGCAAAGTCAGTCCAGTTCCCACTCCACAGCCCCTAATTTACAGGCAGCCAGGGGCAGCAGCCCACACCCCCGACTGCAGCAGGCACCAAGTTACCCCATGCACACCCCAGGCTGGACAAACACTCTAGGGCCACAGACGAGGAAACACAAAAACAATGTGTTTGTGAGGGAATTTGTTCAAAGTCTGTTTGTGCTGTTCAGTATAACACAATTTTACAAATGGTTGTTTCCTGTGATCAGACATCCTCTAATGTGATTTTTTAAATATAAATTATTAAAGCTACAGCAGACATTTACACTGACTTTGAACAGTATGGTATGTTCCTCTAATACTGACTAATTATCAGCTGGATTTTATGTCAAAAAGAAACTTACAATTTAAGTGACAATAAATAAAATGAATCTCTCAGTAATGTGATAATATGAAAGTTTCATGGCAAGAATAAAACTATGAACAACTTTCATTACTATTATTGTGGCTAATTATGGGGCTATACTATATGAGGCAGTTGGTAGCATAATGGTTAGGGCATTCACTCTGTGATCAGAAAGTCACTGGTTATAATCACGGACCGCTAAAGGTACTCATGAGCAAGGCACCGTCCCCAAGCACTGCTCCCTGGGCACTGCACATATTAGTTTCGCACTGCTCCTTCATGGGTGGGTCAAATGCAGAGGTCACATTTGGACATGGTGGAAATAATCACTCACTTTTACTCATTATGATGATTATTGTTATTATTACTATTATTATTCTGTTATAACTACAATTATTATATTATTTCTATTATTGCTGGTAGTAATAATGTTTTACTGTATGATGATCCCAAGTGCAAGACATCCCTAGTTGTCACACAACTAGGAACAATGTACTCAGAGACCAGACCTGTACCACTTGTAATTCCAGGGGAATATTTTAGTTAATATTGTCTTGGCAACATCTTTGCAAAGTATTTCTCATTCTGTAGCCTTATCAAGCCTTTTTATTGATAGGATCAAATGTAGAAGTATACTAGAATTGTATTTCTGACCACAGCTTTCACATGGACTCTACACTTCTGTTTACTCAGATTTTATAAATGATTTTTATGATTTTGTGTCATTTAGACCACAGTTGTTATTTGTATCATAGCTTTTTGCAGGCTTTGACTTTCTCTTTTGTCTGACCATGCTTTTTGCTCCAAACTATATATTTTAATAAAACCCCATCTGCAAGTATGAGTATCTCATCATTACATACATACATACACCCCAAGTTATTTAAATACATCTGTAAAATGTTTGCAGAGTCTCTAGAAAACTTTAAAAATAAAAAAAAGTTTGATGTTCACAATATAGTAAAGCACAATTCATAAACGGATAATTGGAGTCTGCAGGACTGTCGCAGCAATTATCCCACAACCACCACATGGTCAACCATTTAGGGCTTTAGTAGAAGCTTAGTTCCTCCACCAGCTCAGAGGAACACCATTGCGTATGAATTACATCAGGCTGCTCGGAGAGTTTCACATGAAATCATGCTCATGGTGCTTTTGGAGTCCTTGTTGTCATGAAAGTCATGTGCTACATGCAGAGTCCCATTGGACCACATGCCTTGCTGTTGGTAGATTAGCATAAAACAGCAGTGTAATGATAACCTCTCCCATGGTGACCCAACTGTCCTTAACACACTCAACACACCTTCATACACAGCCACACACCAGTAGTGTTAGGTAAAGATTAAGTCCAGCCAACTTTTGAAAAATAATTACATATATAAATACAATAAGTTCTCATTTTTTGAAGCTGCACCTCTTCATTTAAGTTGTACCTTACTGTATCCCACTATAACACTGTTCAAATAAATGTAAAAAGTGTTCCATTCTTCAGTGGTCACTGTAGTAGATTTAGTGGCTCATATCATTCAACATATGACTGTGATTTTTGGGAGCCTTGAGGAAAATGGAAAGCATTGTGAAGGTGCTGGGATTTCCAGAAAATGAATTTAAGCATGGAGATGTAAAAGCTGACTGCTAACATATAGTTGCTTAGCTACAGTTATCATTTCAATTAATCTAGTAAGATTATGTGTTACATCACTGGAGTATTTAGTTTATGTGGTCAGTAAAAAAATGAACACTTGTGTTCTCTCACCCACACTCATGCACACGTACATTCTCTCTCACACACACAAACGTAAAGAGCAGTTACACTGTATTAGTCAGATATAATCCAAACCTACAGCGTGCCCCACTTAATAAGATGCTGCCTTTAATAGACGTCCATAAAAATTCCAAAGTTCCTGCTTAAGTTTCCCCTCCATTTTCGGGCCATATGTTTCCGTGCAGTCCTTACGTAACTCAGTGTGTGTCATGTAATCTCATTGCTGCATTGTAACTCAATTACACCCCTGGGTTGATGCTTTGTGTAATGTCTACAGACTCCTGGGTAATCATAAATGCATGAACTCCAATGCCTTTCCTGCTCCCAGCCCTTGCAAAGTCAACCGGCTCTGTTCGTTTGCTTTGCGGAAGTCAACACTGGGTCTGGCAAGAGCAAACACAGAGTTCATACTAGACCATTTCATGAAAGCAGGTGAGATTAAGGTTGTTATTTGATAGCTGCCTCCGTGGCTGGCATGGCGACACCAAAAATTTTCCAATGAGTGCATCCTGACTTGCTGCAGAACCCTCGGAACATCCGAACCCTCTCACTCTCTCAGCGTATATAATCAGACCTAAATAAAAGGTCCATGTGGCAGCGGTGGCCTCAGAGATGTGGGGTTTCTCTGGCTCCTTCTTGCTCTTAAGCTCACCCTCTGGGGAAGTCCAGAGCCATGTGACGCCTCTTATCCTCCTCAAGGCTCCATTGCACATCACAGAGAGTTATCTTAGTGGATTTAAACTTGCCAGTAGCTGCAATTAAATAAAAAGAGAGAGTACGGTGGATATTTTAAGTTCTGCTGGCGTGTCGATAAGTAGAAAAACCCATGAGTCAGCAAAAGCACAACAGACATTTGTTTGGAACGACAAAATAATCTATCCCAGTGAAAGTGCGGCTAATAGTATAAGGAGGAATATTTCTGCAAGCTGTGCATGACAGATCTTTGATCCGCTGTGACAAATGTTTGTGGTGAAGCAAACCAGCATCAAGCTTTCTGACACCATTCAACCTCTGGTCCATGTAGGCTTCCCTGTATAAAGCTATCAATAGCTGAAATAAGCTGTCAGACAAGGCCAGAGTTTTGCCATCTTGATGTTATTTAGGCTTTAACCATCATATAGGGGATGCAGCAATTATGGGGAACTCGTAAACAGGGCAGTAAAAAGGAAGCATTGACTAAACAGCAGGTATGAAATGTTTTAGAAACAAAGTTGTTAAAATACAAAACATATTTAAGAGAAAGGATAAAATATTGTAATTCTTTTAGGTATGGAAGGAGAGAGAGGTTATTGCTAATTCAAAGTCAATGTTACAGAGATTTTTCTGTTCCAGATGCCTTAGCAGGGATAGTCAGAAGGAGGGAGAAAGGGGGAAGAGAGAGAGAGGGACGGAGAGAGGGTGCTAATTGCTAATTCAGAGCCATGGAGAGAGTTTTTTTTCCTCACTAGAAGCTTTTGCATGCATATTCTCTCCCTCCCAGCAGCAGCAGCAGAAGGCCTGGCAGTCTCTTAATCCTCTCACACAAACTGCCGTCTACTGCGTGCAGGCAAGATGCTTAGTGGTGGCACGTAAGCTGCCTCCAGGAGAGAAGGTCTCTTGCACTAATTAGACTAGTTGCCTTTTTGAGGGCTAAAATCATGCGGAAGGGTCCAAAAAAAAATCCTCCCGGATATCCCTCCCTTATTTTTCTCTTTTGCCCTATTCCTCACCCCATTCCATTTTGTGAGGATGTTGCCAATAGCCCTGGCACACTTTCTGGCTCGGAGCAGAGGGCACCACATTCGAGTTCCAGGGGTCATGAGGAGACCCGTCCAGATTGAATTCGAGCAGATCGACTCCAGCCTCCACAAGCTTATTCCACTGCTTGTCACCCAGGGCACAAAGCCCCTCGAGGTGGAGTGAGGCTCTCTCTGCAACCCTCCCTCCCTCCTTCCTCTCCCTCCTTCAACCTTCAGGGCCTGGTAATCTTCACCTAAGCCAACAGGTCAATTTTGGGCAGAGGGAGACAACACCGGATTATCATCTGCTTCTCTCCATCTCTGTCTGCTTCTCCATTGCTGCTTATTATTGATTCAGAGAGGTGAGATTTTGAAATCGATATGTCTCTCTCGACATTCGTGGAAAGGCAAAAGAAATTTAATTCCACACAAAATGATACTGGCTCTACATAGCTCCAGCGCTCCGGGTTGTAGGTTGATTAAGTTAATCATGATTCCATTCTGGTAAATGACTGCGTCCCTCCAGTGGCCTTGAGTGCAATATGTGTTGTGAACAGATTGTGGGTGAATTAAAGAAGCAGCAAGGAAGCAGAGACAAGAAAAGATTTTTAAAAGAAACTAGATCAGTTGCATATCATCTCTGCAAATCAACAGGAGTTCATATGGACATATGGACGTAGTCGGTTTTTAAAGTTAGAATGTTTACATTTACACCATTTTAACAGACACTATTATCACTTACTAATTACAGGGACAGTCTTCTTGGAGTAGTCTGGGGATAAAGGTCTTGTTCTATTGCCCAATTTTGGCCAAATTTTAGGTTCAACTGGGATTCAAAAAGCTATTCTTACTGTCACCCGACTTGGTTTTAGGTTTTACTAGTTTTAAAAACGTCCACACAAACCCATTTCCATTTTGACCATCTTCAGCTGCTTCTGGTGTCACTCTGCATGTTCACAGCAGTGTTTGAACCCTGCCATGCATGAATTATGATCCACTGATTTAAAACATTCGAATGGTTGTTCGCTCAAGTGGACAAGGTGCACAAAATGGTTATGACTACCATCAACTCTGCAAATACAGCACATGACCATCATGAACCAGCCTTAACGTCTCAACTGATCTATGCTGATTTTTCCTCTTGAAATCCCAAGAGCTCACCCTCACTCATAAGAGTTCCTGCAAAATGTTTCATGAGATTAGGCTTGGAAAACGATGTCTCCCACTCACCCATACGCATGCATACAGCTTTACTGTAAAATCCATGCATGAATTCAATCGCAATCAGAAACCACTCATTAGAAATGACAGGTTGCGATGAACTTATTGCAAAAGATAAAATAAACTTCAAACCCATCTTCCAGACCCATCTACCCCCTCTTTCTTTCCTTCAGCCCCTATTAAAGCACAGCTCTCTACCCCACTCTACACCTCATATTGTAAAAAATGAATTCTCTCAATGGTGACCCCTTGGCCTTCTCTTCTGTGGCAGGACTCTCCCTTCTCCCACGCTCATACTGACATGCTCCAGCTAAAGTCCTCTGCTTCAGCCATCAGCTCACGCTGGCCTGCACATTCAATCTGCTGCATGCCACAAAACACCCATCTCCTGCTGTCAACCGTAACACCTTCCAGCTAAAGTTGAATTGTCAAGGAATCCTCATAAAGCAATTTTACTCCTTTATGGCGACATGTGCTATTAATAATAGCATTATTTCAGTTTACCCCCCAAAAACCTTTGTTTTGGAAAATCTTTGAACATCTCTAATCAACTATTAATAGAATATTTCTATTCCATTTCAAACCTCCTGATGAAAACCCAGTTAAAAAACTACCAAAATCCACTTAAAGTTGCAAACACTTGATTAGTACAATTATTTATTGCTATTGGCAGCAGTTATTATTATTATGAGATCGAGACTAGAGTTCTTGTATAAGAACCAAAACATCAATTTGATTTGAAACCAAGTCCTGTACGCAGTAGAAAGTATCCTACCTTTAGATCACCACCTCACATGGTCATGTGACAAATACAATATTAAAACTATTGCAGTTTCCATTAGACATTACATAATCTAGTTTATCAGTTTTAGCCACTTTAACCACATCAGTGATCAACAGTAACTGCAGCTAAAGCGTCCCTTTAATCTATTTCAGATCTGTTCAGGAATACTCATTACTTAGATGATTAAACACCCACTATTAATTAGCACCGGGTATAACTGACATTCAGCACTAATAATTATGCCATTTTGTGCAGCATTTGTACTGCGGCAGATTCTACATTAACGTGTGATGGTTTTGCATGTCTGGTACAATTTTCCTTTGTATTTTAAGGCATTTTAGTATGGTTTAGGTGCTAATTTCTGATTATTTCTATTGTTTATTGGTAAAATCAACTTCTAGCTACTGCACAATCTGTGCAAATGAGATAAGGAGTAGAAAAAAATTTCACCTGGTGTTCGACAGACACGAGGAGAGAGTAAACAAATTATCTTAATTCCCCACAAAGTGCAGCATTCCTTTAGTTTGTCCTTCCGGAAATGTTCAGTGGCACATGGAAAATGCTGGCAATAGTTTAGAAAACCAGCAGTAGAGAACCTCAGTGGTTCAACAAATTAATGATGCTATCATAGGGTAGTGGGCCAGGCCAATGGAGATAATACATCTGCATGCATATTTATCGGTACCGTGCATCCACCCAGACCCACCGCCTCTGCGTGGATGGGCTTTGCTTTTAGCTGATTACTCACTGCCCTGAGTCCCATCCACTCAAGTGGCAAATGTATTAGAAAAATTGGACATCCACCAAAAGTGTGATCTAATGTGAAAAGATACATTTAAAAACAGCAAATCAAATATACACAAACTCAGTAGAGGGGTCATAAAGTTCCAAACCACTCTGACGTTGTTTATCAGTGTTGCCGGGTTCAAAGTTGTTCAAAGTTTGACGCCTGCAATATAGGGCATGCAGTGAGCTGATAATGAAGTGCTCTTTCATTTCTAAAAAGCAGATCTAATATAATTTAATAATTGCTTTTGCTTTCCAGTCGCAACATTTTTCATTAGGTGAATCCCTTAGAAGTGTGTGAACACCAATCTGTTGTTTCCATATAAAGTGTTTCATTTATCCTCCCATTACCCCAACTGGAACCCACAGCTAACAAGTTAGCTAACAGAACTGCAAGTTTATGTCATTGGTATGAAGTAGTTTGAGAAATGAATCCAGAATATTAAATTTTCAGTGCTCTAGCAAGGCAACTATGATGGATTTAACCACTGACCATCAGTTTCTTCCAGCAACACTAGCCACTGGGCCGTAACTCTTCTGCTACGACCCTTTTGGTGGAGCAACAGATCTGCGCTTTGAAAATGCAGGAGCTCCTCTTTGGGTCGACCCACTGGTCCTTCTAGTGCTCAGAGCAGAGTAAGGGCCACATTAACCTCTAAATGCTCTTGCCCCTTCCACACCCTATAGACCCTCAGTGGCTCCCAGCCAAGGCTTCACTGCCTGACTCACCTCTGCCTTCTAAAACAAGGGAAAGATCCTTCCTTCACTCTTGAGGAGTCACCTATGATCCCATAAAAGTACCTTAAGGTTGGGGCCAGTGATGCAGGATGTTTTGTTGAACATTGTCTTTCCCGGTCTGCTTCATCAAAGCCTGGTGTGCGCGTCATTGGTGCTTAGGAGTTGCTATATTAGAACAAACACAAACAAATCAATTAAAAATTGGCAATGTAATTAGAATGTGATTAGAAGAGTACTTAATCAAGCCATTTCAGACTAGACATCTGCAAGGTTTTTTTTTTTCAAATGAAAGAAAAGGAATGAAAAAAGGGATGAATTCATGTACACAATGTGAGGCTCGCTATGCTAATTGATTTTCCTGTTATTTACTTTTCCTTGTAATCAGGAAATATAATCATGAATTGCATCAGGGAACAATAGCAATTGAAAATGATGATTGCAACCAAAAATGAGAACTGAGAACTGAAGTTATGGAGCTTGATCAACGCAGCTGGTATAAAGGGAACAGAGGGAGGGCTGTATATGAGGGGGAAAAAGAGAGATGTGATCTCCTGATTAAAGTACAAAGAAATTGTTAACAAATGGCTTAAATCAGATGTACAGTAACTCTTATTATCTTAGAAAATATGTAGTTTACGTACATATCTAATTACATCTGTGTTACATCTGATAAAACACTTCTGATGTCCACTTTACATGGGCAGTGTTTTTGTGCTATGGTTGACTATAAAACATCAGCCTACCTCACAAAACTACAGTATAAGGCAACCAAAGAGCTCCTTAATTAGATTTTCGTAAATGGGTAGGTTCAGAACAAGTTTTGCACTATTTAAAAAAGATAATTGACAATACACCCGTGTTGTTCCTCCTTGCAAAACAGAACACAGCTGTCAGTGTAAAAGATAGAGCACCATGCAACCCTGCTAATGAGCCATTACTCTCCAATCGATCTAACACGGTTTAAAATAAGGCATGGTCTTGTGTGAGGATAATTTCTTTTTTTCAGTTTTTTTTTGTTGCATGAGCATAATCTACACAGTGCTATACGCAGCCGTACATAGCGGGCTATATCTGAACCACTCCTCCAGGGAGACGCGCAACCTTGCACACGCACTACCAGCGCACACACATACGCGCGGGGACGCAAGCACACACACCGCAACAAGAGGGGTGTACACTTTCCTTTTTTATGCTTTAATTAAAGGATGCAGTAAGTGTGAAATTAACTCTCTCCTGCACTGGCCTGACAGCCCTGAGTGGGTGTGTGAATCAGTTTCTTTTGTCTCTCGTGTAATTAGCACCAGCCGTGATGAGAGCGCGGCACCAGTCCACTTAAACGAGGAGCCACCAGCATGATGAAAGGGAGACAGGAGGAGAAATGAGAGAGGAGAGAAGGAGAGGGAAAGAGAGAGAGCCTGGTTATTACCACCTGGAAAAAAAGAGCACCGCTTCCTGAGTCCCTTGATAATTTGCCAATCCAGTGCCATTCCGTCACCCTCCGCTGAAAGAGGGGAGAAGGAGGGCGGAAAGCAGGAGAGAAAGGAGGGGGGGGAGGGTGTGAGAGTGAGTGGCCTGATAGATGGTACAATTTTGAGAGAGAGAAAGGAGGGGAGTCTTATGAGTTTAAGGACTGATGAAGACAAAATGGGCCTTTAGACTCCTGTAATAACTTGTGAGGATTCATCCTGATCCACTCTGCTTTCTGCTCCGATGCTGCACTGCCTCTGGTCTTTGTCTAACCATGTAGTACCTGCAGAACACAATCTTAACAGAAAGCCACCCTGAATCTTGTGAGGGTTCACTTCATTTTCCGCCACAGCTTTAGTGTGCCATTAGTTTGATAGTCACTTCTTTGTCTGTTTTTTTAGAAAGTCCAATGAGCTAACTTCTAATGAGTTGTAAGGGCAGTAAAGTTGCTGTTATAAAGGACAGTTCATGTAACTTCAAGCAACGTTGTCAGTGCCTGTAGCGTTTGAGATTAGATGATTTAAATTGATAGTTTGTTCTAAAACATTTCCACATTTTCTTGCATTCGAGATTTCCATGAGGCTACAAGCAATACTATGTGCTTCTATTGGCAAAAAATGACCAAATTGGTAATCATAAAGATCAGTATATACAGTATATATATAACTATGCAGACATGGGTGATTCTGCATCGATGCAGTGGTAGACCATAATGCATTATATCATAATAACATTGCCTGGTGATTTTCTGGCTGTGGCATAAAAAATTGTTAGTGTAAAAGAACAACCCAGTAGAAACTATGGCTGCCCAATCTGTGATCCATGCCGAATCTCCGTGCAATGCGAAGTAATGTAGAAAAATTGATGGGATGCATTGAGATATCGCAACAAATCAAATCATTGTGTAAGTGTAAAGGGAAATTCTCAAGGTGATGGATTCCTCGGACAGCATCAGTAGTCCCTAACCTTTACAGGTTTATGCACCGTCATGGTGCATGGCACGTATAGCGTGTTTCCTTTAGAACTTCACGCTGAGGTACAGTTCACCTGTATAAGCTTCCACTGACTCCTTCCTATCGATCTGCCCTGGTGGTAATAGCCGTCCATCTCCCAATATCTTAATTGGTTAAGTGATCTCATTGATCCTCAAATTGTTCCCTAAGTTCATTTGCGGGCCGGCTATGAGTAAGCCAGCGTGATGACCATCATTCCCTTTAAACTGGCAGCGCTGCCAGCCCCAGACTGCTTTAATGGGGCTGTAATTGATATGACCACTGCCAAGGGGGACGGGTCTGAACTGGGAATGGGGTGCTGTTGTTGTGCAACACTGGGCCCATGATAATGAAGATCATTAGCTAGTTACTAACATGCACAATCAGTCAGCACATGAGAACTGTTTGGATTCTCACAGCTGATTTTCCTATGCCTGGATAGTGAAGAGTTAGATTGTGAGGAAGAGCTCTACATACAAACCCAACTGTCAAAGGGAACAGCACCTCTGTTCTAAGGAAATAAATATGTGGTTGAACCCCAATTCCTCAATGCTCTGGGACTAAATTGATAAGTCAGCTGATTTTTTTTATCTCTTTATTCCTGCTGGGGAAGAGTAAAGAATCCGACCTCACCCAGCCTGGAGAGATGTGGGCTAGCGCAAAACGCTCCATGGTCCTCCTCACTGTTATCTCTCGGCCATATGTTTACCTCAGGGACATTCCGCTCACTGTAATTGACTTTCCACCATGGAGTCTGCACTCCAGGCGCAAAGTTTAGTGCGCTACAAGCCACTGTCATTCAGATAAAACAATTAAAACCTTTTTACAGAGCCCTGCAGACATCACACATGCTGACGCACACACACCTCTCCAGTACCATTCCAAGCCTAAGTAACACAAACCAGAGTGGACTGCTGCTTTGGTACAAAAAGGAGGAGAAAAGCAAAGGAATAGATAGATTGGTGGTCACCATGCTCGGAGCACATCCACTTATCATTTCTCTGGCTCACAACATGAGTCAAACGCTATCATCCAGAACCTTGAGGATACTGCAAAGGACTGAACCATTGACCTCCATTAAACCACTACTAGAGATTAACAAACTGCAATACCGGCCCTGTCACATGTATCAATTCTATCGAAGGTTCCAGTGGCCAGAGGATGAACAGAAAGCAGAAGCAGCCTCTGAAATGACTCAAGAAAACCAGAAACACAACACAGTGGTAACATAGTAACCTATTACATTAAATTACTTGTTTATGCTACTTATGTGAGTTCAATGTGGAAATAATCACACATTCTTATTCAGAGCGACTTAAATCTTACCGAGTTACAGGCACAGCATCCCTGAAATAACTTGGGGTTAGGGTTTTGCACAGTGTGTCCAGTGGTGGTAGTATTGGACGAAAAATAGATTTAAATCTCTCTTAATTTGTAACCATGCATTCTACCACTAAGATTGGGGCAGTTGGTAGCGTAACGGTTAGAACGTTCACCCCATGATCAGAAGGTCGGCGGTCCAAGATTGGTAAAGGTACCAATGAGGCACTCATGAGCAAGGTATTGTCCCCAAGCACTGCTCCCCGGGCGCTGCCCATGTCAGCTGCCCACTGCTCCTTCACAGATGAGTCAAATGCAGAGGTCACATTTTTCTACCACTTTCTAGTGGTAGAATACTGATCTACATACCCAGAGGTGGTAGGTTCAAGAACACAGAATAAATATATTCTTAATACTGTATACTTTATGCACTAGGTATCTATTTTATTAAAATTTTACTTCACCAATTCAGGAATGAAATGTTATAGCCTGATGTTGCCTTACACATAAAACAGTGAACCTGGACTCCTGGACTCATCCACACAGTTCGACATACAACTTAGTTATAAGACATTAGCATCAGACCAGTACTCGGTGCAGGTCAACACAAATCCAAGCGTCTACTGTATGCATTTATGGCATTTAGCAGATGCTCTTATCTAGAGTGACTTTGATTTCCTAATTTCAGGGACAGTTTCCCTGGAGCAACTTGGGGTTAAGGGTCTTGCTCAGGGACTCAGTGGTGGTAGTCCTGGAGGTAAGATTCGAACCCACAGCCTCTTTGTCCAGAGGTGAGTGTCCTAACCACTATACCACCATCACCCACAATGTACATTGGTAAGAAAAAAGTTTAACTGGTACCAGTTCTGTTTCTAACATGTCAAACGTATGATGACCCTTCAAATGGTTAATCCATTGGTAATAAACCTGACCAGAATACTAACACAACATAACACATTTCTGTATCAAGGCTAAGCTCAAACTAGGGCAGTCAGCTTGGCGTACCCTAACCTCGCTCTGTGTTTGTCTCCGGGAGGCAGCGGCTTTGATGGAGCGGTACGGATGCTGCATTAGTGTGTGGATCTCACAGCCGTGTCAATGCGAGATGGAAGAGGGTCGATACTGAGGTGCCCCATTAGGGCCAGGAACATCCCACCCTGGCCCAATTACAGCAAAACAGTTGCCAACATCAACAGTCCATTATGGCTCTCTCTCCTGCAGAGAGCCTGCACTGATCTGCCCATTAGAGCCATGGCCCATTAGCTACCAAGACGGGCATGCATGTACGGGGCAGGGGCGCAAATGTAGCCTGGGAAGTCTGTCAGCTAGAACCACTTTCATAACATAAGCGCAGTATACCTCAGGGGTGGAGGAGAATCCTCATAAACCATAAGAAAAGCTGGGAAAGAAAATGATACTAAAGACGATGATGATGATGATGATGATAATGGTGTTCATAATCAACCTTTCTTTTCATTCTTCCAGTTTAAAGAGGTAACATCTTGAGGTTAAATACATTTGATACAAACTCAAGGAAAAGGAAAATGAAGAACTGATGGCATTGTTTGAACAACAAAACAAGACTTGTACATAATCATTTTTCATGCTAAAACACAGAATATGTTGAATATTAGAATATTGTAAATAGGCAGCACCAATTAAACTCATTTATGAGAGACTTCTTCATATCTACAGTTTATTTATGATGTGTTTAGCACTGAGCAAAATATCGCTAATTGGAACCATTATACTCGCCCTGTTAGACTTGGACAGTTAAAGAAACTTGGATGCCCAGATTTCATTTCGACTTCGTTAGTAATGAAAGTGTCTTACAGTTCAGATGAAGGTGAATTTGTTGTAAAAAAAAACAGAAACAATAAATCAAAATAGAAATGGTGGGGAAGGTTCTCAAACATCATCAAAACTCATATTTCAACAAACATAAAATAACAAATTTCAACACAGCAGCCACAAAGTAAAAAGCTTGAATTATCAGTTCCTTAATCTGTCTCAAAACAGCTACCGTTAGGATGAAAATGACACACATACCAAGTGACTTCTAACACAATTCCCTTTCCTTTCTGTAGCTTCACCACAAATATAACTTCGAACCCCTTGGCAGGTTGCATGGATTTTCATATTAGCTTGCATTAATTTTGCATCTCACATTAAAATTCACAACGCCTCTATTCAGTTAGCTTAACTGTAAGCTCATTTTCTCAGCAGAACCCGTTATAGAAATCTAGTCACCAAATCCACAGTGAAACGTTGCCAAATGCTCATGTGAGGATGGTAAAGCTAACTATATGCAGATCCAGTGGAAGGGATAAAGGACAACTCAGTTTCAAGGGGGAAGCAATTGTTTAGGACAGTGGAAAATGTTCCATGTATATGATATAACAGCATGTCATGATTATGGATTTTCTCAGTACAATTAATTTTTTGTACTTTTTTGTTTTTTAGTTGATGCAATCCATGTTTCATAAATATGCCATTGACATTTGAGTAGTGAACATTTATTTGCACAAATATATATGCATTTGTTTAATTGCATAGTGAAAGTGAGTGATTATTTGTCATTGTGAACACAGCACAGCACACAGTGCACCACAACGAAATGTGACCTCTGCATTTGACCCATCCGTGAAGGAGCAGTAGGCAGCTAACAAGGGCAGCGCCCGGGAAGCAGTGCTTGGGGACGGTACCTTGCTCATGAGTACCTCAGTGGTAACTGGATTCAACCCTGCGACCTTCTGATCACGGGGCGAACACCCTACCGTAACGCCACCAACTGCCCCACAAGCTTTTATTTTTTCCATCATTAAATGTTTTAAACATTGCTTGGAGATGTAAAAGACAGTTTCCAGTGATGTGGTTAGTTGGTTGGTCAAAGTCAAAGAAGTCAAAGTAAACTTTATTGTCATCTCTGCTATATACAGTTTTCGGATATACAGAGAGACAAGATGACGTGGCTCCAGTTTTTCAGTGCAGTAGGAAATAAAGGACAAAGAACCAATAAGGCAACAGAATAAACAATATATAAATAGAACACAAAATATACATTTTAAACTAGGAATGGAATATTACATATAACTTTAAACTAGAACTAGAAATAGAGGTAGAGGAGAGACAGTTTGGATGTAGTATTAACCCACAAAAGTGGAAGTTGACTTTGACACTGGATGTGCAGGAGGTTAGATACAGTTTCAATATGAAAAATTCCAGTCTTTTAATAAAACAGTAAAAAAAGTATGACTAACATTTAAGTTTTGCAGATATTTTAACAGTAGTGGAGAACCAGGGTCTATGCAATATTTAAAAAAAAATTGTGTAGAAACAGTTAGGAAGTGACCAGTGATATATACATTCAATGTTCAATGGTTGTGCAAATAAGTAGCAGCACTGCAAAAATTATTATAGCAGTGTTGTAGTAACAGTCATTTGAGAAGGAATTACATCTTTCCGGAGACAGTTCCAGTGAATTGAACATGACTGAGATAGTCTGTATAGCAGCATGAGCATCACAGTGATGGTGATGTGTAAAGTGCAGAGGTGCAACAGAGTCAGTTGGTGAAGTACAACTGTTCAAAGTCACACTGAAATGTATTGTAATGTAATGTATTGTATGTTTTCATGGTTAGTTTTGTTGTTTTTGTTGATTGGCATTGTTGTTTCATTAGAAAAATAGTTTTGTTTTTTTACTTTCAGCGTTTCTTGTCATATTGTTTCAGAGAACAGTTAAACGTTTTTTTCTACATTTTACTTTTTGCCTCCAATTCCTTTCAAACACAGAAACTTCATGTAATCTAGAGCAGGGTTCTCCAACCCCCTGGCCGCGGAACAGTGCCGGGCCGCGCTGAAAGAATAAAAACTTGTTTCCAAAAAAATTATGTTGTTTTTATTGTCATCGAAGTTCGTAGGGTGTTTTATTTTGAAAAACACTTCCCTCTGTGGCTTAAACTGATGTCAGCTTAAGGTGCCATTTTCTGAGCATAGTTTTTGAACTTCAAGTCAGTCAACAAGAATTAAGTGGAATCCACATTACTATTAATACACCACTTCTGGTTTATCCAAAGGTCATGAAATGTCATTAGAGCTTATTAAACTTATTAAATATTACCTGAGGGTGGTGGTGGTGGTGGTCCACTGGCAGGATACTAAAATCCAGACCATGTGGTTATAGGTTTAAAGCCAGCACTATCCTACAAGCATTGAGGCCCTGAGCAAGACGCTTAACCCCAAGTTGCAAGTAATTAAGAAATGGAAATGGTCTCTCTTGAAATGAGCATCTGATAAATGCCATGAATGTAAATTATCTTGTATAAAAACTGACAACTGCATGGTGGGATTTTGGTAAGGTTTTCCACAGTAATGCCAAGTATTCACATGGGACTGGGATGGGATGCCTTTCCTCCACATCCCTGTTAGTATTTTATCTGCTCCAGATAATGAGTTAATGAGTTGAATTTTACTGCTAATATGGTTTCCATCAAAACTAAAGAGTCGCATTTCACCTATTCCACAAAGTTTCTGTCCATCTGGTTATTATGACCTGAGCTGAACTGGTGTGGGCTTGTGAAATGTTTGCCATGTCGGCTCATTTGTCATGCGTGGAGCTAAGCCTCACCTATGCTGGAGCAGCTGACTTTTTGCTGCCATATGTGCCACTGTTCCCACACTACATCTGCTGGCTCTTCGTTTTTTTTCTGCTTATCTGTGGCAGTTGGGTCTCATTTAGAAGCATTTCAATAATGTTCTCTATTACTCAGCATAGGTGTTTAACTTTCAGGAAGAGACGTCAGGGTCTCATATTTTTGGAATTTAATTTTTTTTTTTTAATTACAGGTGTTTGGACCTATACAGTATGTCAATACAATATAGCATTAAAACAGACTGAAGTTTAGTTTTCATTATTGTTTTAAGAAAACTGCCAAAAAATAGAGTATAAAGAGCATTTTTTGGGCTACATAATCAGATTATTCCTTACTCACCAAAGCATGTGTTTCTTTCTTCAAGGGGGTAAAATTGTACTCAGCTTAACTTCTTTTAATGGTGTAAGTCGTCCATATTCGACCCCGAATGCATCTGAAAAGGTAAATATTACCCTCTTTAACTGTAAAGATACTTTAACTGTATCTACATTGTCTAAATCCTGCTAATTGACAGACACAAGAGCATTGTTTATCCAAATCATAAAGCACATTAAAAATAAGAATGTCATTGTATTATTAGTAAATAACAAAGGATAGTTGCAGTTTGCCCCATGTATAAATTCATTACAATCAAAACATCCACATTTACGCATATTTACACATTCACGAATACATTGTATTTACAAAATACAAAACCAATTTAGCTCTTGCCATGACAGTCACAGAAGTTATTCATAGTTAGCCAACAGGCAGACCTCCACCATATGAAACACTCAGGATCTCTTGCTTAAAAATAAGATTTAAGAATATGTGATCTGATCTGCCGTAATGATTTGGAAGTCGGCGTTCTATTTATTTAGATACAGGCCGATTATGTTGAAAAACATCAAAAATATTGATTTTTCTTTTTTGGTCTTATATGAAAGAAAAGGTATTCAAAATTAATCTGGTCTTCGAAAAGGAAAAAACAAAATTCTTGAAGTTTTTCAACATAATCGGCCTGTATCTAAATAAACAGAACGTCGACTTCCAACTCATTACGGCAGATCAGGTCACATATATATTTTTTTGACATTCCTAAATCAATAAAGATAACCAAGTGTCAAAATGAGAGAGTACTTTTTTTTTAGCCACCATGAGCTTGAAATGAATTTTGTGTTCCTTCATAATGGGCTGATGTCAAACCACCTTGTCTCATCTGTCTTACGATGTGTTTTGAAATCTTCACTATAGCATCAACTAGCTAAATGACTAGCTAAACTCATTGTTGATCTAGGCTGAATTATTCAGCAGAATATTCTATTTTCCTGCAGTGCATTGCTCATAGCCAAACTAGTCTTACCCCCAAAAACAAGAATCTATTTTTTGATGTGTACACTTATTTCTTCCAACAAAACTACTTTGATGTTAAATTTGGCTTTTAGCCATTGTTCAAAGTCTTAGCAAGCACCTCTGGCCACCTCACCAGAAGCCTAAGGAAACATTTCCTGTTTTTACTAGCCTTTGATTCCCTGAGTGCTTTGCTGTTATTAAGTCTCATTAAGTCTGATCATTTTATTGAAGGCAGCGATGTCGTGCAAAGGAGGCCCTGCATTATTCATTGCCACTCCTGATACTGCAGACATAGCGCCGAGACAAAGACATCACCAGCTATGTAGGTCACTTCCTCCTTCTCGCAGGAAAGAGGAACTCGATGGAGGAGCATTAGAAAGGGAGGGGAGGGATGAGTTCTTATTATAGCATACGCATACCCGCGAACACACTCGCATAAATGACAGCAGATAAGCCATCCTCAGCCTGTGAAGTGGGTTGACTCACACACGAATGTTGGGCAGAGCACGGCTCGAATGTGGGTAGCATCAATCCTGAAGGAGGAAATGAGAGGAGGGTAAGAGAGAAAGGGAGTGGGGAGATGAGGAAACTTTTCATAATGGAAAAAGAACAGATGAGAGATACTCCATGCAACTACTCTGCATTTGTGAGAGCTGGAAATATATGTGTGAAGCTGATATTAACTACTCACCAGCATATGGATTTACCATCTTAAGCTGTGTTTGGATCAAATGGCTCCAGCAGAGTGAATTCACATTTTCTGACTTGTTAACATCCCGACTGTCTTTTTGTTTGAATGAGAATGACTGAGGCTTCACAACTGTGTTCTTCCTCACAACACACACTACACCCTGTGTTCATCCCAATCTCCACTGGGCCTGGGTGACATGTAGTCAAGAGCGGCAGGAGAAAGTGGGTCAGGGATGCTGCTTTCCCCATGTTCATCATCACTGCAGGATACAGAGTAGACATGGAAAGTTTTATGTGACCATGCTGATAAAATAGCAGATTTTTACTCCTTATCCCAATCCACATTGTCAACAACCTCAGCCATTTCCCACTAATAAACAGAAGACGAATGCAAATATATTCATATTTAATACAATTCATCCTCAAATTGTAAAATAAAACCCTTATATGTAAGTGTTATCTGTTATCATAAGAAGTTACAACCCAATTACAGAATGTATTTCCTAACCGAGATTAACCCTGACATGTTTGACTTTTCCAAAAACTAGTCATCTGAGTTAATGATTATGGACAAGGAATGTCTTGCAAACAATTAAATAGGATCAAGTAAACTTGCTCAGTATCTTAACTTTTCAAGTGCTAAGATACCATATATAGGCAGTTATTGCTGGCTTAAAGCTATTATAGTCCCCTGATCCAATTACTTGTTTAGTTTCAGCAAAAAATCTGTAAATAACAGCAAACACACTCACGTCTGTTTAGCATGCGGATATGTGTGTCTTTAATCCTCTATATCTGTTCTTTCATTGTCAACCTTACTCAACAATAATCTTGCCTATCCCTAGGCTTTCTTGAAGCATACATTCTCCACGCATAGGTGTTAAAACATTAATTAAGCAAGCACATATCAGTGTTTAGACAAAATGGGGTGGACCTTGAAAAATATGCAAAATAGAGCGAATCCACAATTCACTAAAACACTTGATATTCCGGCTACTTTACTGAAGCAAAAGCACTTTATCTTGGGAGGACCAACGCTGAATAAGCTGCTTATTTTACAGGCCTTCCCCCATCTGCAAGCTGTTCGTCACTAAGCAGCTATCCCCACTAAGCAAAGGAACATCAAAGACTGACAACAACACTGGAACATAAGCATCTGCAACAATATTTCGCTACCTCACAGAAAAAAGAGCCTCAAGGCCGTCCTTATGCATGGAATGCACTGGCCGGTGACAGAAACCATGGCCTACTAGTGCCTAGTGGCATTATGAAGCTACAGAGCCTCGTCTCCAGTCGTGGGAATTATAAGAGCCTGATTGACCTTTGGGCCGTTGCTCAGTTGGACTTTGGATGTCTTGCCTTTAACATGAGCCCTGTCAGACCGTGTTAACCAATGGCAGACATTTCAAACCCAAATGACAAGAGTAGTGTAGAACTTTGTGACTGTCATTGGCTGTTCTGGTGTGATTGCTGTTCTGATGCTGGTCAAGGGTTGAAAACAATCCCTTGAAACCAAATTGAACGGTACCAAAATGCAGCTTAGTGTTACTCTATAACAAAGTAATTGTTATAGACCAGTTTAAGATGGGGACCAGCAAGAGAAGATGATTCATATATTTATGGATAGTTACAGCACTTACATCAGCTAAAAGGACAACAATTAAAAATAAAACCTTATAAAGTTACTAAAGCCATAAATGATCATCATCTGGAGAGTAAGATCCAACCAAAGCTACACTTAGAAGTTGACAAAGATGCTTTTTACAAGGCCAATCCCAAGGAAAGCAAACTTTACTATACAAGTAGAGACAAAATCCTATTCCCAGTGAGAGCATCCAACCAACGGCCCAACACATGGACAAACAACACCCCAATTCCCCCCTTCCCCAACAACATGAGCCCTCTGCGCAGGCTCCACACTCCATCATCCTCCCAAGGCTAACGCAGTGGCCTCTGATCATTCGTTCCGCCCCGCTTTTCCTCTTTATTACTGCAGATTCCTGCCGCTGTTTGTGCATCGTTCTCCTGCAGAGGGATTATGCATATTTCTGAATGCTAATGAGAGTGGCTCGTTGGTAATCATCACCTGGGCTCCCCGAAGGTTGCTCTCCTACACAGAAGACATGAATAAATTATTAAATGAAATCTAATTTCATTTGTGGAGCAGCTGAATCCAATTCTGACTTTGCCCTCCAAAGACTGCACTTCGGTGACCCTGAGGTTTTAATAATAGCATTTAAATATAACAGACACAAGAAGGCAACAAAGCATACATACTATAGAGCCCTCATTCGTGCCAACAGAAATATGAAATAATGTGGCAGTACAGCAGATATAATAAGAGGCACAATTCGGTGCACTTAAGGGTGGGCTGTGAAAGATATGCACTACCGTAAATACTACAAGCTACTTTAATAGTACAGAAATTTGCAAACTTACAAACAATGCTCTTGTAAAAGAAATGTGCTTTAAGTTTTTCGTGAATGCATTTGGAGCCAAAAGGAATGAACAGAAATTCTATACATGCTTGTTTGTGTACATACATCAGACATACTATTTTATTTATTATCACTTACAGTATTATTACCATTTGCTCTAATAATAGTGTCTAATCTCTGAAAAGGAAATTTGTGATTAGAAATGATGTTTGAAACAAGCACTATATATTGGAAAATTTTACAACACTTTTTGAATATTTTGAGCTACCATTTCTGTTTTTCCACTCTGCCTCACATACAGGAAGGACTACGAGAAGGAACACTCCACTATATTCTTTATGACATATGTACCCATTTATTTCAGTGCAGAACACATTCCTGGTTTCCTCGCACTTTCCCCCCTGAAGCCCCTCAGGCTGAAGCCTCTCAGCTTGCCAATGCGGTGTGTGTGTGTGTGTGTGTGTGTTTGTGTCGGCTAAGAGGAGCTCTCAGGCGATGCAGAGACACACTGGGCCACTGGAGGTAGACCGGAGCACACATGAAGCCCTGCACCATGCCTCTTCTGCTGTCAGAACAATCCCACACACACACACACACACACACCGCCACACACCACCACACACGTCAACAGCCACAACAGTGACAAGCAGTACAATTCAGAATAGGAAGAGGGTTTGTGAGAGAGAGGGAGAGAGCGAAGAGCAAGTCCCAAAACTCTCAACCCATTTTAACCTCACTATAGCAGGAAGCGAAAGACACAGAGAAGGAGAGCACAGTACGGCAGAGTGATGCCCCTGTAGACTGAACAAAGACATTAGACATTCAGAGGAGGCATCCCACAAGCCCTGCTGCATATACAGAGGACCTCACCCGCTCACTCCCTCCCTCCCTCCCTCTCTCTATTCCATCCCACCTTCTCTCCCTCCCTCCCTCTCTCCCTGCAGAGCCAAGATCTGGAGAGTCAAGCTGCAATTAAAACAGCTTGTCATAGCGGCTGCTTTAACGAACGCTCACACTGTCACAAGTGCAACGTCAACTCTGAACTCCTGCTAATGCTGGGAGAGAGGGAGAGGAAGAGGAGGAAAGGCGTGTGAAGGAGGGCATGGAAGGATTCACAAGCAAAGCGGTGAAAGCTTTGGTCTTTCATTAAAACGGTTTTATTTGGGAATGTACAGCAGTAATTAGATTCCAGCTGACATTTGCACAGTTTGTCAAAGTGTGCAAGATCAGACACGAACTCGCACTTCCTCTTTGTGCAAAACAGAGAATTCATGGCAAAAGTTTTATGGTGTATAAGTTACTCTCAGGAGTATTTACACTGAGGACTTGCCTAGCAGGAGACAACATGATCAACTTCAGGTCAGAGACAAATCTACATGTCATGTAACACAAACACAAGAGAAGCGGACTGTACATTCAACATTGCATATTTTGTTTATGGTAACTAATTTAAAGCAGCGGAGGGCATCCATCTCCCTCCTTCCCCACCAATGAGCCCATTTGGTCTGGAATCAGAGCAGGCGAAGGCGAGGGGGGGTGGTGTAGAGAGAGAGAGAGAGAGAGAGAGAGAGAGAGAGAGAGGGGGGTGCGTGGAGGGGCCCTTCTGGGCTGTGCGCCCCCTCACCCCAGCAGGCCTTTCTCCATGGCCGAACTTTGTACTCAGCAGTGGGGATGGAGCCAGCCACTCAGGTGCCCCGGGCTGGTCGAGATGAAGAGAGATGGGCCCATGCTAATAGAACCAGCGCTGGCTATGAGCACAAGGGGGCTATTTCAAAGACGAGCGCCACTCCGTGCCTGCAGGCTCTCTTGCCTTCAAACATCCACCCCAAGCCATCCCCAAACCCCTTTAATTGGTGGCGCTAATAGTGGGCGCATACTTTATGCAGATTTATTCTGATGTGGGTTATGTCCAGACTCCGTTTCCATCTCTCTCTTTCTTTTCAAACGTCTAGTGTTGTTTTTATTCCTCTGTTGACGGCCACAAGTTCTCCACCTCTTTTTGCTCTATTTTGTTCTCTCGTCTTCTTTTTACTCATGTCTCATACAGTTCAGACTCTCTCGCAGCTCTTCTGTCACTCGCTCTACAGCAAGATGCGGTATTTCAGGGCCCTGGGCACCCTGTTAATGACCAGCCTGCCGTCATAGCTGAGGGACGCAAATAGCCAGGGGTCGGCGGAGGACCACTCCACGGCATACACGCTGTCCTCGTGCTCCTCGTATGTGGCGATGACGCTGTCTTGCAGAGGCTCTTTGTTCCTGTACATAAAGAAACAGATTCAGCTTCAGTGCACTCGAAGGCTGGGCAATACACCGTTTGTTACTCATTACTGCAATAATGTCTTGCAATAATGCAATACAGACACTGCACGAGGCATTAATACGCTTATGACGCATCTTGGCCCATCTCAGATCATCTCAGATGAGGGTTCTGTGGGTGATTTGATGAGTCGGTGCGTTCACAGGACCAAACAAATGGAAGTAATTTTGATCCCGTGAAATCTAACCTGACGTCCAGGACTCTACTGTGTGTTTTCAATTATGTAAACCATTTCACAATTAAAATATGTAGGAAAGTGAATGCAGTGATCTTACACGTCTGGCTCTATTCTTCCTCCAGCACTACCACCACTGAGCCCCTGAGAAAGACCCTTACCCTCAAGTTTACATTTACATATACACCGTCTTATCCAGAGTGTCTTGCATTTCCTGTTTACAGGAAGAGTCTCCCAGGAAGTACCTGCTGTAAACAGCTTGCCTTGAGTCTCAAGGTCGGTAGTTTCGGCTCTAGGGTGGAGCTGGAATTGAACATACAACCTCACATGATAATACATGATGAAATCCATTTAAGACTGGTTCTAGATGTGAACTTAATTCTTCAGATTTGGGAATCCTACAGTAAATGCACTGGGCATTGCGGAACTGTGTGCAACGATATCAAGTTGCAGCAAGAAATCTCTTGAAGCTGGTCATTTTAACATCTCTAAAGGCTATAAAACAGGCAGAACATATATGTTCAAGCATTTGATCACCTCAGTTAAGATTCTAAAGTCAAGGTGGTTACGAGTTTAGATTTACATTTATGGTATTTAACAGAGTTTTGACAGGCACAGCCTCCCAAGAGGAACTTGACCTAAGCATTTGGCTCTTACCCTTTTCATCATGCTTGAAAACTCAGACTTAAATCAACTGCTGCTAGCCAACTTACTGCCGGCTGAAGAGTACAAATCAAGAGGTCATCAAGAGGTTTTGAGTCTAGTTCTGTTCTACCTCTTGCACTACCACCACTAAGCCCCTGAGCAAGAGCTTTAACCCCAAATTACTCCAGTAAGAACGTTTCTGTCATTTGCAATGTACATCACTCTGGACAAATCAGAAGAGCAGCTGTTTTTGTAATGACGTGAATATTATATATTATATATAAAACAAAAGTTAATCATCCTATTTGGATTTGTGGTTATTGTTGACATTCATTAACAATCATTAACATGAATCAAACTGTTATTTATATCACAGCAATAACTGACCTTGGAGAAGGTGTAAAGCAAAGAAAGAAAGAGAGAGAGAGAGAGAGAGAGAGAGAGAGAGACTGGACACCCTGTAAAACTATCATACTTCTCCTCATGATGCGCCTCCTCGCCATCACTGAGGTCGTCATCGTCCACCAGGTGGCCAAAAGGCTCGGAGGAGATGGACACCATGTTGGAGAGGATCACCCGGCTGTCACTGCTGCCTGTTAGCAGCAGCTGGTCGTGAGAGTGGTTGTACCTCACGCTCCACACCCTAAAGCACAGAAGTGGCAGGTCATACACCGCAGAACTATCTGTTCACAGTTATTTGTTCAGAAATAACACCACACATTTGTGGTGTAATGCCTCATTTTGGCTTCTCACTTTATTTGGCTGCCTCTTTATTTCTCTCCCCTCCTCACTTTTGCTCTTGTTTTTCTATATCACTAATGTCTCTGTCTCCGTTTCTCTCTCTCTCGACCCTCCTCCCTCTCTCTCTAAGCCTCAGGCATGGCTCAGGAGAGGATCCCATCCCCTCATAGAAGGGGATTGTTGGAGGATAACTCGGCTGTCGACAGCGAAATCTGGCTCAGTCAACCCTGCTCCCTCAGCCTAACTAATCTGCCTCCATCCCAAAATATTCCCTAATACCCCCGCCCCGAGGCTCAACCGAGCCCTCGCTGCCAACTGAACAAATGAGGAAAAAACTCACAGCGCGCTCTAGCAGCAGCTCCGTAATTTCCTATCTAAATAGGATCAAAAACTGGGCTGGTATTGATATAGAGCTTCTATGTTTTTAAGAGATAACATCCAATGTCTGACGTTTTATCGTGTAGTGATTGGTGTGTGCCGGCGTATTTGTGAGTGTGTGGGTGGCTGGTTGGGAATATGAACTGTGATTGCGCATCCCACTTTGTCTCTTTCTCTCACACACATACACTCCCACAAATGGGAGGTGCCATAAGCTAAGCTAAGGGACAATTTAAAAAGTCAACATAGGAAAGAATTAACAAAAAATATATATACATTCAGACCGAAGCTCAACAGACGCATACAAATAGGAGCTGAGGGACAAAAAAATATACACACAACAGCACAGAAAAAATTAACATATACATATGCATTCTGACTGAATCTCAACACCCACACATTCACAAACACACACACACACGCACACACACGCTTATAGTGTAACTTGACATTGCGAATCAAGTAGACAATCCTTTGTTTGTATGGGCAGTCATGCATGAACTGAGCTATTTAAATTTGTACACAAATGCTCACCGTTTCTATATGAACACGGTAGATATATTTATGCTTATTCTGGAATTTATCTCTGCCCCTCTGCATGTGTGTGTGTGTGTGTGCATTTCTAACCAGTGTGAATGCTCCTCCAGGGTTTTGACAGGCTCGTTAATGTGCCTCACATCCCAGAACTTGACCTTACAGTCGTCTCCACAGCTGGCCAGGTAGTACTGTTTGTTGGGGTTGAAGTCCAAGTCTCGAACGAGCTGCCCATGTGCATTCTCTATGCAGTAGATCTGACTGTATAAGAGAGAGAGAGAGAGAGAGAGAGAACGATTCAAAGCGTCCAAATGATGTAAATGATCTAACAGGGCAAAGCATAAGTAATTCAGTCTCAGAGGGAAAAGAAGGCAGAGAAAGGGGAATAAACATATAGAGAAAGAATGACAGAATTACAGAAAAAGAGGGAAAGAAGAAAGGCGACACGCTACGTTTGCACGCTAATTTAACTGTCATCTCTGTGGTTTCAAAGAACACATCAAAAGAATATGCCCATTCTTCCTTTTTCTTAAAAATTTTTTGATTCCGAGATTTAACTCTTCCTCACTCCAATGTTCACCTTTCGTCGTCCATCCAGCAATCACAGCAGCTGGAACAGCATTACAAAGCCAACGTCGATACCCTAAATTCAGACAGATCTCAAGTTAATTTAACAACCAGTCACTTGTCATCTTCTGTGTTAGTTCATGTAATCGTAATGAAAAGTCAAAGCTGGGAATTTCACATTGTCAGTCACAGGAAAGGAAAAGCTCATAGTGAAAACCAGGCATTTAAGACCGTGGACAGAGTGGACAAAAAATATCTGTTGATACTCCAGCAATAAAGTGTTAATTTGTAACGAGAGGTGGGTAAATCTGGCCTTTGCTTAATTAGTCTGCATTCCTTTGGCCCTTTGGGAACTTCGGAACCTTCAGGGCTTCTACTTGAGTGCCCTTGAGACAGACAGACAGACAGACAGACATATAGAAAGTAATAGAGGAAAGGCATGAATCAAACGCAGTCTGGCTCCTATAGCAGTGTAGCTGTGAAGGCCAAACTTCCATCTTATATCATATAAAACTGTGACAAGCCATAAAGCATGGCTGCCGTAGTCCTCACCCAAGGTGATGACTTCCCTGAACCGTCTGCCTTCCCACCCTGGCTGGAGCTTGTAAAAGCCACTGAATGCGTTCAGATGGCTGTGCTTCAGACACCTCGGGCTCAATGCGAAGGACCCCCGCTTCATTAGTATGGGTGAGCGTAAGGGGCGCGGGGGGATTTGGGCATCTCTGGGCCACTGCACTCCGCACTTTCCGCTCGCGGTAGCTGCCTATCTCACTGTCCACTGATCTCATTATGCAATTAACATGCTAATTAAAAATCCCATTAAAACTAGGGGCGAAAAAACGGACCAGAGGGGAGCGCGGGGCTTCAATTAGGTCACGATTAAGTCTCTATCTGAGTTGTTCCGCAACTCGGTGCTTGTGGAAGCGCAGGCGAAAAAGGTTAAAACCTACAGTGAATTCAAGCAATGAGGTTCGAATATTAAGACATCAGCAGGGCGAGGCTGAGAAAATCTCTCATCGTCTTAACACTAAAAGGAGGGATTTTCTCACAACATTAAGAAACTGGTTGCAATTGGCCCCGTACTGGAGGAAGAGGATGGGTATTAGAGCGGCTACACCGAAGACCGAACGCTTTCTGTGATGCGGCGAGAACTGCGGCGACCTTTGGCCACAGGGAGGGTCGCAAATCCCCCTCCCGTCCCAACGCCGACCAAGGAAATGGAGCAGGAAATTGGGTTAGCTGCGCCGCCTCCGAGCCCTCCATGCTTGCAAATCTGAAATTGGGATCCGACCAGGCAAAGCCCAGGCTGAACCGCGACTTGGAAAACACACTCGGCAGAAAGCGGCGGGGATTAGGTCGCACTTGCTCATAAGCCTCTGGACATGGTGCGGTCCAATCGTCAGTGTAACCCCCCTTCCTGCCTAGTCTTGGGTAGCCCCCTTGCACCCCTCCCCCTTGCTCCAGTCTGACGGACGTTGTCGTTGTCTGAGAGGACCCGGATCCGGGCTGCGTTTCCGTGACGCTCGCTGAGCCAGACCTCAGTTGCCATGACAACAGCCAGGCGCGAAAAATAAAGGGGAAAAAAAATCCATTCGCACATCTTGAATCAAGGCTGCAGCCGGAACGAGGGGGTTAAAGGCTGGTGCCCGGCTCAGCGTCCGCTCGGCGTGGGCGGTGCTCGCGTTTCCGACAGCGCCTAAATGCCCTCTGGGGGGGAGAGGGTTTAAAAAGGTCATGGAAGATCGGACTGACAGCAGGAAAGTTCACAGGTCAGGGTTCAAGAGGTGATATGACAAACTGCTGCAGCTCCAACACTCCCCCCAGCCCCCCAAAAATACAAACAGAATCCAAAAATAAGAACAGAAAGGGTCTTTTATTTAATCACAAATCAGACGAGAGCAGGCAGTCCCTAAGTAGAGTAGAACCTGAAGGAATATAGAGGTTAATATGTAAAGAATTCTCATATTTTTGGATTCATAATTTTCATCTGATTTTTGGGATCGTGACCAATGTAGGATTTTTACGACTCCAATATTAATAATTGTAGGATTTTAAACTCTCCAAAATATTTTTCACCAATATTTTTGGTAGTAATTTTAGTGTCCGCAATAAGATAAAAGGATATAATGGGGTTTAAGAACATTTGTTTTATTTTACTACTAATACTTAGTATTGTGCAACAAAAACATTTAAGTCTTGATTAAAGTACGGCACACTTGAATAATCTGAGAAGCTCCAGCCAGCAAGTAGAACTGCTAGCGCTTGCGTAGGAATCGCAGTGAAGAAGTCTACCGACAGAGTGTTGGCTGTAGGAGCAGCCATGTTGATTATTTTCACGTGAAGTAAACACTCGCTGTGCTGTCTACAGGAATACTAATGAGTCTGTTCTGAAAGGGACTTAAGTAGAGGGGTAAAAATCTAAGAGGTGTTTACAGTAAACTACTTCAGAGACATGTTTAGTGGAGCTCATAGACCTATTGTAACTGGTTGAAAAAATGTATAATATGGGACCTTTAACATCATTTCCTTCATTTTCACAAAACAGACCAGTTTATTATAATATAATGCGTCACTTCTGACCCTAACATTTCCTAATAGTTTTTATTAACTAGTATTCCATATTAGTATCCCCCCCAGGTATACAAGGTGTAATAACTGCTGAATTTAATTAATCCACTTCCACACAAGAGTCATTATAAGTTTTAGCTTAAACAATAAATTAAACTGTTGTGTTTGAGCATTTATAGATAGCTACTGTTGTCCATCGCAGGGAGTCGCAGGACAGTTTCACATACCAGAAGCTTAATGGAGCCAATATGGCGGTCATCAATCACACAGTGTTTTCTCTACCACACTTGCAGCATGACAGTTATAGGAACCGCGTTAAAGTTATTCAAACATCGCCAGGTTTTAATATGTAGCCTACAGTGAACCATGTTTTATGAGGCAAAGTTTCAGCTTCATTACTACAGCTTGTGGGAACACAGTGGGGCTAAAAAGCATGAACAGAAACCTAACGGGTATGAGGTTTTACTTAGGGATGTAACGATACTTAAATACATTGATTTAATGATCAATGAGCCCGTAGAATTGATCCAAAATGAAAACATCAATCAGAAGTCATACATATTGTAACTTCACTTATATATCAAACAGGAGGTCTCTTTCTATAAAAAGAGAGTATTGTTTTCCCGTTTAAATGTTTAGTTGAACTCACGAATAAAAAAGTCTAATGACATTTTAACTGTTTTTATTTTTACTGAGTTGATATGAAGTGATTGTGTGAATCAGCATATGATATTGTCTCATATCACTTGCTCATGAATTGAATTTAATCAAAATTGGATTGATATCGTCAGTCATCAAATTGTTGTCCATTGTAAGTGAGTGATTATTTGTCATTGGGAACACATGACAGCACACAGTGCACTAGGGGTGTTGAAATTAATCACATGGTCGGTGCATCACGATGTGGACGATTCTACATCAGTGGAATAGCAGACTATACTGTACATCCGTCCATCCAGTCAGCCATTATATGAATTGCTTAATCGCAACTGGGGTCGTGGGGTTCCCGGGAACTTACGGACGCAAGGAGGGGACCAACCCTGGGCAGACGCCAACACACCGCAGGGCACACACACAATATCCCTATCTAATCACGAGGCCAGCTCCAAAAGCGTTATGCTACCTACCGTAATATTGTATTGTAATGAAACTTTCGATTTTAACTTAATCTAACACCCTTAGGTTAACTGATAATGACTGAAATGACTAAGAAAACACAATGCATTTAAAGGGCATGTGTAGGGCGTGCTACTGACATGCCTCACCAAACACCTTGTCCAAGTGTGCACATGTTCAGCACTTGTACGAGTGCGGATCTCTTTTTTATTATAGCTACTGATTCCAAATGATCGCAAGCTGAATTCTATTATTTCCTTCTGCATACTAATGTGGGGAAGCATGCAGCAAGGGCGTTTTAATGAGTTCCCACTTTGCATCCATATCTGCAATGGCAATTTCGATTGCTTTTTCCACAATGCATCCAAGCCAATAGATCAAACTATTATTGCAAATGATCCCCAAGCAATGTCATGAAATGCTGGACGGGCTGTGTCTCGCGAACACCCACTCCATTCCTATCCCACAGGCGTGCTCGTCTACAGACACAAACACGCGCACACACTCCCTGCCTCGTCTCCCACAGACTGTCCTTCCCTCTCTCCCATTAAAGCTTCACTGCACCACGCGGCTCTGTTTCTGTATGCATGGGATGGCGCCAGCGTGTATGTTGTGGCGTCAGTCCTGACAGCTAACGCACAGTGCGATGTTGCGGGGTGGGGGTGGTGTGTGTGTGTGCTAGCACTCTCACACGGCACCACAGTGGGGCAAGCAGATGAATGCACACAGAGAACCGAGCGTACAGCCTTGGCCACCTCCATCTCTCCCTGCTCAGCTACAAAAAGCAGCACATCAGTTCAACAAAGTTTAAGCACGACATGCTCTGTGTTACACATAAACTAGCAGCTACTGCAGTCACAGAGCAGTTGTGTTTACTGTTTATGATTTTTACACTTGGTGTTTAAAACACACGCCAACTGTTCAATATGATTGCAATATAATTATCATCAGTAGAGCTGGATGATATGGTCAAACGTAATTTTTCTGTACTGAAGGATCTTGATATTTATCACAATATAAATTTCACATTCTGGCTGCAGTTTATACTGACCATCTATGATACTACTGCATATAGAGTAAATAAAGGGTTTTCTTCTTAATCAGAATCACAATAAATGTAAAAAATGTTTATCAAAATTTTGATTAAGAAAAACTAATAATCTACACATTCCTTAGGACAGCATGTTATCAGGTGATACTATCAGCAGCACATCTTGCATAAAGACTTGGTCTTTTCCGCTTTTTGATGTGCAAACCACTTCTACTGGGTGCTTTCTTTTTGCTATTATCTCCAAATTCCCGCCAGATTCACTCGCATGGGAGGCACTGTGGTGCAGTGGTCAGCGCTGCCGCCTCACAGCGAGAACGTCCTGGGTTCAACTGCCGGGTTTCTGTGTGGAGTTTGCATGCTCTCCGCGTGTTCTCTTCTGGGTGCTTCCACAGTCCAAAAGCATGCAATATAGGTTAATTGGCGACTCTAAAGAGAAACAATAACAGTGTTGCATTCGTCGGCGCACTCAAAACTGCAACCTCCACTGTTAGTTTAAGTGAGTGATAAAAATGTGACCTATACATTTGACCCGCCCGTGAAGGAGCAGTGACCAGCCTTTTAAAAGCGCCCGGGGAGCAGTGCTTGGGGATGGTACCTTGCTTATAAGTACCTCAGTGGGATCGGGACTTGAACCGGGAACCCTCCGATCACAGGGCTAACTCTCTAACCCTAACCGTTACGCTGCCCCTAGTGGGCTGCTGTTCCAGAGTTACACACACACAGTCCATTTCGCGTTTTAATTCAACTTTAAGTTGTAAGAACGCCACAATATGAAATATTAATTCAAATGGCACTAATCATAAGTTGAAGATCATGATAAACCCCTCCACTGTGACTCACTGTGAAATATAAGAGGACCCAAGAATGCGGAAGGAACCTTTTAGTAGCGTTTTCTTTATTAAAGACCAACAACCTTAATTAGCTGAGCTGGTGACCCATATATGTAATCGCAGATCTCTCCAGCACTCTATGGTGGCTAAAGAACGCTCAGACAGATATAACCTTAATTGGTTGGCATGGCAACCATTAACGAGCTACGGAGACATTGTTGTTGGAATATAACTGTCAACGATTTATGGCTGAAATATCACTGCCTTCAGAATCCATCGTTTAAATGTGACACGGTCCATCTAATGGATGCATATGTATGGTCTGCATGAGAAGCACTGGGCGGCAGAATTCGGTTGTTCTGCATTGGAGAGCTGCTGTTTTTGACCAGGGCAGTGCCGGCTGGGCTGCAACTCCTCCTGACAAGCCAGCGCAGACACTTCAGTGGATGTCTGGATGTGCAGTGGAGCAGAATCAGAGCACGAGCTCTCTGCTAGCACACAGCTGCTGCACCAACTGGACGCCTGGATAGAGCTGTGTGTGGACGTGTCTGTGTGTGTGTGTGTGTGCAGATGATGTGTGTAAATGCGTGGGGGGGCGTCTTTGTAGTCACGGAACCCTGCCGTTTGCCTCTTTTTCCACGTATATGATTACTAAAATAGTCCTACATTTACATATAGGCTCCTATGCATCCAACTTCTGGCCAACATCACTTTTTCTTTCTTCCTGAAGTCAGTTATTAATAATAATTTCATCAGCCAAGGTGCTGGCAGCCAACAAAAGATGGATTACATCTTTTGCCATTAAAACATTCTTTTTGTGCCATTATCTGTGGAATATCCTCACCGTCCTCTCTCCCAATCTTATTTCTTCCTCCATCGTGCTACTGCACCTGTTTTAAACCGCCTCGATCTTTCTTCGTGCGCAGCTTCCAGCTCTTCCTTTCCATCCTTTTGCTTCTCCCGGTATCTCTGCTGTCCATCCTCTATCCTTCCTAATCTCTGCTCTGTTCTCATACCGTTATCTCCTCCTCCTCCTCTCTCTCGCTCTCTCCTCTCCTACCCTGCGCACTCCCTCGTTCCCGCTCTGCCTCTCTCAAGGTCTGGCTCTGTGTTATCATGGGGATCAATAGTGTTCTGATTATTATTCCCGCCGTACAGCCCACACGGAGCCTCATTTCATTCCGTCACCCATCTGCTCTGTATGATTCAGTGCTCCAGCCTCTGCCTCGCTCACCGACGCAGCCCCAGCCAGCTCCGCCACTCCATCACTCTAACAGGGAGGAGAAACCACGGCTGTATAGCGAAATGCTGAACAGCTAATTACAGTGCTTGAAGTTTCCAGGAAGCCATGCAATGTTCTCTGGAACTGTTCAATTTTTAGACGGGACAAAATGTCACCAGGCGATTTCCTCTCACGTGACTTTCCTTCACGTCCAGCACAGATGACGTCAGCACACGGTCAGCTCAAATGGAGGGAAGCAATTAGCGGTACTTGGTCTGTGTCAACGATTTGGAGACCAGCGTTTTTTCTTTTTATTTATTCCTTTTTCTATTTAAAAATGCAACAAAATAAATGTGTGCAAGACAACATGTGGTGTATAACTCATTAATGGCATTAATAATAATCAGGTCTGAGGAATCAGCCTATTAACAAAAATTAATATTGAAAAAATCAAGGACTAAATAAAAGAATTTGTGTTGAATACACATAAAAGTTCAATAAATAGTCTACACAGCTAGGCATGCTCACATATGGCCGCTCTAGACATCAAATACAAGCCATTTGTTTTTATTACGCTTTACATTTTCCCAGATTTTGATAAAAATGAGTTAAAATACAATAAAAGCAATTATTTTCACCTGCATATGACATAAAATGACAAAGAAAAATTGTCATTGAAAACACACCACAGCACAGCACACAGTGCACCACAACCAAATGTTGCAATGAATCGAAACGTTTACCTAATAATCTTAATCGAATCGAATCGTGAAGGTTCACTCCTCTACAGAGGACAACACAATAAAACAAGATGGCTACACATATTACTTACACATATTACTTCTTCTTCTTCTTCTAGCTGTTTTACAACACACACAGTAACCAAAATTACATGAAGTTAAATTTTTTTAAGCACCAAATTTTCCACTATGTCGTAACTTGCAGGTCTGTTGAGTCAAAGGTGGGCAGTACTGCATCCATAATTTAATATTTCTTGAAGGCTGAGAATGTTTGCTTTTCAACACAACACTGCAGGGTTTCCTTTTTTTATTATTTGTAGAACAATTTGCAGAATTTTGCATTGTTCTTACATCAGGTCATTTATTCCCTTTGTTTTCATTTTTCCTCAAATTTAACGGTCTGAGGGGAACAACACGGTTGTGTACTGGGCAGTGGGGAAAACACTGTAGACTGCGACACACCAACGTCAAAGTTAACAAGTTGACCACTCTTTGAAGTTTGTGTCCATCGTATTTGGCACTGAGCTGAAGAAATGTTATGGTGTCATTTTTGACTTTCATGTTAATCCACACTTAACATGATTTTAAATGTGTTGGTTATGCATCACACACAGACCTGAGGAGTGGGTTGTATTCTTAGATTGTCATATATCTAAAGCAGTGGTTCCCAAACTTTTCCTTCGGGACCACAGCCCCCTTTGGAAATAAGAATATTTTCCCACTTCTATTCACTCAACATTTCCACATCCTTTTTTATCTTATTCATATCTTTCAATCCACTGCGTAATAACGTTTCATGACAGCATAAATCATCACCTCTATACCCCAAAACTATAGGCAGATGTGAAAAGCCTACTTTTTTCTGTCATAAACCAGTCATAATCAGTCGGAAAAAAACTAGCGGTGTAGTACAGTTGGAATTTTGGCCCAAATCTGGTCATATTTTTCATTAGCATACAAAAAATGCATTATTTTTAAGTTGCCCAAAATTGCATTTCAGCACAAAAACTCTCTGAGACAAAAAATGGAAACATTCGTCTAAATCGGGGTTTTGGCTTTGAGACTGTCACTCTTAGTTCATTTTCAGCGTCAGTCATTTGCTTTGCCAATTCTTGGTGAGGTCAACAACGAAGCTGTGAAGAAGCGTTGCATTTCTGCACAGCCTCCTGTTGACAGAGAAGGGCTGACCAGTAGTGCTACATGGTTGTTGACCAGAAGTTTGTTTACCCTGTGTGACGTACTTCCCGAATTTTGTTAAAGAGGCCCATTGAGTTTTCATGAGTTCTGTCAAATAAAAGGCAATATTCCAGTCGAGTTTCTTAATTAAAAGTGTTAAAATCTTGTCTCGTTCTCGTGACCCTAATCTCGTGTTTCATCTCGTCTCGTGAGCTGAGTGTCTCGTCACACCCCTAGTAATCTAAAGTGAAGCTGCTCCATAACGCTCCTTCCCTTTCGCAATCATGACTTTAAGCTTCAGCTCCCTAATTAACTGAGGAATTCTTCCTTTCCCATGATTCCTACTCATATGTAAAGATCCTCTCATCAGCTTTCCCCACCACGTTCGAGACCCCCGGACCCCTGAGCTCACCTCATGCTGCGGAGGTCCCAGCCCCGTATGGCTGTGTCGTTGGCGGTGGCCAGCTGGGTGCAGTTGTGGTGCGGGCTCCACTTCCCAGAGGTGAACTTCAGCTGCCCTTTGCCTTCTAGGGTGGCGCTGCTGGAGATCTGGGAGGGAGAGATCGATCCACACACACACAGGCACACACACACTCGTCTCAATCAATGGCGCGTATTGGAGGAGGAGCTGCAGCAGGACTGCGTGTCCTGCTCGGGACGGTTCGAGAGCGCGCTCCGGTGAACCCAGCCGGGAAGCGGGGGGGGACAGCAGGCGTATTGATGTGAGGCGAAGAGACAGCGGACCCTTGTGAGAGGGGAGTGTACTTTTCACCTTTACCATCGAAACTCAATGACACGGGAAGCTGCGAGTCTTGAGTGACCTTGGCGGCTTTTTGAGAGTGCCCTGATGTTGGGGTGGTCACTACTGGTGTTTGTTGCAATGAAAAGAGAGAGTTAGAAAAAGTGTGCGAGTGACTGAGTGTGTGAGAGACACTATAGATAGGGTGTATAGTGTTTGTGTATGTGTGTGTGTGTGTGTGTAAAATAGATGCAGTGAGAGAGAGTTTGTGGGCGGTATATGTGTGTGTGAGTTAGTGAGACAGGTTGGGAGATGTGTGTGTGTGTGTGTGTGTGTGAATTGATGGGAGTGACAGAGTAAGGAGAATTTGTGCATTTGTGCGTTCATGTGTGTACTTCTATATGTGTGCTGGTGTGTGTGTGAGACAGAGATTGTGAGTGAGTGAACGAGGGATGGATAGTGTCTAAGTGTGTGTGGGTGTGGGCGTGTGTGTGTGAATTGCAGGGAGTGAGAGAGTAAGGATGTGCGAGGGAGAATTTGTGCACTCATGTGTTCACCTGTATTTGTGATGCACGGTAAGGGAATTACTGGCCGATGCAGATATCCGATACTTTCCGATACTTTCAGGTTTATATCTGCCGATAACGATGCCGTTAAGTGGGTAAGGTGGACAAACTCTTGACATTTTTAACACAGCGCCAAGTCAAGTGAGCGTGAAAGCAGAGTGGAGCGAGGACGGAGCATTTCGAGCCTAGTGTGCAACCTTTTAGGAAAAAGTCACTTGGTGTACAAAGTCAAATAGCACGCGTGTGACAATCCATGTGCACTGCCTAGTGCGTAGAGAGTAGGGCTGGGTATCGCTGCTGATTTCCTGAATCGATTCGATTCCGATTCACAAGGTCATGATCCGATTCAATTCTCAATTCGATTCGATATCGATTTATTTAGAGATTTCTTTGCGTCAATACTAGTTTTGCTTGGTTATAAAAGAACTTGTTTTAAAACCGAAGTGTTGCCAAACATCGGCCTTTAGGCCAGACGGTGATTTGAGCGGAGCAGCTTTAGCCATGGCTCTATTTGGTTTCGGTTTCGCAGGTCTCACGTTTTTATAGCTTTCCTTGCGCGGTCGCGAGAAGTAGCGCATAGCTGAAGGAAAATATCGAACCGCGAATTTTTGAATCGATATCGTATTTTTCGAACGAGAATCGATATTGATCGGTGAATCGATTTTTTGAACCCAGCCCTAGTAAAGAGCCGTTAAGCTACAACCCCGGCTACATCCTCAGATGCATACTACCACATAGACAAGTATGGTAATAGCGTCTTAGCTATCATGTTATTAAGTACGGCAGCGTGCGGCTTGGGACGCAGCCCAATTTAGTTAGCGAACACGCAATTTAGTTAGTTGGAAAAACTTCATGCGTTATTTTTTGCTTGCGAATGTTGTGTGCTCAAAAGTTTGTCATTTTAAGACAGAAGGTGCAGGCCGTTTAAAATTCCACCTTAGACTCTGGACCTGGCTCGGACAAGCGCTACCCTTCCAACCATATATGCGTCATCATATATTGGTGGAAAATATCGGGCAAATCTAAGTATAGCTCACGAGTGAGTGAGTGTAAAAGGCAGAGAGTTAGGCCCCATCTACATGGACGTCTCAGTCAGGCTTTTTTCTGGCGGTCGTGACGTCAGGTGCTCACTGGAGCGAATCACAGCGCCCGCGCGGGCGTTCATAACCTGCGTTCGATCGGCGCCAAATAAATGCTGCATGCAACGTTTTCTTGGCATCAATTTCCGCCCAAATCCTGATGAACGCAAAGAAAACGCCGGTTGACGCTCTGGAGGACAGAATATGTCCCGTGATTCCAAAAGTGTTCTGATACGGGAAATGCAGAAGAAACCACATTTTGAAAATGTCAGAGGACATTGATCCAGTCAAAAGTTTGGACACACCTTCCCATTTAATGTTTTTTCTTTTTTTTTCATTACTATTTACATTGTAGATTCTCACTAAAGGCATCGAAACTATGAATGAACTGTGTAAGGGCTATTTGACCAAGAAGGAGAGTGATGGAGTGCTGCGTCACATGGCCTGGCCTCCACAGTCACCTGAACAAACTCAATCGAGATGGTTTGGGATGAGATGGACCGCAAAGTGAAGGCAAAAGGGTCAACAAGTGCTCAGCATCTCTGGGAACTCCTTCAAGACTGTTGGAAAACCATTTCAGGTGACTACCTCATGAAGCTCATCGAGAGAATGCCAAGAGTGTGCAAAGCAGTGATCAAAGCAAAGGGTGGTTATTTTCAAATATCTAAGATGTAAAACATGTTTTGGGTTATTTCACACTTTTTGTTTACTACATAATTCCATATGTGTTCATTCATAGTGCCTTCAGTGAGAATCTACAGTGTAAATAGTCATGATAATAAAGAATAAAACATTGAATGAGAAGGTGTGTCCAAACTTTCGACTGGTAGTGTACGTCGCCGTATCAGGAGGATTTTTAAAAGAAGAAAGTCGAGGCTGAGCTTTAATGAAGCACAGGAATCCATTTCTTGTGAACTCAATGCAGAACTATCCACACAGACGAGCCACAGGTAAACACTTTGGACAGTCTGATTACTGCGCCACAGGTAAACACACCAAACTACAAATTGGGCTGCGGGTTGGCGTTAAACGGCGGCAGACGAACACCAGTGTAACGCCCCACTGAAGTCAATCAAGCGCAGCTACAAAACGCAACAACACCGCGTAGGGCGTTCAGAGCGCGTTCATTGATCCACAGTTCGAATGCCTGTGTGGATGGGGCCTTAGGGAGTGAGAGAGGTATCACGGTGTAGAGAAAGAAGTCGTGTGAGCATAAGAGAGTGCGTGTTTTTGAGAGTGAAAGCGTGAGAGAGAAAGGGTGTGAGAGCATGTGTGTGGAGACAGAGAGTGTAACATAGAGAACAGACGTGTGCGAGAGAGCGCGAGAGAGAGAGCAAGCGAGAGAGAGAGAGACTGCCAGCAGCCTTCAAACACCATTTGTATCACATGCGCCTTTATGCCAACAGGGAATGCAGCTGCACATAATTGTCATTTTTAGCTTGCGGCCAGTGAGAAGCTGTATTTTTTCCTCTACACTGTACGCGCCTGCGGTCACATAAACCCAGCTCACAGCTCTTCAAAACTCACCTGCTCCCACCGTCTACTACAGTGCGCAAAGCTTGTGGATACGACGTGTAACCCTGCAAAAATTCACAAGCTTCTCACACTGGGTCTGCACACACTGGTGTGAGTGGTGTTAGGGTTGGATCACAGCAGGTATCTAACGCAAACGCAAACTAAGCGCTACACTACCTTCTTCTCAGAGCGGAAAACGCAGAGCCACAGGCCAGCACGCCGCTGTGCGTAACAATGAAGCAGATTAGCAATACGGCACGACTCCTTGCAACACACAGCTTTACCAGAGGAACGTAAGCATGGCATCCCTCCTACAAACTACGGTCCAGAGATAAAGCAATCTGCACGGATACAGCACCATATCTAATAAACAAAGGACAGCGAGGCAAGGCTCTGTGGGAGTCGTCCTTTAGTGCTTTACTCTGGGTATCTGTCTCATTACTGCCAGGAAGCAGCGCCGCAAATCTTGATTATTTCACTTCAACGTAAAGCATGTGGCTATGCATTTACAACTGGTGGAGCTGGGTTTTAAAAATCGATCGTCCAATTCAATTAAATATTCAGTTTTAACAAAGTGATTTTGGTTCACGAAATTACGAGATCGATACTAAAATATAGTGTTAATTTACAGCCACGAAACCTGAGCAACCACATTGGGATTTTTCTTGCGGAAATGCATTTATAGTTACTACTGTAACTAAGAATAAAAGATAATCAGAGCTGAATCATGGCTGAACATGACACTGAAAGTAAAAGTGCTTGAACGCGGTGGCGCACGCTGGACCCACTGCAAAGTTTAAATTCATGTTCTCCACAATGCAAATATGTTATCACAGCAGATATAAAACATCAGTGTAAACAAATTAAAGGTAAAATGGCGTTTTCGGATAGAAATGTTATTATATTTGGTAGAATATTGCGTTTGCGTACTAAAAAAGGTGTGCGTCAATTAAAAGTTTGTTTAATTAAATTGTTATAATAACGAAATCAACATTATTACCAGCTTGCTATGGGTTTACTGTACGTTTTAATGTACTTTTTTGTGGATGTCCTGTATACGTAGATCACAGCAACTTTCAATATAAACGCAAAGAATCTATATCAAATCAAATCTGAAATAGAACCATATTTTAAGGAGATATTTCTAAAAACCCATGCAGCGGGGAACATTTTCACCTAACGTCAGGCTTATCGCTGCTGGTACCACTGCTGCATGAGCTGAAAATGGGGCTCGGATTCCCTCCCTCGGTTTCCCTCCATCTTTTCCCCCTCGTGTTTTGTTTCCACCCAACTTGCTGGAGCCGAGCCAAACTGGAAGATGTGCGAGACTGGATCGATCCCAGACCTCGCTGCCTGTAACGGGGTACGGTCTCATTACGCCAACCCCAGCGCCAAGCTAGTCACTAAAAAACAGCTGCTGTACCTAGCTCGTACCCGCTACCTGCGCCACCCTCGCAAGCCAGGGGTGGAAAAACCCAGGTTTGGACCTTCTCTGAAACCGAATCTTGAATAAACAGAGACAGAAACTTAAAATTTGGTGTCGCAAAGAATTCTGTTTTGGACTTTTCCACTTCTGCCTCCACCCTTCATTAGACTTTAAGCGCCGGAACGAGCCTGTTGGCACGCCGTGCGTCACGCCGTCTCCCGAAGAGCGCCTATTTACTATGCTGTGCGGTTCTGCTAAGGTGGCGTGGCTTCGCGTCGACCCGTGTGGGTGTTTCTGAAGCTGGCAAATGGTGAGGCTGCCGAATCTTGCCGCTATGTTCTGCAGCAAGGCAGAAGTCATGCAGATTTGGTCGGAGGCTTACGATCGGGGGAGAGAGAGAGAGAGAGAGAGGCGTGATGAACACATCAACCTCATCCGGTCGGGAGGAAAAGGATAGGGGGATAGACCGGAGGAGTGCAGGAGCATATGTGAGTATGTGTGTGTGTGTGTGTGTGTGTGTGCGCAGGAGAAAAAGCGGGGAGCTTGTGCAAGGGAGATTAGCATTCTCATCAGCACTGGCAGAAGCATGCTGAAGCTCACACTCGCGCCCTCTCTCTCTCTCTCGCTCTTTTAATGGGCGCAGTGCCCTCCGCAGGCCTTGCCACACGATAACCCGTCTCTCGCTCTGCATGCAAAGCTGACATTAGCACGACCGCATGGAGAGGCTCTGCGTGCCTGCAGCCGCGGACCTCTTCGCCAACCTCTGCCGAGGGGCGGCGGCGCGTGAGTGTGAGTCTGTTGTATGGTGCGAAAGTGTGTGAGTGGAAAGGGGTGGAAAGGTGATCATTGGCGTTTTTTTTTTTTTTGTTGTTGTTGCACTCCCCCCACTTGCACAAACACTCTCCCAAATGTCAAGTCAGGGTTGTGGCCTAAAAGGCCCTGCGACATGTCTAGCCTGCGAAACTCGGTCTGGGAGGCATTAAATTAGTAATGACTGCAGCAGATTATTAATGAAGCAGCTCAACACAGCGGCGCTTCTCTAATGGGACATTAAGTGACCAACCTAAACTCACACTTCATCTGGACTTCATACACTTTAATTGCATAGGGAGCGGAACGCGCAGAAAAGATAATCCAACTATACTGCAGCACGATAAAAAATCCCGCTAACACGGTCCTGCAATCGGTCCCTGCGCGTTATGCTTAATTGGTCAAGTTCACAGCAATTAATCTCATCTTTAAACTTGGCTTACAGAAACCCAGCTGGAAAAGAAAAATCTAAAGCGTAATTGTGGAAAGCACAAAGTCAAATAAGCTGAAATTAAACAAATGTGATTAGCATGGAAATAACAGGTCTTATATGAGAATGAATTATTCATAAATATGAACTCACTTGTTTGAAAATATGTCAATGGGACTAAAATAATGCAACGATCCCAAGTCATTTTCTTTTACCATGAAAAGATTCTATTTGCGGAGTTTCCTCAGTTTGGTAAAGGTTTGTGTGATGTTTCCCCTGAGTTCTGTTAGGAGTCATATGTAACAAGTCAATTCAGCATGATGTACACTCTGTTATTGAGTTTTCTCATTTCTCCTTGTTGCCATGTGCTGAACTCTGAATGTCACTGTGACTCCACACACCTGTGTGATATTAACTGCATCAATATCTAGAATACCTCATTTTGCACTTATATAATATATAATTTAGCAGAATGCTCTTTCCTAATTACAGAGGGGGTTTGGTGTTTACGGTCTTGCACATTGTGCACCATTATGGCGTCACATCAACGCCAAAACCAGAGCGCGCAAAATCGCTTGCCACAAAAATTTCGCGGGTGTAAATTTCAAAGTCGCGTGCCCAAATGTGAAACTTGAGAGCACAAAATTAAGAATCGAGTGCGCGGTTGTGATAATATTGCGCGCGAACTCTATTTTTCCTCTCGCGAATGTCTTTTTTCCTCTCGATGTGTTAAACGACCTCGCGCGCACAGTAGATTACCGACGAGCGGCCTTTTTGCTCGAGTGAGATTTCTGCGCGCGCGGTTTGAAAGGGAGTAGGTTTTGGCAGTTTGGGGGCGGGGTTTTGGCAGCTTCTGCCTGCGAATCCTATTGGCCGATGGCTCCTGGTCTTGTGATTGACTTGTGCATCTGTATTTATGTTGAATTGGGGACAGACAAGTGGGCAAGCGGAGCCAATGACTGCGTGCTTATTAAACGTGTAAGACCTAACTATTAAATTATAATTATAAGGTTGATAAACTTTAACTTGCGTTTAATCTACCTGCCGCCGTTCCTCTTCCTCCGTCATCTTTGGTTTTTCTGTAAAAACTGTCTGTAGTGTGCAGTCAATCACAAGACCAGGAGCAATCGGTCAACAGGATTTGCGTGCGCGACTTTGAATTTTACGCCCGCGAATTTTTTTGCGGCAAGCCATTTAGCGTGCTCTAGTTTTGGCATTGATGTGACGCCATATACCATCTGTATCTTAGTCAGACTGACCAAATGATTTGGTCGTGATAGCATGTTGTTAAGTACAAAAAAAATTATATCACAAGCAGCAAAATGCAGCCAGTCCTATATTTATCATCGCATTAAAACAATCTTATGTACCGCGCTGTGTAAAAGTCTTGTTCTTGTGTTTTTTTAAATGTCGTCCTTGAGAAATAATATTTTCATGTATGTTTGTAAATCACTGTCTATTGTCCTATTTTCTAGAAAATATAAAGAATATAAAGAACTGGCTAAAGGTCCGTACACATGTAGCCGGTATTTTTAAAAACTAATTTTTTTTTTATTTCTTTTTGGAAATGGTCACTGAAACCGGCTATTTTTGAAAACTCTGGCCAAAATGTAGATTTATGAGAACTTCGGCTTCAGTGACCACGTGTGGACGGGGACAGCGGAGGTTTAGGTTCATAGTGTCATAAGTGTGAGACAGGGAATGCGCTGACATTTTGAGTTTGAGTCTCATCTAGATTTTGCTTCACACTTAAATATTTGTCAGCAACAGCTTCCACAAGGTCTAGGCAGAAAATCAAATGAACCTATTCTTTAATCCTTTAATACGTAAATGCTATAAGCAGTGACTTTAGGACAGCCAAAGCTGACCTTTGTTTGTCTGTTGGAGCTCCGCTTGCTCGGAGTGGCGCCTGGGAGAAGCGTGTAGGATGTAACAGTTATCAAATAATGAGAGGCGTGCTATCTCACCGTGGCCTTGCTGGAGCTTTCCTGAAGGTCCCAGAGCACCGCGTGGCTATCGGCCAGGGAGATCACACGCTTCCCGTCGCCCATCGGCTCCCACAGCACACTGCAGCCAAGAGAGGGAACAGAGATGAGGAGAAAAAGAGAGAGAGAGAGAGAGTGAGATCCACGCTGATAATCCAACCCCTTCCTCTGTGATCCATAACACGTTTTGAGAATAACATTTCCACCTGAAATTTCAGGGTGCCGACGTGCACTTACACGTTGACAAGTTGATAAAAACACTTTTGGCAGCATGCCATCATTATCAAGTAGGGCTTAGAGCTGAATCAGAGCATCGTCATTTGTTTTCTACTTGTTTTTTCTAAAACCAAAAATCAAATTTTTTCCCAAAATTAACTTCCAAAATCAAAATGAAAAAATGAATAACCAATCGTTCATTCATTCATTATCCACAACCCTTAGTCCCAACTGGGTTTACGGGGAGATCGGAGCCTATCTTGGGAACTACGGGCGAAGGCGGGGAACAACCCTGGGCAGGTGCCAACACACCGCAAGGTGCACACACACACACACACACACACACCCCAAGCATTTTGCAAATAAAAATTCTGTGCTAAACTGAAACATTGAAATGTGAATTTAAGTGATTATTTATCATTGTGAACACACCACAGCGAAGCACAGGACACAGTGATCCACAATAAAATGTGGCCAGTGGTCAGCTTTTTGGCAGCGCCCAGGGGTAAGTGCTTGGAGACGGTACCTTATGAACTCATAAGTACCTCAGTGGCAACTTAACCAGAACCGGGACTTGAACCGGCGACCTTCCGATCACAGACCAACTTCCAAACTATTATGCTACTAACTGTCCAAAATGTACAATAAGAAATATATATAGCACTCATTTACTGTTCATGAGAATGGATTGCTTAGTTTTGTTCCTTAACGGAAACACGGTTGGTCTTCTTCATCTACAAGTTTAATGAAAGTGTAAGTGAGTGATTGTCATTGTGAACTCAGCACAGCACACAGTGCACCACAACCAAATGTGACCTCTGCATCCTTGAAGGAGCAGTGGGCAGCTGACGTGGGCAACGCTCGGGAGCAGTGGTTGGGGAAGGTACCTTACTCATGAGTACCTCAGTGGTACCTTTACCAGTCGGGTATTCGTTCCAGCGACCTTCCGATCACAGTGCGAACACCCTAACCCTTACACTACCAACTGCCCAATGAGGGGAGAGTGCGAACACAATACCCCACTACTACAAATTCTGCAGTTATTACAGTATGATCATTGTGTGACTCATCACGCGATTGGTCATTTGCACGTCATTACCACATTTGGGGAATTTGCAGAGGTCAGTCAACCACAGTGCAATGGCAGAGTCTCGCCCTGGGTGAACCACCTTCTTGATCATGGTATCACCTCCGTCATGTAAGTATTTATTCTTGCCAGTAACGGTGGGAAAGTGGAATATGAACCTTTTTTTGTTTTTAATTTGAAAAACCAATGATAAACAGATTGAGCCGAACAACAAACTTCTTAACGCTTCCACCGAAAAACTTGTGAGGACAAACCAGAAACAACACAAGAAAGCTCAAGAAACGAACGATACAACGGGGCATAAAGTCCTACTTGGGATTCCATCCAACTCTGTCATTTGCATCCAGGCCTTGTAAGGAGGGATATTGGTGGGCCAGAAAAAAACACCTTTATGGGGATATAAATGCCACATACTGGAAGGAGGACAGCTTTTACGACCCTCCCAAGGTGTAGAGAGTCAGTGCTCCGGTGTTTGGCATGCGGCTCTGGTCTGGTCCCCGGCTCTAGGACACATTCGGGGGGCATATTCAGGTTCGTCACGTTCACACATACTGTAGCAGCGCAGTTTCCAACTCAATTCATTCCTCACTTGGAGACTTAAAGGCCTCCCAAATGTATCAATTAATTCTTAGGGAAGGAAGGATCCGTTTTATGGCCGTTCTTGGTCTCATTACCTCGGAGCCGTAAGTTAACTTTAGGGCTGCGGGATTAAAAACGCTGTCGTACGTCTTGACCTTGAAGAACAGAGGCTTTGCATCCTTGAATATGTAAATATGGCCCGGCCCAACTCGGCTTTCTTAAAGGCCCTGCGTATATTTGAAATTAACATACCTTACGAATCATGTCTAATCCACTTTGCATGTAAATGAGTTACATCCAGAGTATGAAGCAAAGGACATACTGTATCTATACTTGAAATACATGTATTGCAGTGACCTGAAAAAAAAACTAACTATAGGCTGTAGATTCAATCCTAAATAAAAGTCGTTCAACACAGAAAATAAAACATGCTATCAAAATTTAAATACATTAATGGCTTGAGCCGGACCGCCGCTGGTACCGGGGGCGGAACAGGAAGGCGTTAAATAGTCGGTAAATGTACCGTAAATAAACATACACTACATTGCCAACAGTATTCGCTCACCTGCCTTTACACGCATACGAACTTAAGTGACATCCCATTCTTTTTTTTTTGGGTTTTGGGATGTGACATCCCATTCTTAATCCATAGGGTTTAATATGACGTCGGCCCACCCTTTGCAGCTATAACAGCTTCAACTCTTCCGGGCAAGCTCTCCACAAGGTTTAGGAGTGTGTTTATGGGAATTTTTGACCATTCTTTCAGAAGCACATTTGTAACTCTGCACGGCAAAACCAGTCGCTTGTCGCACCGGAGGTTTCTGTTTATGTTGCGTGGGGTAAAATTTTAGTTAACCTAACGCAGGTAGGCTGTCCGTGTGGCTGTGAATGCAGTGTAGGCTACCGTAAATGCAAACGTAGCTGCGACCACACCAAGCGTCTGTGAGTGCTACGGCGATAGTCAACTTCAAAGGCAGATTTCTCAGTTTCTCACTTGGCGTGACAGGAGAAACCCGACTCCTTTGAATGTTGATATCTCAGTCATATGTCGTCTGATTCATTCGATATAGGTATCGTTTTGAAGATTGATTTATGCCCTTTCATGAAAACATAATAACTCAATTTTGAAAATTTGCAACTGGTTTTGCTGTGCAGAGTCACATTTGTGAGGTCAGACACTGATGTTGGACGAGAAGGCCTGGCTCGCAGTCTCCGTTCTAATTCATCCCAAAGATGTTCTATTGGGTTGAGGTGCAGGCCAGTCAAGTTCTTCCACACCAAACTCGCTCATCCAGGTCTTTATGATCCTTGCTTTGTGCACTGGTGTTAGAACAGGAAGGGGCCATCCCCAAACTGTTTCCACAAAGTTGGGAGCATGAAATTGTCCAAAATCTCTTGCCTAGGTGCTTGAAGTTATACACATGTGGCCATTGGAACACCTGGATTTAATTATTTCAATGGGTGAGTGAATACTTTTGGCAATGTAGTGTATGCATGCAGCACATCATCATCACCGAAAGAATCTCATCTAAAATCTCATACAACAAATTCCACCTAAACATAACACAATTCCAACACCGAACACATAAATAAACAAAGAACAAAAACACTGCGTAGGTCTACGTGGAAGAAATACAGCTGTAGAATCTATACTACTATGGCTAACCATGAATACCGTATGCCGAGACTCCGCAGATAATACGTATTTTTTTTGGCGAACATGATTTTTTTTTCATGTTCTGCTGTGTTGCGTCTTCCTTTATTCTGACCCAGTAACATGTGTGCTGATTCCAACACTTCTACAGTAATCTCAGTGTTACCCTTATAATGATGGCAAAACCATAAAAATAGACATTGTGGTTGCTGAGACATACACATTTTCTTTTTTAGAGCAAAAATCTGTAAAACAGTCTCAGGGTTTAACAGGTTAATGCATTTGTAGACACAGGGCTGCGATATATGACTATCTAATGTATACTGTATTACTCTAAATACTCTATTACTTTAATGTATATTATGTTACACTATATTTATATACTTTATGACTTAAGATTTACCTGTGATGAAAGCAATACGACAAAATTGTAGAAATATTCAAATTTTTATAGAATACCTTTGGGGCAGGCGTAGCAGCGTATGTGGTATTATACTGTACGTTGGGCACTGCTGGTATGTACACATCTCCCGCCTTGTGAGATGCCTCACTCTCTCCATCTCAGTGTTAGAGCACAAGCTTTTTCAGTGTTTTTGGTGTTTAAAAGCCAAATTTTGGTTAAAAAAAAAAAAAGTATGTCCTCCAAGTATTAACCATGACACGATACTACGATGTCACTGTGGAGACGGTGGTTCGATTGTTTAGAAAATGGAACAATCCAGCACAACTGTTTGACGCTTTCACAAAGCCCTGATTTCATCATCACTACATTCCTTCTCTCACGTCTTGGGCGTGGAACACTGGAAACCGCATCTAAATCACTGCCGTAAACAATGTATTTTTACATAATAAACGGTAAAGGTTTTAATTCCATCATCCGATATCAAATATCTTCACATTGCCCAGCCGTACAAAGACGCCCTACAATACGAATGCAGCCAAGAAAACCAGTAACGTGTTAAGGTCATCCAAGGTGCCCTTTTATGTGCTTCTTCTTCTTCAGGCGGTGGCGAGGGGAGGGTTTGGCGAGGCGACGCTCGGCTAGTCCATGCAGAGTAAATGTGCACAATATAAGAGGCGTTTGAGAATCGACTGGCCACCGTCCCCCACAGAGATTATTCCATCATTACTGCCAGTATTGACTGACCTATATAACGCGGTTTGCCTTGGCTCTTTCTTGGGTTCCCATTGATCGGCCAGCAGCAGCCCCCTCGGAGTGCAAATCGCACCGTGATTACGCCCCGTCTCACAACTGCACTCGCAATCCGGGCTCCCAAAAATTCCTCCTGGCCCCCTGCAACCGGCTGATTGGCCACAAAGCGCTCAATGGCCATTGATTAAGAGGAGCACCGCGCGTTCGAAACGAGGCTGAAAGCGCTACCGCAAAAAAAAAAAAAAAAAAGGCACGGCTGCAACAAAAGCCTCGACTTGTCTATTTTTTCACCCCGTTTTTCACAATATGGGTCTTCTCTTTAGAGTCGTTTCAAATAGACATGTTTGCTAAAATAGCCGCCCCACTGTTTGTAAAGTAGAACAAAGAGAGTTCGCGAGGAGCCAAAACACGGCTGGCGTTGCTGTAGCGGGTGGGGCAGCCGGTGCCACAAGCTTCCAGTCAAGGGGAGAACAGGCCTGTGAGTTCTGTGTGAGAGAGAGAGAGAGAGAGAGAGAGAGAAGAAGAGATGGAGGAGAAGGGCAGACAAGCAAGGCCATCCATCTTTAAAAAAGCCAATATCAAACAGGCAGTCATGGTGCGAAACGCTCATCTAATGCACGCACGCTCGCACTCGCACGCTGTCTTTATAACTGCGCTAAAGTGTGAGCATACATACAAACAAGCTCATCCACCTGATCACACACACACACACAAACACACACTCACACACATAAACTCCTGCCCTTGAGATTTTCACAGCTCTTGAGGTAAGAGCAGGGCAGACACTAGCGCCATCAATCTCCACCACGGGGCTCCGACATTCCGGCCCTGCAATCTCTGCCAAGAGGAGACTGTTCAACCTACACACACACACACACACACACACACACTCTTACACACACATCTAATTCAGCTAAGAGAATACATTGCCAATAACCGATAATAGCTGTTCTCACCAATAAAATCAGTCGTCCCCTCCACCCTGCTGCTTGCTTTTTGAGAGAGAGCGAGTGAGAGAGAGGGAGAAATCATTGAGGAGGAAAAAAGGGAGGTCTCTGTCCAGCAAGTGGTGTTCTTCATCACACGATTTTACTCTCAGAACAAGAGGAGGGAGGCAATTATGCTTGAGATGCCCCCTCATGCTGGGCAGAGGAGCTCTCCCTAACTCAGAGCAGACATATTTTCCCCCTGCCAGGGCCATCGCTGTTTGTGATGTTTACCATCTCTCCAATCTCACATCTGACCTCATACAGACATCTGAGCATTCTTCTCCCCAGACACTTTTATATGCTGCATGGTTTAGACTAGACATGGCACAATACCATTACCATCTTTATGTCTCATACGATACCGGTATTGTACATTCGGATATCTGCAGATAGGATACAAATCCGATACAGTCCCTGAGTCTTTTTTTAAACAGAAAACAGAAAATAATGCTTTAAAAAATGTCTGAATATGCCTGAGATGATTCTGTTATGCTTAAAGAAATACTTGACTTAAATACTGCTTTTCTAACTAAAACAATGCAATAATTACACACCCATATATATATCTTAAATTATTTATTATTAAAATAACATCTCAAAAGTTATTTGTTTAAACACAGTTGTGTAATTTTGTGACGGTCCCTAATCCTGCGGTGCTAAAACCATCAGGAACACAGAGATTGCGAGTGAGAGCTGGTGTTAACCTTCTGAACTCAATGGAGGCCATTTGCGGTCATTTTTGTAACCTTTAGTCTCAGACTCATAACTTGTGACAGGTGTAACACACATGCATGATACACATATCAATGTGTGCGCAAAATAGAGTAAATTTAAAGGGTTTCTCACAAAAAACACACTGCTTTACTTTAGGCGCAAATAAAGCGTGCGTTCACTTCCGCGATGGTCCACACACTTGTCGTTGGATTTAGTGTAACTGTATAGTATAGTGTAAGATCTTATTTTAGTAAATTGTTACATTGATTTATATTCTTTTATGTAATTTCATGTTCATGTTTTTGTAAATTATTATATTTCCTTTTTTAATTTTTTTTTACTATTTTACTATATAAATACATTTATATTTCTCCAAAAATACATGTATCCATAGTTATACTGTGTGTGTAAATAAAATATATAGTATGTAATTTTGTGCCTGGATCTTTTTGTGCCTGAGTCTTTTTCTGTGTGTGTGTGTGTCTGTCTGTAACTGTTGGGGGAAAGTGTTTGACTGCATTCTAGAGCTCATCTGATCAGGAACATCTCTGGGGCAGACTGCTAACTTCTTCAGCAGTAATAATGATACCAAGGAAGGTCAAATTCAAATTCTGTCTGGACATAAGCACATATTTTTATATTGTAATAAGCAACAGAATGTCCCAGATTGAAAAAAATCTATATAACAATGGCTATGGACCTTTACCCCGCACATTTCTAAAGTTAAACCATTGTCTTGTAGAAATAAAAGGGAAAAAAGTAAAATTTCACTAGGCGAAAACTAGAATTTGCTTATAAAAATGATAATATCAAGATTTTAATTGTTAGTTTCACATCAAATAATTACATAAATAAGTAGGCCTGGGTCTTCTGAAAAAAAGCAACATAAGTTGCTTATGTATTGTTGTTTTGTGACCATTCTGCACCAAACTCAGCCCGTTCCTCAACGCTTATGAAAAGTGTCATCGGGCACTTCTGCATGAACGGCTAGCTTATGGAATTAAAATATTATAGCCCAATCAAAAAAGGAATGCAAAAACGCTCAAAAATGGCCCAGAGTTCAAAGGGTTAATGGTGGAAATGAACCAGTATAATCGTGTGATTTGCTGTTGGGGTTGTAGTGTGTTGTGTTGCTTATTCTGCTCCCGATAGACAACCGATACCCGACCCAGCTATTTGTTGTTATCAGGCACCATCTCTAGTTTAGACACCCGTCACCGACTATGATCCTGGAACGCTGGATTTGAGAAGCTCTTTAAACTACAGGAAACCTTTCCTTCAACTATATATCTGGTATGTATTGTTTTGTGATCATTCTCCACCAACTCAGCCCATTCCTCAGCGCTTGTTGTTCCTAAGTTACGAAAAGTGTCATCGGGCACTTCTGCATTTTTTTCCTATTTCATGTAAACAGTGTAACATGTTCATTTGAGATCGGTAGTTCAGCCAACAAGATTATCTTTACAATGGAGAGAAATTGCATCTTGGCATTAGCGACAGCACTTGATCTAGATACTCATGTCTTCGAGACGTAGAGATTGGGTGCATGAGATAAACCGTGCAAGAAAACAGTTGGGAGAGTACCACCAATTTATATGTCCCGCCCTTAACTGGATTTTGATTGGCTAGCAAGAGAGAAAAATTTGAAGCGCTCTGAGCACTGCAACAAAAAACGTCTTCACCTGCGTTGTTTTTCTCTGCTGAAGGCGCTTAGCGATCTGAACGCTGAAGCTCATAGGATTTGTATTAAAAATAGGCACTGCCAGTGTAAAAAAAACGTGTTTGGTGAACACAGGCCCGAAAGGCGGTGTCTTCAACATTACAACCCCGAAGTGAAGTGCAGGTGAAGTGCAGGCGGTCAGTGACATGCAATTCACTTGCACTACTGAAATCATTTTTTTAATTTTTGAATTTTTTTTCAGTTTTCAAAACATTTCCAGATGATTTGGGCGTCTTTATGAATAATGAATTTAAGGCAAATGTTTAAAAAGTAATACAAAAAAATTAACATAATCGAATTGTGAGAACAAGAGAAGGATCACACCTCTACCACGAGCATCTTAATAAATCCCATCTCCCCATCGTGACTGCAGCAGGTTGGTGTGGTACGTAGTGCTGTACTGTAGGTGTGAACTTATAACCCAAAACCATGAAGTCCATCCCAATCCTGAACTCCCCCAGGCCCCAGCTGGCCTGTCCACTGGCAACACAAGGCGGCGAAAGAGGATTTGAATTCATTGTTGTTTTTTAGCTGAAACTGGAGCTCTGAAACATAGGGCCTCTTTTATTATGAGGGATAATGGAAATTCTATTAGAGAGTGCAAGCTCCATCAAATTGTACTCTCCGGTGGGAGATGGTGGGAGACTGCCATTCAGCAAACGCTTAAAAAATACAGTCGGAGACGGAGGGTTTTGTTCCTCTCTCCTGAATTATGGCTCATGATATAATGTTCGGTGTTAAAACAAAGGCGGCTACGCCAGCTAAGCTCTGAGATATGTAGGTCAGGCAATCGGCTCCTGAAACAATGGCTCAAGACCCATTCAACGATTCCTCAGCTCGCCGTATATATAAAACAACGGAAAGAGGGATGACAGATAAAGAAGAATGGAAAGGTGGGTAGGAGTGGTGAAGAACAAACAGACTCGCTGGAACCAGACAAGGGAAACGGAGAAAAAGGGAGTTGTTGTAGTGGAAAGGGAATAAGAGAGCAAGTGTGTGTATGTGTGTGTGTATGAGAGAGATAGGGAGAGAGAGAAGAAGGTTACACAGAGCAGGAGAGAGGGAGAGAGAGAGGGTGAGTGAGAGAGAGAGAGATTAAAGAAGTGGAGAAGAGACAGACAGAGAGAAAACTGACAGAAAGAGCAGAGAGAGAGAGAGAGAGAGAGTGAAAAAGACAAAGAGAAAGACACAGTGTGTGTGTCTGAGAGAGAGAGAGAGAGGGAGAGAGAGAGATTTAACTGCCCAAGTGAAGAGGCAGACCGAAAATGAGAGATAAACAGTAAAAAGAACAGAAAGACAGAAAAAGAGAGACATGAAAAGAGAGAGACAGAGAGAGCAGAGAGAAAGAAAGTGTGTGAGAAAGAGACAGAAGGAAAGACACAGAGAAAGCAAGAGACAGTGTGTGTGTGAGTGAGAGAGAGAGAGAGAGAGAGAGGGAGAGAGAGAGAGAGAAAACAGGTAGAGTGTGTGAGAGATTAAAATGCAAGACGGAGGCAGAAAAACAGAATAAGAGTCAAAAAGAGAAAGATAAAGTAATAGAGAAAGAGTAAAATGGACAGACAGCAGAGACAGACAGACAGACAGACAGACAGACAGACAGACAGATAGATAGATAGATAGATAGGCAAAGCAGAGTACGAGAGATAGAAAGACAGACAGACACAAAGAGAGTGAGAGACCGATAAGAGTATGTGGAGTGGGAGAAATAGGTGGAGAGAGAGACAGAAACGGGGGGGAGGAAGAGAGAGAGAGAGATGGAGGTAAATCGATAGCGTACCAGGCCACGTTGCCGTGGGCTGTGTTGTCAAGGTGACAGAGGAGCTCCAGGCTCTGCGGGCTGTTTGATGAATCGTCGGGGGACTCGGTGCTGCCTGATTCCCATTCCGGGGGCATCCTCCACACCGCTGCACAAGTTAGCACACGACTCTCCGAGGCTGGCCAACAGAACACACACACACACACACAGTGAGAATCTCACATCAGCATGCAACCACACACAGTCTCTCCACAGACAGATGCATTATGACACCGGCTCAGTTGGTGTCTGGAAAAGGAGACACACACACACACGCGGCAGCACACACAGACAACATCTACACAAGCATTACCACCATCAACACGCACACACACACGCACGCACACGCACACACGCACACAGGCATCCAGAAATGCCCAGCGTCAGGGTTTCATGTGGGCATGTTTTTAGGGAGTCGAGAGGACCTGACTGTCCCCTAAACAATAGGAAAAAACATAATTAGTCATTTTTTTATGGCTTGGTGGGGACATTGTTGTATGAAAGGAAAAATTATTTATAGAAAGCGCACGACAACCAAAAGTGACCTCTGCATTTGACCCATACATAAAGGAGTGGTGGGCAACTTTTTTGGCAGCATCCAGTAGGAGAGTTAAAATTAATCATATAATTGATGCATCACAATACAGACGTGAACAATTCTGCATCGATGCAGACCATAATCGATTATACTGTGGTTTTCAACTGGTGGTCAGTGGCAACAATGCAGGTGGTCCATGACATGCAATCCAGTTTTACTACTGAAATCGCTTACATTATTTATTTTACTTATTTTTCCAAAAAAAAAAAAAAATCCAGATGATTTGGGCATCTTCATGAATAATAATTTATGCAAATATCAAAAATAATAGAAAAAACAAAACTCCTGGATTATAAGTCCCAGGCTGCCATTGTAAATAAGAATTTCTTCTTAATGCTTTGCCTGGCAAAATAAACGTGAAAATATGTCAGTCAGACATTACCTGAACCGCTTAATCCCAACTGGGTTCGCGAGGGGGGCGGCCGGAGCCTATCCTGGGAACTTACGGGCACAAGGAGGGGAACAACCCTAGGCAGGTGGCAACACACCGCAGGGCCATTATAAATAAATAAATAAATAAATAGCTCTGTGATTTTCTGGCTGCGGCATAAAAATTCTATTGAAAAGGAACATGCCTATTCCACTTCACACACTTAAGTCACAAACCCCACAATTCAAGGTTGCAAAAAGTAAAGTTAGCCCTTCATTCTAACCCCAGGAAAAAGGACTTTCAATTCTAGAGTAAGACTCAGTTTTTCCTTCCCTCTCAGCTTGCGAAATAACAAAATTTCACCTAAATGAAACATAATCAATCAAAAACGACTACCGCCTGGCTCCTCAATTATCTGTGCAATTAACGGTGAGGAGCTCCCGAACACCCTTATAGCCAAGCCGGCTAATTACCACACAGTATGACTCAAACCGCACAGCCGAAATCACACAACGGCCGGCGTACATAACAAAGGCACTTCCACCGCCGATGCTAACACCACTAACAAAAAAGGAAATCAGCGGACAGGTTTAAGCTTTAAACTTGCATCACACAGAGCTGCTAAAGGGCTAAAAATTGAAGATGAGCACAAGATGTTGTGTAGGCATGAGAAATGATCTTGTGCACACACCAAATTATAACACGTTAACCTAAGGGCACTAGTTTGCATTGTCCTGCTGAAGAAGTCCCTTGCTTGCAGGAGCTCCATATGTAGTCAATTTCTGATCGAGAGAATATGTAAAGTACAGATCCATTGCATTCCCTGGGAATGGTACCTTGCCTATGAGTACCTTAGTGGTACCTTTACCAGTCTGGGACTTGAACCAGCAATGGAATGTGGTCAACTCCCTAACCGCACGCTACCAACTGCTTACACTAAGCAGTTATGCTTTGATTAGCTCCAATGAGCAGAAAAAACGGCCGCCGTTCAGTCGGCGCTCACCCTTACTACAAGCGAGACATTCACGTTTAATTTGCTTCTACATTGAATAAACGCCCAATGACAAATGTCCGTCAACAATTTATAATAGACAATAATGTTACAATCCTTTAAGCTGGAAACACTCCTGTAATTTAAAACCCTTGAAAAGAACTATTTACTGCCTATAACTACCACCCTCTGTCCAAGTTCATGCATAGGAATGTGCACTGGATTGATGTTTAGTGTCCAGGAAAAACAATAGGGTTGCAGCACTTCATGCTTGGACCCCTAATAAATGTAGCATTTGTACAGTGATTTGGAGGAAATTTCAAGGTATCGAGATATATATGTGACCCTCCACGGCAAAACCAGTCGCTTGTCAGAAATTTTCAAAATTGAGTTATTATGTTTTCATGAAAGGGCATAAATCAAGCTTCAAAACGATACCTATATCGACATATCAGGCGACATATGACTGAGATATCAACATTCAAAGGAGTTGGGTTTCTCCTGTCACGCCAAGTGAGAAATGGAGAAATCTGCCTTTGAAGTTGACTATCGACGTAGCACTCACAGACGCTTGGTGCGGTCGCGGCTACGTTTGCATTTACGGTAGCCTACACTGCATTCACAGCCACACGGATAGCCTACCTGCGTTAGGTTAACTGAACTCGGGAGACGAAGACGGATTCCGGAGAAATATCTTCACGCTAGTCGACCAGTGGATTTACCGTAAATATTGAAGTAGAGCGGTCAAAACAGAAACTTTTAACATTCTGCTGGAATTGAATTCCTCACCTCAAGAAAGTCACGTTTTTAGGATGGAAAGGGTAAGTTTTTCAGTGAAATTTATTCACAACAGTACAGTATAGACCTTCCACTGTTTCAAAACACTACAAACAAAAAATCCAAAATTTTTCCCCACGCAACATACACGGTCGCTTTTCTCGGAAACCTCCGTTGCGACAAGCGACTGGTTTTGCCGTGGAGGGTCACATATTGTGTATCGCTACAGCTTAAAAATATCACAATATTGTTTTTAGGCCATATCGCCCTGTAGCATTAGCATCCTTCTCTAGACTATGTTTATGAGCGATTCTTCTCACATTCTCCAGTGACAGATTCCCACCCAATAAACCACATTAGCATTTTTCCATCTGCCTTCCACCTGTCTGACCAACAAGAATATGAGCTAAAATATGTATTATAGTTTGTAGTTGTAAAATATTACTTTGTGTAACTCCATGATTTGGGACAGTTGGTAGCGTAACGGTTAGGGCGTTCGCCCCGTGAACGCTGATTCAAATCCCGGACCGGTACAGGTACCACTGAGGTACTCATGAGCTCAGGGTACCGTTCCCAAGCACTGCTTCTTCATGGATGGGTCAAATGCAGAGATATCATTTCGTTGGGGTGCATTGTGTGCTGTGCTGTGGTATGTTCACAACGGCACACTTACATTCACTGATTTTATGACTAGCAGCCCTTTGTTACAGCGGTGCAGCGTTTTTTACTTTCACAGCATGATGCCGTGAGGTGGTGATGGAAGGTTTGGAGACATTCTCTGATCAGATAGCTTTGTGGTGAGCGTACGTACGAATGTGCGTGTGCGCGCGCGCGTGCATGCGTGCGAGGGAGAGAGAGAGGAGGTGATGCGAGGGCACTGTCGCTCGGCACTCCGCCTCTTTCTCCGGCTGCTTTATTAGATTGAATGTCACGGTAATTACATTCTTCTTTTGAACTCTGCTATGACATCTCGCACATCAGCCTCATCACAATCGAGAAGGGGGAAGAAGAGAAGAAAAGTCAGATCCCTGTTTTCTCTTCGCTCCTTTCAGCCAAAGAGACGCTCGCTCTTATTCAGATTGTCATAAACCAGTCAAGGCCACGGGCGCCAGACATATAAACTCAGGATTTAATTACATTTTTCCTTTCCAGCCGTTTCTTCGTGTCCGTTTAATTTTTTTAATTGCCTCGTGGCGAGAGTGTGGAGCAGGACGTGCCGAAATGTGACATGTTCCATTAGCATTGGCGCTGGTGGAGAGTGAGGGTGGGAGCGTGGGAGCGGACTACCTTTCCGCCTTAGTGAAGCCCTGCTAACGCTCCCCTTCTGGCTTCTTTTGATGTCTAGGATTTCAGGCACAAGACTGTAAACTGAAACGTCTAAGCGTAAAGCGTGTTGGGAACATTCTTGATTTTCGTTTATGGAGTTCACCAACAAACTGCAGGGTCATGGGATAAAAAGTAGCAAATAACTTTTATGGAACAAACTTATTATGGTTTTAAAATGTAAAAAATTTGCAAAAAAGACATGACAGAACAAACCTTTATGTTTTATGAGTCAATGTGTTTACAGATCAACAAATCTGAACACCGTGAGTTGTTCAGGTTTGACACCTTATTAGGGCTGGGTGATCTGTCTTCAAATTAGGGCTGGGCGATAGGGCCTAATAATAATATCGATACACGATATATAGAGTACTGTGCAAAAGTTTTAGGCAGGTGTGAAAAAGTGCTGTCAACAAAGAATGCTTTCAAAAACAGAAGTGTTAATCATTTATTTTCATCAATCAACAAAATGCAGTGAATGAACAAAAGAGAAATCTAAATCAAATCAATATTTGGTGTGACCACCCTTTGCCTTCAAAACAGCATCAATTCTTCTAGGTACACTTGCACACAGTTTTTGAAGGAACTCGGCTGGTAGGTTGTTCCAAACATCTTGGAGAACTAACCACAGATCTATAATCCTATAATCCTACAAAATAATATAATGACTATAATCCTACAAAATAATATAATGACTATAATCCTACAAAACCCCTGACTTTGTGCAAGTGTACCTATAAGAATTGATGCTGGTTTGAAGGCAAAAGGTAGTAACACCAAATATTGATTTGATTTAGATTTTTCTTTTGTTCGCTCACTTTGCATTTTGTAAATTGATAAAAATAAACAATCATTATTTATATTTCTGAAAGTATTCTTTGTTTACAGCATTTTTTCACACCTGCCTAAAACTTTTGCACAGTACTGTATATCTCGATATAGTCTCGCTTTCTGGGAGAGAACTACTTTTCCTTACAATCCACTGCGCCACAACTCAGACCTATGTCACAATAATGCGATGGACGTGCATCCAGAATAATGTCAAGAGAACAGCTGTATTGTGAGTAGAAAGCTGGTTGCTGATATTCATCAGCTACAACATGAGTTTTTGTCTGTAACAAAGGGGAAGATTTGACTGAACTGGAGCGTGAAGTACTCCACCTCGAAAGTGAAGTACATGTTCATGTTTGATACTAACGTGAGGATTTGTACTCGATATTCATGATGTAGTCATGAACTACATCACATGTGGATCAAGCCGAGTATATTCACGCTCACCCCTACCTCAAATTAATATGGTACATTTTCATTTTCTGCTCCTAGTTTTGTAGAGATGCTGTTTATTTTAATAGTGTCTGTTTAGAATTCATATTAAACTGCTGCAAATCTTATGCACATTTAATGCAAAAAGACAATTGCAGGACTGGAGTTGTAGTTTTTTTCTCCCTTTGACTACTGTTGTAATATTTTTATTTGTTGTTATATTTTATAGTTTATTTATATATGTACATTCTCTCTGCCTTCTTTGTAATTTGCAGAAACTGGAACCACATCGTCTCGTCTCTCTGTATACGTGTATATAGCTATATATGAGATGACAAAGTTTACTTTGACTTTGACTAATATCACGATTAAATGAACATTTTCCTCAGTTATGATTAATGAATAATTCTTTTTGACCTCACAGTTCATTGACAGTTGTACTGTAAATATGATGAAATATTAAAACTGAGGTTTGTTTTTTTTTTTTATACAAACAATGCACACTGTCTGTCTTTCTTTTTGACTTTGATATTGTATCGTTGAGATTATAAAACATTTGAAAAAAAAGGACACAGATGTAATCACGGATCGGACCCTAGAGTCGCATGTTTTTAAAAGGACAGTACATGAACACATACTCATAGAAAATGATTCATTCTTAAAAAAACAGAATTTAAAAAATCAATCATGCACAAGATTACGCCCCTTACAAAAATTTTAGGCTTCTGGCAAACCGTTGCCGTTAACCTTTGACAATGTTGCCATAAATTTGTAGGAAGGTCACATTTTCACATGCAAATTAGGTTGTGGTTACAAATCTTTGTCGAAAACTTATGCACCCGGCAAATCTGTCACCAAAAGTTCACTACAAGGTTGCCATTACTGGCAAACTGTTTTGGCAAATACAGCTGCAACATTGCAACAAGTTTACCACTAGTGGCTGACAACGACAAACTTGTGGCAACATTAACTGTTTGTCACAAACTAACCACAAGTTTACCGCAAACCTGCCACAAGCGGTAGATTAGAAGTTCTGAATGTAGGTTTGGTTTAATTTTTGAACAAATGCCCTTGCAGCAGTATGGAATAAACATTCAAAATTAAATATGCTCCAAAAAGTGGGACTTAAAAACTGCTAACACTAACACATCACACCTTCATTTTTCAATTTTATTTCCGGAGAGTCACTCTTATGGATATAGAAAAAGACGGCATCAGTGAGACGGGTCGGGATGAACAGAATGAGGAGAGACGGTGACTCACTCTTGTTGTAGCATGTGGTCAGCACTCCTTTGTCAGCGGGGCTGGCGCTGATGTGCCATATCTCACCAGCATGATGCAGAAGAACATTCTTATTAATGATATTGTTCTCATCATCAAAGTCAATGATGTGGATCTGCCGAACAGAAAAAAAACAGGAAAATGAAACAGCGGCTTCATATATATAGCGGCTTCAACTGTGTGTGTGTGTATATTCACACACACACACACACACAGAGGGAGGGAGTGAGAGGGAGGAGAGAGGGAGCAGAACGCAAGAGAAAGAAAAGTAAAGAGAGAAAAACAGATTAAAAAACACAGATAACTAATCATGGTGTGAGATAAAGAGACTGAAAGGGGGAAAGAGGGTGAGATGGAGAGAAGGAGCTATCTGACAGGTTAAACTGAAGACATGTTTAAAAGGTGAGTGAGTATGAAAGTGGGAGAGAAAGAGGGCAACAGAGCGAGAGAGCGAGCGAGCGAGAGAGAGAGACTCCTCATAGCAGTTCAAAGGCCCAGAATCTCACTCCCAGATATTTGCTTTAATGTGACAGTAAATGAAATCTTAAGCACAGAAATCACTTTAGATTCTCAACTTCATACAGCCTGATGCTTATTTCTTCAGCTTTTTTATTTTAACTTTGAAGCAGCTGCTAAATGCTCCTTTTGAACTCCTCAGATTCATAAAAGTTACGCAAAAGCGCCCGGCGTTCGTGGGAGGCATCGGAGTGTGAGGAGTTGCGGAGTGAGGATTAAAGGTTTCTTTATCATCAGTTATCACCAAGAGACCCAGGCTTTGTCTCAAACCGCATACTCATTCGCTAAATAATCTGTCAAAACAAGGCATATTCCGTTCTGGCAGAGTATTTAATAGCTTGGGTGCAGTTTGGGATGTGGTTTTTTCTTGTAAAGCCACTGCTGAGCAAAGCAAACTGTTTTCCTGAATCCTCTTTAGAATCATACAAAGTGTGACAGGTCACAGGTAAAAGATTCTAAAAGTATGCCTAGAAAATATGTTATATTACAACGTTTCCAGAAATATTGGTTCTTACATTAAAATAACACCAAAACTCAACCATGGATAAACATTTTTCATACATTCTTTTCAACTGTTCTAGTTCTCCATTCACAACACTTGTTTCACTGCAAGCAACATCTTGCCTCAAGTCAAAATAAATAATGCTTGTAAAGTTTAAAAGTGGGAACGTCCACCCAGTTCACCGTCACCAAACAAGGTCATAAAGTGAGTCAGCATATTTGACAGTAAAAGTAAATAAGCAAAAGAAATCAATGCTAAACAATGTAATAATTACACACCCATGTGTATATGCTAAAGTATTTATTATTAAAATAACATCTCATAACAATTATTTGTTTAAAGATAGTTCTGTAATTTTGTGACGGTCCCTAATCCTGATTTGCTTTTGGGGTTCTTTTGGTGGTCGAATGTTGAACAATAAACCAGCTTTACCGCAGTGCCAATTGTTATGCCATTCATAACCAACTGAGCATGCACATATTTACAGATCGGCTCCAAAGAACGACCCAAAGCCACCAAAACCCGATCCAGTTATTTGAGTCATTATCATTTGATCCATGTATCGGATCGCTCCCATCTTTAGTTTGAAAGTGACAAAACTTCCTTACAGAAAAGAAACACTGTGGCCATCGCTGTCGCCTGTCTAGTTTTTGGGGATTACGCCCATGTGGAGTCAGACAAAATTGCCAAGCACCAATCAGGATGTGATCAAATAAGACTGGAAGCAACACATTCTGGTGAGGCGAACAATTCCTTTGAGGCAATATTAATTGGCTGTACCTGAAAATAGCCCATAAGGCAATCTGCCCAGCCACTTTCATATGTGTACAGTGTGGACAAGACAGTGAGGGAGAGAGAGGGAGGGAGAGAGAGCGCAAGAGAGTCAAAGGAAGAAAGAAAGGAAGGGGGTGGGGGGAGACTTCTGGAGAGCGTCCGTGCCGCTCAGACAGCTGAAAGTCGGAGAGGAAACCATTAACCTTGGGTTGGACCGCATTGGGGGAAAATTATTAGGCAAAGTTATAATTTTATGGAGGGGAGCAATACAAATAAATTCCAATGGCTGGACAGGATAATTGGAGGCAAAAGAAGGTCTTATAATAGGGCCGGGGATGAACAGGGCTCAGGCAGAAGTCCCACTCGTGATTTATGCGGCTTTATCCCAGAGATGCAGAGTGAGTCATCACTCTTGGCCACTTGGGCCTCCTTCTCCAGCGTATTAATTATCGGGGAGGGGAGGGGAAGGCTCAGGTGTAAAATGGGGCAGGATGTCGGTCTTTGCTTCAGGTTTCAGTCAGAAGCTCTACAGTGCAGAGGACAGCAGTCCACTCGGCTCGGCGCGAAGGGGAAAGGAGCTCAGTCATCAGTTCAACCATAATGACAGACACGGGCCACTTTAATGACAGCTTTCAATAGGCTGTACTCTGCAAGTGCTCGAGTGGCCATCATCGAAGATGGAGGGTGGAATTAGTGTGCTGAACCCCCCATTAGGGGCACTAATGGCACAGGAGGCCAGCAGACATTATGATAAAACGGATGGCTTGTAACTGACCTGGACTGAAGTTACATATGTTATAGCTAAAGAATGGCAAACTAAACAACAAGCAATAATCAAAGAGTGAGTAGGTAATGAGAGAGTTGCTGAGAAGTTTAACATGTTAATCACAGCTTAGTAAAAGTTTAAGTTCAAATTCTTGTTTATAATAAAAACAAATAAATGTGTGGTTCTGGACTAAAGAAATGCACTTTGAGAAATGGTAAAATACTGTATATACGTACAGTACTGTGTAAAAGTTTTAGGCAGGTGTGAAAAAATGCTGTAAACAAAGAATACTTTCAGAAATATAAATAATGATTGTTTATTTTTATCAATTTACAAAATGCAAAGTGAGCGAACAAAAGAAAAATCTAAATCAAATCAATATTTGGTGTTACTACCTTTTGCCTTCAAACCAGCATCAATTCTTATAGGTACACTTACACAAAGTCAGAGGTTTTGTAGGATTATAGTCATTATATTATTTTGTAGGATTATAGGATTATAGATCTGTGGTTAGTTCTCCAAGATGTTTGGAACAACCTACCAGCCGAGTTCCTTCAAAAACTGTGTGTAAGTGTACCTAGAAGAATTGATGCTGTTTTGAAGACAAAGGCTGGTCACACCAAATATTGATTTGATTTAGATTTCACTTTTGTTCATTCATTGCATTTTGTTGATTGATGAAAATAAATTATTAACACTTCCATTTTTGAAAGCATTCTTTGTTGACAACACCTTTTCACACCTGCCTAAAACTTTTGCACAGTACTGTATATAAATATAACTAAATGCAGACAAAACTTCCATCTGGACACTTTTCAAATCCATATTTGCCCAGGGATTTCTCCTCACCCATCACCTTATTTGTGCCATTTAAGTTATTGGTGAAATTTATGATGAAGTTTCAGCTGACCACAAATTGCATTATTGTCTATATATCCTAAAACTTTTTCTCCATAATAAATGTTTAAAGGCAAGTGTTAGGCATGTCAAGAATAAACCAGACTTGGTCAGATAAACATTTATGCTGCAAATACTAGAGGAAACTTGGGCCAAATTTGGTGATTATTTTGCATTAAAAAATGACTGTGTTAAAAGTAAATGCTAAAAATAAATGCTAATAGATGATATATATATATATATTAACACAATAGCTGGCTAACTGCAAAAATATATTTAACACCCAATCTGTGTCTAATATCAGTGAACATGAAAGATTATATGTCAACTCAATTTTGCTCATGTGCCGTTTCTATTTGATATGTTTAGTTAATAGTATCAGTGTTAAACAGTGTTTTGAATAAACTCAACACCACCACAATGCAATAATCATCTGGATGTGAAGGTGTGCTGAGATGAAGATGTAAATTTCCAACCTTCACATCCACTTGGACCTCATTAAAATCCTCTAGAAAGTGGTAAAGAGACAAAAGAAACTGGTAGAAAGAGCAAATAGTCATAGTTAACAAATTCAGGAAAATCTGAGCAACATTTTTACAATTTTATCAAGAACAGACACTTTCTTTAAAAGATTGTTTTAAATCATGGTTCCAAGGGAATTAGCCCCACATACAGACAACTAGAAGAGCACCCCCTATTGACCCAAACAGCACCTCTTCAGCAGCAGCCCAAGCTCTTTCCAAATGGTTTCCCATCCAAGATCTTCTCAGCTTCAGGTAGATTACCTGAGCACCTTGTCCTATGCTTTTTAAAAAGACCACGCTATGTGAAACTGGTGCTTGTTCTCATAGCGTAACTGCAACAGAAGCTTCCTCTTACTGTATGGTTTGTCTGAGTTTGCTTGTGGGTCTTGAGTCTGAAAAAGTCCTGCAGGTGGCACTGCCAGTTGATTACTTCATTGTGTTAAGATTAATTTAATGCACTGCTGCAGCTGATAAATCCAGACAAAGTGTTTGGTTGGGACTTTTCATCAACAGGCTTGGAATATTATCGTCTCCAGCATTTTAAAGCATTTTTCACATTTTGAATTTCCACTCCTCAATCATATCATTTACAACAATGGTACTGGAACAGGAAAAAGTGGCAATCGCTAAAGAATAGCAAAATCAGGCAGCTCAAAATGTAAACGCTCAATGTAAATAGATTTAAATGCAAGTAGGGCCCTATGAACGTGGACGGAATCGCGGGATTCAACAAATAAAATGGAATCCGTTGTAAAACGCGGAATGTCGTATAATTCGCTGATATCGGTGTGTGGGCAAAGCAAAGCAATGGTTTCTAATCAATTTTGGCCGCTGCAGCCCCCTGTACGTGTTACCTGTTGACGGGACTCAGTTTTCCACACACACAAACGCACAGACACAGAGGGGGAAGAGTCAACGGTCAGCTATGAAACACTCGCTGAAACACCGAAGTCCTCAAAACAATGACGGAATTCGAGTGTTAGTGCTAAGTTTACAGCAGAACAATACCCAAATAATTTTTATAAATCGGGAGAACAACTCTTTTGTAAGTTTTGCCAGCACACGATGGACTGCACCCGCAAGAACACGTGACAAGCACTTACAGTCAAAAACTCACATCAGAAACGTTTCGTTTTGCACGAAAAAATGATTTTTTTTGTTGTTTACAGGAAAATGTTTTACCAAAACAGAAAATGTTATGCTGAACCCCAGCACTTTGTTGAAGTTGAATAACAGTCATTTAATGTGATTTTTTTTCTATTGCATTGTTCTTTTTCCCCATCCACTCCATAATTAGACTATTTTTAGGTGAATAAATATGATTATAACATAAAAAACGGAATTCAGAAGAATAAAAATGGAAAAAATGGAATTCAGGAAAAAACTAAATGGATTTCATAGGGCCCTATGCAAGGTTCTATTATATGCATATACTACCACACTAAATAGCATGTCAAAATAACACTTGCCATTAAGCTTGAAAGTTTGGGAAGCAAAAAATGTCTTTTCCAAAAAGTCATCTTTCCATCTTTGTCTCTTGCGCACAATCACAGGAACACACAAATACACATCCTCAGGCTACTTCTATTCTCCTTTTACAAAAAACCTTGGGCCCTCAAAAATGAACGGGCCCTCCAGAGGGCTGTAACTGCAAACAGCAGGTAAATGGGATTGAATGGGCATTAGACTCAACCTGGGGCAAGATATGATGGACTGATTCAACTGTAGCAGAGGAATTCATGGATCAGGTCAGAGGAAAATTGGTGGGAGCTCAGACTGTTTAGATAATCTTAATCACAGTTATGGTCATATCATAATGCAACAAACATCATCAGGCTTTTAAAAAAATAATCAAAATGAAGAGAACAAGACTCATATTATTACTGGCATTATACAAAATTACAATTAAAAGCAGTTCAAACTAAAAAACCTCTCTGCAGAGACAGATTTAACCTGGCATAGACTTTTATCCATTTTCAGAATAAAAACATTTGCTGCTTTGACAATATATTATTACAGTATATTTTCATTTATTTCTAAAATAGTACATGAACTTGATATGCAATAATTTCTGAAAAAGAAAGAGATTGGTATAATAAAGCACAGTGACCCATTTTTTCTGTGCACTGGTAAATAACTTTTTTGCAAATGTAAATGTCGAAGAAGGAACAGAACTGTGCAGTCTTAAGTTTCATTTCAGCCTTACATTGTTGAATATACTGCAAGTACCTCAAACCAAGCTAAAACAAAATGACTTGTGACTTGACTGCATGGTTACATCCCTTAAGTCTGTATCATATTTTACATTTGTGACATTAATCAGACATTTCTATCCATGAAAATGTAAATTTTCGCAGTTACAGGGACAGTATACCCTGTAACACTGACTGCAAGTCAAGGTAAATGGGTTGTGCTCATGGTGGTTGGAGGAAGGATAAAGCCAGACTCAAACACTCAGCATCTTGCCTCTAACATTAGCCCAGAAACCAATTATCACAGGAAAATAGAAATTAAATAGTTAATAAGTTAAGTTTTAAGCGTTGGCCTTCTCTGAGCCTCTGTCTGTACAGGACAAATCTGCAATTACACTCATTTCAATGCGTTCAACTTGAATTCAGACACTGTTACTCACCTGATTGTCAAACTTAAGGGACTGAGTTCCTACTAAAAACCTGATAGCATCGGTTTCAGCTGTCTGAGCAGTTAAAGCTCGGGCCTAAAACACAAGTTGAATATTATTTTATAATTAGAGAAATGAAGTAAAAACCACACACACAATACTATTAATTAAGCATCAAAATTAGGACAAATCTCATATGAAAACGGGTAAGGACTAACAGTAATTAAAATGGAGATTAAAAATGAACATTGTTGTGATGTCCACTGCCTGTATTTTGCGTGAATTATGACAAATAATATAACGATAATACTAGCATTCATTTATTTTAATTACAAACACCCTGATGACAACATGCACGAATGACAACGTAATAGCAGCAGTCAGAGGCTAACTGGGCTACTGTACCTGGAACTCGAGTCCATAAATGACCGGCGCATCATCCTCCATGTTTAACACCTGCTTTAAAACAGCGGCGGGTTTAAACTTTCTATAACTCACAACTTAAAGATGCTACAATTTCAAAACCCCAAATGCAAACCTGCGGTAACTATCAACAGTCTCACTATCAAGTTCCGCAATAGCAAAAATCTTGTACGCAAATAACGCAAGCCAAATGTGCGTATTGCTTCTATGGGAACACTTTCACTACGCGTGTAATATTGCGTATCTGTTTCACGAATACTCTCGAATCCGTCTCTGCTAACTTTGTTCCATGTGGGACACCATAGTTAACGTTCCAAGCCGCACAAAGTCGTACTACGGAGTATGTTTGCCGCATACTGTGTGCTATTTTTACATACTATTTATTACAGCAATGTACGCTAGTATGCAGCATGGGACGAATCCGTGTACTTCGCTTCCGCACTGTTTTAGCGCATGCGAGTTTTCTCCTGTCAGCGGCTAGTCATCATCCTGTATCCTGTAGTGGAACTTGAAGGTAAATATGTCACTGTTAATGCGTTCAGTGTGTGTTGCGTTTGTTTATGATAAAGGTCTTTATTAAAGGACACGCAATTTGTGTCTTTGTTTTTCCAAATGAAAACATTTGGTCGAAATTGTAAGTACAGCCGACTGTCACTGCATTCGCTAGCAGGCTAGGTGGCTAGTGAGAGCTGCCTGAGCTTCACATTAACAGTAAAAAGATGAGGGTAATGTGGAGATAACCACACTGTTTTGTTATTTTGTGACCTCTGTCTACACTAATACGTGATATTCTACCTAATTAGAAAAAAAGCTGATAGGGCTGCAGAGCATATTTCAGTATCGTTAAGAACAAAATAAACAAGAAACACCACTAGTTCAGTTTTCATCTTCCACTAATAAGCTGCAAGAGAAGTCTGTCTAAAATGACTGTGCATATAGATTTAATGTTTCTTGCATAAAGGTCAGAGAAGAATAGGACAAGTATTGCAGCAGAACCCTGTCAGTTTTCACATATCGTGCAACCATATTGTCTTATTGTGTGAAATTTACATTTATAGCGTATTTGAGCTACTCCTATTCCTTAATTTCTGGAATCGTTTCCCCGAGAGTAACGTGGGGTTGAGGGTCTTGCTCAGGGAACAAAAGGTGGTAGTTCTGGAGTTAGGGTTCGAACCCACAATCTCTTAGACCAGAGGCAAGTCAAGGATAGGATCAGATGCTACTTGCCTTTAATCCAGAAGTATATTTTTCCCATTTTGATTTTGAACACATGCTTGTGTTTCATATAATGCAAATCATTTTTCATTCAACGTCTGATGTCATTATCTTTGCCTGACAGGAGAGAGCCATGGATAGTGGTGAGGACGTGGCTCAGAGGCCTTTGACTCTTGCTATAGAAGTTGGGGGGAAGGAAGAGCCTGAGCCTACTCTTCCAGAAGGCACTGCAATTAGCTGCCAGCCCAGCGCCACTGATGCTCTCTTCCAAGAGGAGAGCATCGACCTGGATGCAGAGGCATTCGTTTCTCCTCAGGACGACAGCACGGCTTCGGGAAGTGAGATGGACAAACTCAATGACCAGATGATGGAGAGTGTCATGATATCAGACTCCCCCAACAGTGAAGAGGACGACGTCCCTATTGACACACTGTTGGAGCAAGCAGAGGACAAAGAGTCCCTTGACTCTAAAGAGCCTGAAGGAGGAAAAAGCGACACAAAAGCAGAGACACAGACTGGAACAGAACAGGGATCAACTTTTGATGCTACTGTGCGACTTGAGGAATCTTCAGAAGATCCCTTAGCGAACGAACAAGAAGAGGATGGTGTTGAAGAAAAGACAAAGGAAGGTGCATTAGAATCTGAAACAGTTGCTCGCACACCCTCTCCTGGCAGCCCCAAAGACAAGAAAACAGAACTTGAAAATGACAAGGCTTTGGCTAAAGAAGAGCCTGTCCCAGTGTGCACTATTTTCAGCCAAGGAGTGCAGCCCAAAGCACAAGCTCTAGTGCCTGATGGCTTCCAGCCCGCTTTGGTCAAATCACCAAGTTTCAGCAGTAGCAGTAATGAGGCTCAGAGTAAACTTGCCCCACTGGTGTGCCAACCCAGCCCAAGTCTCAGCAAGTTCTTCACTGACAATGGCACTGTCAACCCAGCCTCAGACTTCTTTGACTCTTTTACCACATCGTCTTCTTTCATTTCAGTCAGCAACCCTAACGCTGAGCCAGCTAAAACTGACATCATGACCCCCGAGCGGCAGCTTTCCTCTGACTCGGTTGGAGTTCCGCCAACGGGACACCAGGAGGGAGTGACCCCAAGCGCGTACTTCAGCCCTGCTCCCCAGGAAGCTGCCCCAAAGCTTCTCTCAGGCCCTGCAGATCCCACGGCCTCTATGACCAAGCTCCAGGCCGTGTTCTCAGGCAGCGACGATCCGTTTGCAAGTGCCCTGAGTATGAGCGAGGTGGACAGGCGCTACGATGCCTGGCTCCCTTCGGAAGAGACCAGAAGAGTTCTCATCTCTGTAGCTACACAACAGATCAGTCCAGTGTTTGTGGAGAGAGATCGCTTATCCATGCCTGGACTCAAATTTGACAACTTGCAGGTTTGTGTGCTACCTTATTACTAAGTGTAATTCAATTGAATGCATATAAAAACTTGTGCATTGTTACATTACAGTTCTGATGATTTTTAGTAGGGCTGCACAATATATCATTTTAGCATTGTCATTGTGATGTGCACATTTGCAACAGTAACAGAGCAGGACCAGCAGTACGGCAAATTAACTCATACACATCATTCAACAACTTATTTTTGCAGGTAGATACAAAAAGAGAGCTGATTTTTTCCTATCTAATCTATAAGTCAGCCTGATATTTTTTACCCATTTTTATTGTTTCTGGGTGAGTTCAAGAAAGAATGGTTCACTCTAAATCTTCAGTGTAAAAAGTTCCTTTTTTTGCATTTCTAACATTTTTTTGTTTGTTTCTTTGTTGATAAAATTCCATGTAAAACCATCCCAATAATACAAAAATCAGTCTTTTCAGATAGTGGTAAAAATATACTTTTTGCAAAAGAAATTATTGCAGTGTCATTTGTTTCAATATCATGCGGTTAGTATTTCAATGGTAGGGTGACTAGAGGTGTGTTCACATTTCAAACAACATCAGGATGAAATATAAAAGAACAACGTGTCAGTGAGGACAAATCTGTTCTTACTTCAAACAACGCTGCTTCATTGGTTTTATGTCGCTCCATGAGTGAGAAATCATTTGGTTTGTTCTTTTAGCAATCACTGACAGGCCTCAGAAACAAATGTTTCTGCTTTACACAGAACAGTACTTTTGTTTGAAGTGTGAACCCATCTTAATGGTTGTAGTTTGATACGCACATTGTTTTATATTGTCCTTATAACGAAATGTGCGGATGTGGATAACAATTAACGTAAGCCAATGGCTTCTTTTTAGAAGCTTTACATAACACACATCACAAACTTATTATGAATTAATTTATGAATGTCTGTGCACAGCACACACTCACACTCCCTGTGTTGTAGGGTGATGCTGTGAAGGACCTGATGCTGCGTTTCCTTGGAGACCAGGCGGCAATGAAGAGGCAAGTTCTCACAGCGAACTCAGTGGAGCAGAACTTCCTGGGCCTCAAGCAACTAATTGTGAGTCTTCCTTCCTGCCTCTGTCCTCGAGAATTCTGCTTCCTTTTGCAGTTTTGCACATCTTGACGCACAGTGACACCCAAAATTTAATCTGCAGCCGTTATGCTAATTACGCACTGATTTTTTTCTTCCAAAATATGCTGGACTGAAAAGAACTGTTATTCATTCAGCATTCTGACTTCGCCCAAAGAAATAATTCTTTGTTGCAGGTGTGTGTTTGTGTGTGTGTGGGCAGGATGAGATGCAGTCCCGATTGTAGCCTGAGGGGCTTAGCTCACTGCTTCACTGAGCTGCCTCAGAGCAGAAATGTCAGACAACACACACACACACACACACACACAGGCAGGCCGGAAAAACTGGCTTACCCGCTGTGCCCATGCCCTTCAATGATAGACAAGGATACAGTTTGTGTGTGTGTGTGTGTGTGTGTGTGATTGCGTGCATGTCACTCTATGTGTGGCCTAATTTTAAGCATTCAGTATATAGGTAAAGCATGTATGTCTTGTGGGTACATGCATATGCAAATGTGTGTGATGTGTGCATGTGTGTGAGAGGGATTCAGGGTAAGAGTGGGTTCTGCTGATGTGTTTCTCCCTCCAGCACACCCAGTGGGGCAGTACATGCTAATCCCACCTATCCTAGAGCCTCTGATCAAAACCTTGCAGACCAGACACTTGCTTCATTGCTTCAGCTCACTGAGACTATTACTGCTCTGTAAAATCTTCCTCTGCCAAGAGATGGGTGCAGGGCCAGCTTGTGTGTGTGTGTGTGTGGTGTAGTTCCTAAAACCCCCTGTGAAACACTTTGCACCAGTCTTTCTAAGAGTTCCATCCAGCATCCTCACTAAAGGGCTCTTCTCTGCAGTTCCTGCTGTGGGGCACATTAAGCTTTGCTGTTGTGTGACCTCCCGAGTTTAGTGCACATTAAATCAGCACTGAGGCCCAGCTGACCCACAAGCCAATGAAACTGGGGGAAATAATTTTGTTACTTACTTTTGCTCATGGGTTATAAATTATGCAACACTATATAGTGTCAGTTCAAATAAAACGGGACAACTTGCCTTTTCTAGGCCCTTTCCCAAAGATTAAAAAAGGTTAATGTGATTTTAAAAACAAACTTTTTAAAAAGTGAAACTATTAAAGTGTCTTGTACAGCCTTTGTGCATGCTTCATGGTAAACACTTAGCTGTAAATGCTTTACAGTGACAGCGACATTGGACTGTTTATGTGTAGGACTGGATGATATTTACCACAGTGAAATGTGACCTCTGCATTTGATCCATCCGTATAGGAACAGTGGTCAGCGCCTGGTGGAGTAGTGCTTGGGAAAGGTACCTTGCTCATGAGTACCACAGTCGTACCTTTACCAGCCCGGGTTTGAACCGGCGATCTTCTGATCCCAGAGCTCACTCCCTAACTGTTATACTAGCAACTGCCCCAAATGTTTGTTCTAAATGCACAGAAACAATTTTATATGACAGGCATCAACAAAGTATACACATTAAGGCATGAATTGCATATATGCGTTAATTACCAAATGCAGGAGCAGATGTTTTACCTACTTTAGTACAGTATTTCAGTGTGCTCTTTTTAAGATATGTTTTGTAAACAAATAAGCTATGGCAAGAAAAAGCATTTAAGCAAATTCCCAAATTTTATGCAAGAACAAGTCAGTACAGTGCTCCTAGTTGCGGCGCACAGGATTATGAGAAATATAGTTCTCTCCCAGAAAGATAGAATAACGATCACAATTTATATTGTATATATAATAAGTTCTAAAAAAATCACACTATTTTTGGTACTCTACTTAAATGCCCAATTGAATGGCCAAAGTTTGCCAAAGTTAATGATTTCAATTAACGTTTCCATTTGTTTAAAAAAATTGTGCAGAAAATTGTGATCTCTTTGAATCACATTTTTGTCTTCTGGCTTTAAAGATTCAAAGCAAATGAGCTTTAGTCACAATGAGGAATGCATTTAGGATGTGCCCCAGTCTGCAGAAATGACACTAGAAACTAATTTAATTTCAGACAATGCAATAAACATATTACAGCACTTAATATATTGCAGATCTTCTAGTGTGAGTATGAATGCATTTTACTTTACATGCACAGTGTGTTTTCTCATTGTGTACAAGGTAGACAAGAGAGAGAGGGAGAGAGAGATGCAGTTCTCTGAACACAGGGGTCACCATCATCAATACTGCCCTGTCTAGCGTCTGCTATAGTACCTGCCCTTACACTGATAGGCAAATCTTGTTAATCTGGTTACTGACCTCAATATTCAAATCCATGCATTGATCCTGTCCTTTTCTTGTGGCCTCCCACATTATTTTTTTAACACTGGCTGTACTTTTAAAAGGTCGCTACAACCCTACACAAAATATAGCTAATGCTGAACAAAAGCCAATGTGATCCCCATTACCTCTTGTTCTGAGTTGTTACTAATATCGAATGAAATTGTTAGCTACATGAGTGTCTTTAGGCAAAGTTAAACCATGTTTGCCCAAATGGCAGACAAGAAGAAGTTCTATGACAGTCTCTCTCTCTCTCCACTACTGTGAAGACTCCCACACTCCCCAGTGGCACTGACACACGGAGGGTATTTATTTATTTATGGCGTTGCACGATAAGCTTCGTCTGAGCTGCGAGCTGGTGTCTGAATTCTGTTTGGGATCATGTTATCCAGACCACAGTTGCATGTCTCCCTGTGCTTTTATGTATGATAAAATGTGTTAGTGCCTAAGTGGTTAAGACTCTTGTGGAAAGCTGTCTGCTGGATATTCGTTTGTGAAGAACCCCAAGCCACACACACACACACACCCCTTAAAGAGTTTGCCCAGCCTCACTGCAGCAAGTCTGCTGCGGGTGACTCACACTGCAGTGGCTGTGTGTGTGTTTGTGTGCGTGAGTGTGTTTAGGCCTGTGATTCTGCTCCTGTCGTTGTCACTATTGTATCTGTAAATTCCCTGTACGGTGCCCCGAAGAAAGAGTGGGGAGTGTTGATGCGATAAGAAGGGGGGAAAAAAAGTACATCGGCATTGTTAAAGAGAAATGGCTTTCCCCAAACCAGATGTGTCTCCCTCAGTTCCTGGAATTACCCTCAACCCAAGCGTGGCACGGTGGCGCGTTGGCACAAAGGTATACGCTAATGCCATGAAAACAGCCATGCAGCTATATGATAACCTTCCTCTCTTTCCCCTTCACCACTTTCAATCCATCATTTTTTTTTTGTAGGGACCTAAAAAGGAGCGCAGCGGAAATTCACTCAAAGCCTCCACTGTAGTTCCCATGCGTCCCGGTTAAACTCAGTTTAATATGCCGCCGCACGCTGGTGGCAGGGGAGTTCTACGTACGTATTGGAATGTTAAAAGAGTGGAGGCCTCTTTGTCTGGAGGCTAGCGTCTCTGGAGGATTGCAGCAGCGGTGCATCTTCGTCTGTTTTTGTGCTTCACTTCACTTGGGGGAAACTGCTGAACTTTTGATCTCCAGCTCTATTTACTGAAATCACCCGTTTTGATCTGAGGATAAAGCTTTGGGAGAGCAGCCTGGTGGGGCTGAGGTCTTTCCCCCAGCTTTGCTCTTAATAAATCACGCCACAAAAAGGCTGAGATGTTTTCTGAGTCACAACGCTTATGTTATCATCCTTTGTGTTTTTGAGTGCACGGGCTACGCTCATCCAAGGCTTTGATGGAAAAAGACGATGAAGTGGGTGAAATAGACTCATAATGTTTGGTGTCCCGTTGCTGCACAGCAAGTTGAGTTTGCAGATTTGTGATTATTTATTTTTTTTTATGACCACGGTCATAGTGCATTTCTTCCTGAAATGCACTATAACCCCTAGATGCTGGAACGTCTTGTGATTTCCCCTTTTTACACTTGTCACATAGAGTAGGACCTTAGCTGTGACAGTCTTGTTCTTATTTAATCCTGAATTTCAAAAGTTAGAGTAAACTGTCTCAAAATCTGCAGACTATGACAGACTCACGTTGACTGAGGGAATAAAATTGGACCAAACATTGTGTTCTGTAAATCCTTCTTAAAGTGGGACACAAAAACACTCAAACTTCCAAATATTGCTGAAGATGATATAATCTGCCAAATTATTTTGTCCCCTACTTTGACGGACAGAAGCTGCCTTGTTTATTTATTACTCTAGATTCTGGAAACGTTACAGCATATTTTTTTGCTTTGCTCACAATTTCTTGCTTCTGGTCAACACATCTTTCAAGACGTCATCAGCGCACTCTTGTTTGTCCTAAAATGTCCTCACTCTGTTCTTACAGGAGGGAAGTAATTACCACAAAAATCGTTTATTACATCCTGCTGTTCAGGACAACTGTAGGAACCTTTTCTGAACAAAACACTGTTAGCACCATTATGACAAGGCACTCAGTTTGAAAGTGCTCACTGATTGTAAGGTGTTGGAAAAGACAGGACAACATGTCAGTACAGGAGTTCTAGAAAAGTGTTACCATTAAGTAGTAAGTAGTACCATTAAGGGCGGCCGATTATTGACTCAACTACCATCTCTTCTTTCTGTGCCGTTTTCTCTCGACTCGCTGCTTCATTTAATGTCCTTTATTTAAACCTTGTTGTCACGTATGCCACACTCACACACGAGCGCAGCATGATAATATGCTAACCGATAATATCGGTTATCAGCCCCATTCACTAGCCATTATCGGTATCGATATCAGCTCTGGAAAACCAATATCAGTCGACCTCGTGTCTTATCCTTTCAACTTATTGTACATCAGTCCACAATCTGTCAATGGCAACACGAGAGACTGGTGGTCAGCAATCCATGCAGGGTAACTGTGCTTTAAAACAAGTGTGGCAGAATTGCAGACAAGAGACCAGAGTCTTAACAGTGTCTTATGTTGAAAACCCATATGGTTGTAACACATTTTATCTTTTAATAATATGTGATTGGACATGCTCAAGCATATAAGCTGTTATGGAAATGTGCTCGTCTGGTTTCATAATATCACACCTGGTATTTCAGACATCCTTATTTCATAACCTTAAAATTGAAATATACGGGGTCCTATTGACCTGTGCTAGTAAAATATGAGTTTTGTTCTTTATGATTAGGTACTGGAATTTGAGAAGTAAGAGACAGAGATCTGGTTGTGAAGAGTGAAACTATTTGAGATCTAGTGACTAATAGTCATGATCTAGGCAGGAGTGCATCTGGTTCGCTGTGAGTGGTCAGGTGCTTTGACGTGAACTGCAGTGGCAATCCAAACGCTCCTCCTGTGAAGAGCCAATTATAATAAGACTAATTTATTGCGGTCAGTGTTAGGGAGTGAGAGAGGCTCGTACAGCGTCCACATGTGAAGAGTGTTTCAATTACAGCACTGCTAAACCCATAGCACCTGCCAGACAATCAAGAGAGAGAGAGAGAGGGAGAAAGAGAGATCATAAAATTCTGCAGTGGAAATTTACCACCTCTTGCTGATTTACTCTGTGTGTGATAGGAAGTCTTCTTGTGTCTTTTTTCCCCCTCCCTCTTTTGGGATGCTGTATATGGAATCCCCAGCCGATTTTTCACAAGTCTGTTCTTTTTCTCCGTTGGAGTAACTAAACCTGCTTGCCTGTTTTCTCCGCTCCAAGGGTTTCATGTCTCCCAGATTCCCCTGAATCCCCTCAGTGGCTGCCATCGCTTAGAATCTACCCTTCTTGACGCTTTCTTCCCATCTGATTATTGCTGCACAGCCAGGCACAAACTGCTTGGATCTACGCTGATCCTATTGTCATTTGTCAATGTCTCAAAGTAAAAATCAATGTGATATTGTTGAATTTCTGTTTTGAAGTGCACTTGGATTTCCAGTTGCGTTGAGCAGGTTCATATGTGGCTGAAAAACCTTGTCTGGAAGCCTTTTTTTGAATTTTGAAACTGATTACTTTTTTAAAAAATCACACTATTCAAATCGTTCTCAGGCTAGTAGGCTTGTGTTCTTGTTAAGTATAAATGTGTAAAATGTCGGAAGTACTGTACACCACGACTCCGTTACCAGCTGCAGGTTAATACGTTTGCAGTGGTTTTTCAAAACACTACGCTTTGCTACAGCTCCATGTGCAAGCCGCAGCGTTTTGGCGCAGCGTGCCACAGAGTGTTTGCCCTAGTCCTTTGAAGCAGAGCTGAAAACAAACACTTTATCTGTTTTCGCGGGCACCTTGCGACCCCCAGAACTCGCAGTGTATCATAACCGAGCCCCATTTCCACCCGCATTGACTTTTTTATGTTCAGTCTCAGTGGCTGCAGCTGCTTTTGCCCGTTTCCCTGCCAGTCGTTTTCAGCTTCATTTCACACTCTAATGAAGATTTAGAGGCACTGGGCTCTGCCGTGAGAGAGAACCAGAGAGATGCTGGAGTAGGGAGACCTGAAAGGGGCTGGGCTGAACTCGGGAGGGAGAAGGGGGGAAGTACAACAGGAGCGAGCTGTTTCAGAGGAGAAGATAAGTGAAAAGATGCAGAGGTTTGTGGAAAAGTAGAGAGAGAGAGTGAGTTTGGGGAGGAAGACTCCTGAATGTGATGAAGATGTAAGAGGAGATTTATCTTACTGTGGTCTGCTTTGTCTGTGGTTGGCAGTGTTGGAATAAAGGCTGTGGTGTGCGAAGGTGTCACCAGTAGTTATTCCGATAGCGCTTTATGCTTGTGTCAAAACTCCTTAGGCCCTTAGCTAAAGGTCTGGCTGTAATGAATGACATTCTGCTTTAAAGAGGATGGCCACAGTGACCTTGTCATCATTATGGATGAGCAGGGACAGTCTCTCCGTCTCTCTGTCTAGGCTCTCTCACACACACACACACACACATACACACACATTCACATTCTCGCCTCCTGTGTGAGCAGCTGTTGCCTTAATGGGTTCATTTCTCCCTCACCTTGTCCCATGCGTGCCAACAAAGAGCACCAAGAACTGGAGGGCAGCAGTGGACCTGACGGGCCGGCTGCTGACGGCTCACGGCCAGGGCTACGGCAAGAGTGGTCAACCCAGCAACCACACCACCGACTCTCTGCAGGTACGTAGAGCACCCAGGCCACCCTACTGGAAAAAAAACAGTTTGGCACAGCATGAGCTTGTTTTTTCCAGTTATCATCTTAACCTGGTTTTTAGAAAGTTGCCATCTTAAGCCAAGATTTTTGGTGCTACACCATGGGGAAAAACACCCAAAGATGGGGTTTCAGCCTTGACCCAAATAACCTCTGAAAATCAGTGATCGGCAAATGTCTGTAATATACAGGCTTCTGTGCTGGTCTGTTTTTAAGTAGATGGCAATGCAATCTCAAGTTACTGGCCGCACTGTTGATTAGAGCAAGAGTGATGGATCAGCTTGCCGATATTATCATCTGATATGAGTTAAATGGGAGAGAAATGGGTATTGTCACATAATCTCAGTCTCCTCCTGACATAGAAATACACTCTGGATCGGACGTTACCCAAAGCCCAAGTATCAGCATTGGTATCGGGACTGAAAAAGTTGGTTCAGCGCATTACAGCGCAATATTTGTGTGTCTGGGAGAAAAAGGGGTTATTAGGGTTATCCACCACTGCTCAAATTATTGGAAGCAACATCGTTCATAAAAACCTATATCATTCAGACTCTGCCTCTGACCCTGTGGTATAACCAGAGGATTACTTATTTGTATATACTTTTGGAAATGCAACAGAAACCCACCTACAATTTTGTCATCTACCAGCGTTTTTAATTATTCCTCTCAGGTTGAGCGATATACTGTTTAACATAACTGTTCTTAGATCTTCTTCATGAATGCCACATGGGGAATAAAATACAAAAAAAAAACTTCAACTGCATTCCAGCATTCTTGTTTACGTAGCACATTCATAACAACCATATTGGTATTCTCTCTGAAGTGCTGTGAAGTTAGTTGTTGCCCATGAGATGGGGAAAATATGTTGGCACCTCAGTTAAAGTTTTGCATTGTCTTCTGTTTCGGCTGTGGACAGTACAGATTGTTTGAAATAGCACTGGAACTCAACTCTCTGGCCTTCCGCCCACTCTGTCCGTGAAAACATACTCAACTCCCATTGGCTGCCGTGTCAGCCATATCAAAGCCAAACTTCTCTCTGATGTCTCAACCTCCAGTGGCTTGCATGCATACATTACACTCTACCGACTCTCCCGCTGTTAATGGAAAACTACTGACTTGCATTATAAAAGCTGCAGCCCTATAGGCTAGATAAGGCACTTTAGAGTAATAAGTTTGATGAAGTCCTAGTCGGTCCTAACTTGGTTCTTTAGGGATCACTGATGTATGTTGCACTGGTTTGAGACGTGTAATTATTTAAAATCACATCACTACATGAAAATATTAAGGAATAAACAGAACGTTGCTGTTATTAGTATACCTATGCAATTGCATTGATAAGCACGACTTGGTTATAAATGTTGACACTTGCTGACTTTTAACAGCCCCTGCTGCTAGTTGGAGGCACTCTGGAAATGAAAGGAAATGGGGTGGTGGTTGTCCAGTGATAGAAAACTTTTATACGAACACAGAGGTTGTGGGTTCAAGAACAGCTTTTTCCTACTACTGGCACTACTCTTGGGACCCTGAGCAAGACCTTAATCCCAGATTGCTCCAGGGTGACTGTAGATTTTAGGAAATGGCAGTTGCTCTGGATAAACATGCATGATAAATGTCATAAATGAAATATCTCTTGAGTTGCTTTGGTGTAGAGTTGTACAGATGTACAGACAAATTAAAAAAGCTGTAAAAGGAATACAAAGCAGTGTTAATAAAAAATATAGGCAGACATAATTTTCAATATCAAATCCAAATGCTAGGACTGACCGAGTTGCCAAATTTTCATTTTCCCCCTTTCCTCTTTCAGTTGTGGTTTGTGCGTCTGGCCCTACTGGTGAAACTGAGCCTGTTCCAGAATGCCGAGCTGGAGATTGAAGCCTTTGGTAATCTGGATCACCCGGATCTGTACTATGAGTACTACGCTACAGTGTATCCAGGAAGACGAGGTAACTTGAGTTTTAATTTATTGACCCAACTACAATGCTGTATCTGGTCCACAAATGGAAGCAATAAATGTGTCAAGTTCCCTTCCAAAAATGTCTATGCAAAATTTGAGCCAGTGCCTGTGTCACAGTCTCTGTACAAAGCATTTTAGCTAATCACTGTTAACTGTATTTGCATAACTGAGTGAGCTGATTAGTTGTGGTCTTAAATCTGTCTTGAGGATTCATGATCTCTCTGTTGCTCAGATAAAGACAGTGGTGATATTGTCCTTATTGAGTTTTTATTAAGTACAGTTTTTATCTTGCTGGCTGGATGCATTTTGCATGTGAAGAGATTATTAACATTACTCAACAAGTTAATGTTGAAACTAAAGCAAGCCTTTTTTTAATATGTGGGTCAGGAACGTGCTGAAAAATATTAGCTAAGAAAGTTTTGAGTACCACACAGACGTGTTTTAATGGACACAGAGAACGAATTTATAACACTGGTTATATGTAAAAGTGTAAGACCTTTAAAGCTTCGGAAAGAAAGTGCATTTATCCATCATTTATTCATATATGGAAAGATATATTAAGATACAGTTAAATTGCAAGTACACATCTATTCAAATTGAATGGCTCGAGCAGTTGGCTCTAACTGGGCATAGAGGGCTTTTGAAAGCCTTTTTAACATACTGTGGCTAAGGGTAGGGAAAAAAACTTAATGGAATTATAATGCGATCGAAGGTATGTGTGTTAGACCACAGGAAACAAAAAGTAATTCAGGAACCGAGTCCGGTTTGGTCACAGCCAAAGGCCATTTAGTCACTTTGAGCGCCTGTGTTTGTCTTTCCTGCTTCAGACTTACACCTCAATTACCAGCGCAACAGGAATTCTGAGCAAAAAAAATGACAACTTCACATGTGGCTTTGCTTTGAAATACAAAGGGTCTAATTAGATTTCCGCGGTCAAGTGTGAAAAGACCTCACGGCTATGCAGAAGTGGAGACGTATTCAGAACAAGTACTTATTCTCTATTTCCCGCTCTGTACATTTTGAATGTAAAAAACCTTCAATTTTTGAGATCGGGCCGTTTATTGAGGAGGAAATTGTAGATGTTTAGAGTCTTTTTAGTCATCAAAAGCTTACTTAGGACTTCTTAGGGGCAACGTCGGGCTCTGTGTCGCAAACCTGTCGAAAAAGGCGAAAGCAATCAGCGCAGGCATTAAGGCTGGGCCGGTCTCGGTCAGGAGCCCTTTTCACCCCTGTATACTGCCTCAGGCGCCCTCCACATATCAAAGAGTTACCTGATCAAAGCCAGCACCCGGGTCACAGGCACACTCTTCGACTGGATGGGAAGACGGCAGAAGAAAGGAAATGTGAAAAGGTTTGAGAGCGAGACAGAGGAAGTGATGGAAGGCTGTGCGTACGTGCGTGTGTGTCTTTGTGTATGTGTGTGTACATGTCTAAAGTTGACTGTGCCTCATCTGCGGTTTGTTCAGGCTCGATGGTGCCGTTCTCCATGCGCGTGCTGCACGCTGAGCTGCCTCAGTACTTAAACAAGCCCCAGGAGTCTCTGGACCGCCTGCACAGCATGAGGAGCGTCTGTCAGAAAGTGAGTGAGTCCAGAACTTTCCATCACACCGTCCGTCTCTCTGCTCTGCAACGCAGCCCACACATAATTAGCCCATCGTCAGGCTCTGAAACAGTTTGGCTTCTTCGTGCAGATCCTGACCAACCTGGAGGACGGACTGGCAGAGGATGGGAGCATGATGACCCTTAACCAGGAGAACAGGCAAGGTACCGCATGCAGCCGGGCACATATTACAGCATCTGATACCGTGCCATGCGATGATGGTTTAAATGTTATGCATTATATAAGCCTATAAATAACCTTAGACGTAACTTGAAGACTATAAAATTGGGGGCCTAAAAAAACACATTCGTAGAGTTGTAAACCTTCACTGGCCTTTCAATTCAATTACGATTACGATTATCAGGTCAAAAATTCGTTCGTGGACCAATAGGGGGCAATGGTCTTCCACTGCATCGATGCAGAATCGTCCACGTCTGCATTGCGATGAATTGATTGTGATTTATTTCAACACCCCTACACATTTGAGCCCCTGAGCAAGACCCTTAATCCCAACGTCCTCCAGAGAGACCATCCAAGTTATTAAGAATTGTATGTTGCTCTGAATAAAAGCATGATTAAACTTGTAAATGATTTAGAGCATTATTTCTCAACCCAGTCCTGGGGGAGCACCAGAAAGTCCCCTTCTTTATGTCCCGACATTCCGCACACCTGTACCGGATGTTGTGTGTTCATTAATGTTGGGTTCAGGCGTGTTGGAAGGGACGGACCAAAAAAATGTGCTCTGTCTGATGGGCCCTGAGGACATGGTTAAAAAACGTGGATTTAGGAGATTCAGCAGTTAATCCACAGTAATCCATCATGCACATGCACAAGAAAATGACTCACAAAAGATTTCCTATTTAAAGAAAGTTACTGAATATTTGAGAATATAATCATTTAACTCTTTGCATTGGTATTTGTGATCATTTTGAGACTGAATATTTGGTATGGTGTAAAATTCTCTTCATTGTTCATGCCTAGTTCAAGATCAAACGCAAAGGGAATTTAATTCAATAAGATAATTACAATAATTAAATCTCAAAGTTGAATAAAGAAAAATGCTGATATTGATTAACACACAGGCCATCACTGAAAAAAGGATTAGTGTCAGGAAGACACCGCAGACTTGCTATTCAGTCCTAATGGTTTCGGCTTCTATATTTTTTCTCCTTGATCAAGACAAACGCGTGCATATGCAGGATTCTCAGTGCCAGCTCCCATGCGGAGAGGCCCAGTCCTCCCTCCATCTCTTCCTCTCTCCATCCCTCCGTCCCGCAGCCCTTGTGCCTGATGTGGGAAGAGCGCTCACCACCCCCTGACGGAGGCACATGTCTCTAGAGAAGCTGCCAAGTGCTGACAGCCTAGTAGACTTGTGCTGTTCCTGGCTTCTGCCTTCACCCCACCGTCTTCACCCGGGGCCACAGGACTGGAGCCCTCCGGGGCCGTTGAGCGCTAACGTCTCTCTCCCCCTGCTGAACGCTGACCGTTTTGGAACGGTTCGGAGGTGAAAGACATGATGGCATGTCTGGGAACCCCTCAGGAAAACTGTCTGTCTATAGGAAATGACTTAGACCAATGGTTTTAAAAACAGAATGTGGGGTTGCAGAAGCAGCTCATCACTCTGTCTTTAAACGACGACTGTGCAAAGAGCTAGCAAAACGTAATGCAAAAAATGGCGGGGTCAGAGGTCCGATTGCTCACCAGTTATTATAAATTTACAGGGAAATGTTTTTAAGTGGAAAAACATCCTGTAATACGCATGACTCAGCAACGAACCTGGTGTTGAATTAAATAGCTGAGAACAGAATGTGTGATTTCTCTAGGTATGGTGAGAAGAGGGAATACTCCTCTAATCATGTTAGTTGTAGTGTGAATAATGAAAGTGTATCATATCTGAGGCAAAGGAAGCAGTTTTCAACATGTTTTTTGGCGATTCGTTGATGTGTTATAGACAAAGTCAAAGTAAACTTTGTCATCTCTGATATATACTGTACAGATATACAGAGAGACGACACAACGTGGCTCCAGTTTTTACAGTGCAGTAGGAAATAGGGAACAAAGAACAAATAAGGCACATGGAATAAACAATATATAAATAAAGTACAAAATATACATTTTAAACTAGACCTGGAATATTAAATATAATTTTAAACTAGAACTAGAATTACAGGTAGATAGAGAGACAGTTTGGATGCAGTATTACCTACAAAAGTGGAAATTGACTTGGATGTGTAAGAGGTTAGAAACAGTATTAATATGAAAAAAATTCTTTATCCAGTCTATTACATAACATTATGACCACCTGCTTTATACTGAGTAGGTCTGCATCTGCGCAGCCCCATACAAACTGTGACACACTGTGTGTTCTCACACCTATTTACTGGAACCAGTGTTGACATTTTCAGCAAGTTGAGCTACAGTAACTATTGAATTAAATTACATGGGACACTTTGGCATCAGTGAGCCCTGGCTCCCCATCACCTTGTCACCAGTTCACCAGCTTTACTTCATTGGACCACGTATACATTTGCTCATTTTTTTGATTTCAATGGATTAACTTCAAAATGTTCACTTGCTGCCTAATGTATTTACTCACCCAGGTGCTATTGTAATAAAATAATCAGTGTTATTCACTTCAGCAGCCAGTGGTCATAATGTTCTGTCTGATTGCTGCAGAATTTGTACCAGATCAGATCAAGAGGCAGTGGAAGCGTAACAGTTAGTGTGAGATGCTTGTGTGATCAGAGGGTTGCTGGTACAAATACTGGACCAGTAAAGGTACCCACCCCCCAGGTGCTGTCCACATCAGCTGGGCCATGGATAGGGGTGTTGAGGTTAATCACATAATCAATGCATCGTGATGCAGACATGGACGATTCTGCAGCGATGTAGTGGCTGACCATAATTGAGTTTATCAGGGATTTTCAACTGGCAACCCACTGCCCCCTAGTGGTCCGTGGCAGCTGCTTAGTCTGGAACAGAAGCCGTTAAAAACCTCTGGATTATATCATAGTGACATTGCTTGGTGATGTTGGTCAAAATCCATCACTTTTCTGGCTATGGCATAAAAATTCAAGTTAAAAACAACATCCCGGTAGTAACTATGGCTGTCGATCTGCGATCCATGCCCAGTCTGCGTGCAGTGTGATGTAATTTAGAAGAATTGGTGGGTTACATCGTGATGCATTGAGATATCGTATTGAATCGAATAGTTGACCTGATGATCGTAATCATATCGAATCGTGAGACCAGTGAAGGTTCACACCTCTAGTCATGGATACATCAAATGTAGAGTTTGCATATACTTGTGATGCACTGTGTGGCTGTGGTGTGTTCTTGATGACTATTAATCGCTCCCCTTTCACAGCAATCTGTTATTGGTCATTTAATAATGCTGTTGTTTGTAGTTTTAATTGGATTCGTGTGCTTTAAACTATCATTAGTAAAATGTTTACAAATGTTCCCCAGAACTGCTCATCCAAAAAAATCCCAGCTGTACATTCTGAAGAGGAGAAACTCAATCACAATGAATTACTTATTAGAAGTGTGATCTCTGTTCTCCCTCTAATCTCATATGCTTTTTCATCTTATACTGCTGCAAACTGCAGTTAGAGCCGGTCGCCTCTCCTGTCTTCTCTCCTCTCCTCTCCATCGCTCTGTAGTCCTCCATTTCCAAGCAGGCACCAGATGCACTGCTGCTGCAGCCCACCAGATCTCACTCCCCTGTTCCCTGCTGATGAACACAAACAAGACGACACACACACACCATCAAACACGTACACACACACAGCATACGCACAGAAAAAAATATTATGAGGACAGACAGGCTCACTGATGGGGCCTACAGTGAGCCAGAGGGGGAAATGAACGTGATTGTCGCAGTGTCTTTTCCTCCTTCACCGTAATTCCCTCTCGCAGACAAATAATTGATGGCTTGGAGGGGGGGGAAAGGGTGTGATGCTGGTGGTGGGGAGGGAGGAGGGAAAGACTGCAATTGACTGTCCTCTCTCTCTCTCTCTCTCTCTCTCTTTCTTTCTCACTCTCTCTTTCTCCCGCTCTACCTCCCCTCTTTCCCAGCTTCTATTCAGCTGTGGAGGTCGCGCCTGTGCCGGGTGATGTACTCCATGGCAAACTGTCTGCTAATGATGAAGGTATGTGGGCGGCGGGGAAGAGCTGGTGCTGTTGCCGCAGAGACACGCTGCCGTATTTCCACTTATAGATGCGCCAAACAACCAGATACACAACTAGCAATGTTTTGCAATGAGATAAAAACACAAGAGCCAGTGAATAAAATGTCCATTTTCAACTGAGGTTTAATGTTTTAACATTGGCCATCTGCAGCTTGGCAAGTCTCTTTTTATTGGTCGTTTATTACCATACCTTTAACTGTAATTACTGTATTCACTGAGTTTTACTCTCCCTAGTCTGACTTGCTTCCAAAGAGCCACAAACGTGAACCGTAAAGCGATTCCTTCACTATAAATTTAGGGTTGTTTGGTAGGCCGTTTTTATTATTAAGCCTTAATCTGTCGCAGAATCACTAAGATAGTTTCTGCTTTCATCTTTATTAAGAAAGGATATTTCTTATTGTGTTCTTCTCTATACATATGCTTTTCCACTGGACAAGTGCTCACAGGGCTCAGTTATTTTCCATAAGGTCTCCCTTTAAACAGGGAGTTAGAAGTCCGCTAACTCCAGTCCAGCACTGCTGTTCTCCTCCTCCCTGTCTGTACACTTTAATAAAAGAAAGAGGCATCCTGTTTGTTTGCCTGACCCATATGACCACTATTCATGGCCCAGAGTCTAGACATGAGCTTTCTGTAGGATATTGGGTCGGCTGCAAGGAGCTTCCTCAACCCACTTCCTACCTCTAATCCAAAAGTGTGCTCTCCGTTCAGCCAGCCGTGTGTTAGGTGTGAGAGCCTCTAAAAGCACAGCCTTGTTTTCAACTGGAGAAAGGTCACCCAAAGAGTGGCATTCTACCTTTATATGAAAGAACGGAATCTGTGGATTACGCTGAGATCGTTTTCTTTGTCTCAAAGAGGGAAGACACAAAAGCCGGTGAAACAGTGCCATCTGCTGTCTGAAGAACATTTACGCTGAAACCTTATTATATGCAACACTACACAACTGTGGCTACACAGTAGACAATATATCAGTGGAGGAAATAAGTATTTTATCAAATGTTGGATCTCTTGCTCTATATTCACGTCTGACTTTCCCTATTTCATTCCCTGATCCTCCTTCCCACATCTTTCTCTCCTCTCCTCACATGTCCAGGACTACATACTGGCAGTTGAAATGTATCACTCCATCATCCAGTATGAACCACAGCAGAAAGTTCAGTTGCTGAGTGGAATTGGACGCATTTTTCTACAGGTGAGCTAAAGTCACAGTTGCACTGCTATGTTTTCTTGGCTATTTCTGCTAACAAATGTTAATTTAATGTTGGATTTGGCAGTACTTAAGAATAGGGGCGTTGAAATTAATCACATAATTGATGCATCACAAAGCAGACATGGACAATTCTGCAGTGATGCAGTGACAGACCATAATCGTTTATATCAGCCCCCTAGTGGTATGCGGCAGCATTGCAGGTGGTCCCTGACATGCAATCCAGCTTCACTACTGAAGTCACTTTTTAAAGATTATTTCGTTTTATTCATTTTTCAGAACATTTCCAGAAGATTTGGGCATGTTTATGAATAATGAATTTAATGCAAATATCAAAAAAGTAATACAAAAAAGTTCTCTCTCCTGCTAATTCTGAGTGGTGGTCTCTGGGACAGAAACGGTTGAAAACCCCTGGGTTATTTCATAATGACATTGCTTGGTGATTTTCTAGCTATAACATAAAAATTCTAGTTCAAAAAACATCCCGGTAGTAACTGTGTCTGGCCGATCTGTATCCAATGTGACGTAATGCAGTCGCTAATGTGGTAATAAAACTAAACAAACAAGCACTGAGATATTGAGTCGAATCGTTGACCTGATAATCAGCATTGAATCGAATCATGAGACCAGTGAAGGTTCACACCTCTACTTTAGAACATGTTACTTGCCTACATAGGTCAAAATTTGCACTACATTGAAACTCAGCAGGTCAGTGTATATTAAAACCTTATGTAGCTTTCATTCATACTCTATGTAGAGAAATGTTTAGTTGTCAGAAGGTGCAAGTTATCAAAGCCAAAGTAAACTTTGTCATCTTGACTATATACACGTACATAGAGAGAGGAGGCAACGTGGCTTCAGTTACTACAGTACAAAGAACAAATAAGGCATAAAGAGTAAACAAAAATAAATACATAGACTATAAAATATAAAATCTCTAAACTAGAGGTAGAAAAAGAGACTGTGCAATATAGTTACATGTGGAATTTAAACTACAATTTTGGTGCTGAAATGATCAGTTTACATTGAATGTAAAATGGTCATTAACCGGTTTGCACATTCATTGGGGTTTTTTTGGCTTTGTTTTAAGATTGGAGACATAAGAACGGCAGAAAAGTACTTTCAAGAAGTGGAGAAAGACTGTCAGGAAAAGGGCAAAGGCCCGGCCCAGGACACGGCCGTTTTAATGAACAGGTAAGACTGAATCCCACAGTGTTCTTTATTCCTTTTTTATAAATGAACTTAGTCTTTATGGTTAATAACCACATACTGCTTTTTTTAAGGGCATTTGTTTACCTCAGCCAGAATAATTATGGAGAGGCCCACGCGTGTTTTTCCAGCGTCCTGAAAATTGATCCCAAGAATCCAGTGGTAAACAGACTATTTTCTGTTATTATCAGTCGAGACTACTTATTGACTTTCTTTTCCGGTTGTTCAAATTGGTTTAACTTTGTCTTTTTGTTGGGCTGTTATTAAAGGGAGTCAATTTTAAGTTGCTTTTAGTATAATACAAAATATACTCTGTTCAGACACTATATATATTTGCAGGCTCTTTTGCAGTATTGGTTTAGAGTTAGAGAGTGTAGGATTTTGGTTGCATTGCACCAACTGACATTTATGTGCTTTGCCCTCTACCATCCCACAAGTGCAGAAAGTGGTCCTCTATATAAATGTTGTTTGGTATTCTGTACCTGTAAGGCAGATGTACTTGACCACTGAGCTACATGTGCATTCAAGTTAGATCAGACCTGGGCATTGCTCGGCCCGTGGGCCATATCCGGCCCGTTCCTCTGTCCCTGGCCAGCCCGCCTGAGGACAGCGTGAAATAACAAATTAAACATAAGTATTGTACTTTATGCACACCATTCAACTACATTGCTTTTATTTTGAAAGTGAAAAATGCGAAAACATTCATATTTTTTAGTATTGCTTTTGTTGTTTAAAGAATGTACTGTCAAAAATAAAATTACATTAAGATATAATATGCCCTGCTCCGCACATTTATACCTTAACCAAGAGCAAAAAAACACACAAAAATCCCAAAATAAAATAATTATTCATTAATTGTAATTGAGGTAAAGTGTTAAAACAATTGTGATATTGATTTGAGGTCATATCGCCCAGCGCTAACAAGTATGTATGTGAAAACTGACTTAAAATCTCGACTGCAGAAATGTTTCTACAGCAAGTTTCATGTTTCAAATTTCATATTTCCATTCTTCAGGCGAACAACAACGCAGCCGTGTGCTTGCTTTATTTGGGCCGCCTGAAGGAGTCCCTGGGCCAGCTGGAGAGCCTGGTGCAGCAGGACCCGGCACTCTACCTGCACGAGAGCGTGCTCTTTAACCTCACCACCATGTACGAGCTGGAGTCGTCCCGCAGCACCCAGAAGAAACAGGCCCTCCTGGAGGCCGTGTCCTGCCGCGAGGGCGACAGCTTCAACGCGCAGTGCCTCAAGCTGGTCTGAGGTGCCAGGCCTGGGCTGAACCAGCTGATAAGAAGGGCATTAGGGCAGAATTTGAAGCTGGCGCCGTGCTTTGGCAGGGTGCCACGACGCTTTAGGACTGCCTTAACAGCACCGTGTTGAGAAATGCCACTGGTCCCTCGTATTGGCAGATTTCAGAGTGTTGTTACACAAGACCGAAACCAAAGCTGACCTGAAGTGACTGGAATGAATGTGCACACAGAACATTGTGGGAAGCAGGGAATTTTCATCACTTTTAAACCAATGTTTCCCTGTTTCCAAACCCAGGGAGGAATGTATGTATATGCAAAAGGAAAACAAAATAATGTAAATTATTGTAAAAATAATTACGGTAACAGGGATATTAAACCAAGCTGAATGCAGAACTCACGATATTACTCCATGATTTTAAAAGCATCACCTTGATAACATTCAGAGGGATATTTTATTCAATGTTAAGGTGACGTCTGATCTACAGTCTCTCTTGTCTGTTCTCCTGTTCATAGCATTTTTACAGATGTGGCAAGTGACTTCACTCCATGTGATGAGCTAATATATTTAAATATGAACATATCTCCCCATCACCTTTAACATGCATTATAAAAATATTGTGTGTGTATGCACTGTGTCTTGTGTGTTAAGCCGTTGTGCTGTACATTCCTGGACACTAGAAATGGAAACGGTGTTATACTAAATAAACTTAAGCTGATTTAGAAATACTTTATATAAAAATGTCTTTCCTAGCTGTTTAGTAGGGCATCTGTGACTTGGCCGCCAAAGAGACTGACTGTAAACGTTTTCCAAGACTTGTAAAGTATGTCATGCAGATGATCAGAAAACAAAAGGTGCTTTGTTCATTATGCAAAGTTCTGATGGCCACAGCAGCTGCAGCACTGAGAAGAAAACACACACACCATCCTGGAGGTGGACCACCAACAACATAAAACCCACCCTAAAAGACAGTTAGACAAGATTTATAATATTGTTTGTCCTTGTAGCTGCTAAATACACAGATTATTAAAGCTATAAGCTGCTCGTCTGCTACCCTAAATTTTCATGTTTAGACTGGAACCTGGGCTTTTGCGTGCCAATGTGTGTGGGATTGTCATCTCATTATTTTAAATTATTTTATTTCTTGTATTATTTCATGCAGGGAATGTCAAACACAACAGGCAACAATAAGTGAGTAATTGTAAAAAGAACATTTAAAGAAACAGTGATAGTTGTATGTTACACAGTTATAATTCAGTACTCACTTTTAATTTAAATCATCATTATATACATGTCCTTGTTGAAATAAAATGAATCTACATTAAATGGTCAATCTGATTTTTCGGAGGAAATTAATCATGCACTTTAATCAACAAATCAATACAATAGTCATCAGATGAATTGATTAAACAAAAGTCATTAGTGGCAGCCCCACCAATTAGTGAGATGTAATGAACCAGAACTCTGCAGCATCTAGGTCTCTGCACTATCACAGCATTGTAACCTGCTCTGGAACCTCTGTACAAAGCAGTGAGTCTGAAATGATGTACTGGAGTAGGATACAAAGAAAATGTGTGACATTTTATTTAATGTTGATACAGAATTAATAATAGATTTAAAAACTACAGATGCAGCTTTTGTAGTAGGCTAAACTACACCTCACCATGATGTGTCTGACTGATGTGTGACTCACTGTTAATGCTAAAACTGTTTCTGTTTCTGACACTTATTGTGGCAAACGACCAAAGTCATCAATGAACCCACTACACACTGAGATTCTTCTTGGGCAAACGCTTAAGGCACTAGAAATAACATCAGACTCCAACACCATCTGCTGAATTCAGATTCATCTCAGCAGCACTTCAGGGAATTCAAATACTTATGGCGAATTTCAAAATCATCTGCTGGACGGTTGTAGGCCTTCCATACCGGCTCTCCAACAAACAGCCGCATGGCTTTAGTGTAGTTCTAGAGCAAAGAAGAAAATTCAAGCACTGTTTATTTTTCTTCATCCTGGACAAACTTTAAAGTCAACACACCCCACTAACACGTCCCGAAATCTCTCCTAGATCTTCTACAACTCAGCGTGAAGAACACTGACAGGACTTACGGTCTCATCTGGGGTGAATCTGTGATAAATCCCCGCTGGCAGCGTTATCAGGTCTCCCTTTGTCATAGCAATTCTTATCCAGCGGTCATTTTTGTCCCTGACATCAAAGTATGCTCTTCCTTCCAAGATGTAGCGGATCTCGTCATCCAGGTGCAAATGCTCCTCATAGAACATTTTTAACTGGAAGAGAGCAGATAAACTTCATTAAAACATGCACAATGTTAGCCAATGTCTTTAATTTTGCAATTGTCATCAAATGAGTCCTGCTGACAGCGCAGACTTACTTTATCTTCATAATTTGGCAGTTTATCTGGATGGATAGTTATAATATCCATGTAGGAATAACCTTTTTCTTCACGGATTCTCTGCAACTCCGGGTCTTTTTCATAGATGTCAGCATTTAGCTGAAAAAAACATAAAAAGAAGCAAGTTTTCAGTGTTAAACAAAATAATTGTAATATACTAAATAATTATGTAAATAATTAAAGTTGGTTTTGCATATTTAAAAATCTTATTTAACCTAGTCCAAGTATCTTTGACTAACAAGACTCTTATTATTCTTCCTTAATTTGTACTACTCTTTATTTTAGCATTTAGGCACTTGGATTTAGAAGACATTTCACTTATTTTATTCCTTTCTTTTACCAAATCTCATGCATGAATCGAATAAAATTTAAGCTTTAAGACTTTAAATTAATACATTAATATTTTCCTAATGCCTTTATTAATTCAGTATTATTTGTGCAGTAACATTGGGCTCCCTGCAGTATTGCAGTTCTACCACTAGGTGGCTTAAAACACTGCGAGCAGAGTTCACGGTTCACAGCAGCTACTCTGCGGTTCTTTGGACTTGGAGACGGACTTTTGTTTTAATATTGCAATATACCTGCAAACACCTATTCGTCTGATGTTACTGTGATCGCAAAAGGACTTCTTAATCAACCCTAAATAAAGCATCGCTCACTATAAAAACGTCTATGACCTGTTTAGCGCAGGTAAGTCTGTTCTAAAGGGAGCCGTTATTAACTAACCTTCCAGTAGAAAACTCCGATTTTCTGCAGTTCTTCCAAAGACACTGGCTGACTTGGGTTTAATTTGTGCGCCAGTCTTTTGTCGTCAGTTGAATCGTCCATATACCAAGCCTCTACTGGAGCCATGATTTACTCTCAACACACGAGCTCTCGAATTACAGCAATAGGTTGCTACGGCCTTTCATAATAAAACCTTTTTCTTATTCTATTACCATAGCTGGATAAGCATAATTTAGAATCAGGTTCAGAACATTAAAACATATCTGAAATAATTAGAACCCCAGTTGAACGGACACCAAAACTCAAGGAAGAGATAGTGTATTTTTTGTCAATTCCCAGTATTAGACTACTGTATACTAATTAATTAAGCAATCGTCACAAGAAACTTTTATTGTGCAATTAGGCTCTGCCTTTACCAGAAATAACGCAACCCACTTTTTCCGCCTTCACATCTAGTAGTGTCCGAAGCCCGCATACTGCTGTACTATAGAGTAGGCTAAAACAAAGAGTACGCATGGGTTAACATCCTATTTAGTGTGGTAGTATGTGATTTGCGACAAAGCCAGTGTTTCCGCTTTGTTACTACTGCGAGATCAAGGTCTGTAGCCAATGTTCTCTTTGCGAGCTGTTGGAAATGGAAAAATATTAATATACATATATATGTGGATGTGATTTGTGATGGTGATATTGTTGGTTTGCAACTGTAATTAATTTAGTTTAATTCAAGGAGCAGCAAAGCTAGCCATTAACTAGCTAGCTAGTTAAATATCTCAGTTGACTGGTGCGATTAGCGGGATAGCCGGCAAAAGCTAGTTCTCAGTTTTCATGGTTGCTGTATTTTTCGCTTTTAATTGTGGTTTAATATGTGCTATATTTGGGATCTCCGACGAATTTGATATCTGTGTGTAGCATTATATATATATATTTTACTGTAACGGGATAGCTCGCCTAGCTAACGTGGCTAAATAGCATCCTAGGTGTTCTGCTTGATCTGAATAATAATAATAATAATAATAATAATAATAATAGTAATTATCATTATTATTATAATAAAGCTGATTAATAGCGCCGTGCTTTTATTGTCAGGTCGTTTATGCTAATACACGTATGTAAATGTTTGTGTTTAGAGAGGAGTTAACGGTAATAATATATTATTGGTATGGTAGTGGGCGTAAAGGCTGATTGTTGGTTTGTTTACTGCAGTTCCGGTCGTTTCGGGATCGCGATGACGGACAGTGTGGAAAACGCGGGCAATGATGTGGTAAGAATGAGTTTATGCTTTAATGCTGGCTTGGTTTGAGAGTTGAGAGAGTGACCCCATCAGAGTTCTGTGTGTGAGGTTGTATTTGTGTTTATATTTGAGTGTGAGTCCAGTTGAGTCCACTTTGTGTATTTGTGTTCAGCTATGACACTCTCAGGGACAAATCAGTGGGTATTCTGTTTGTGTTTGTTTGTAATTGTGAGCACAGCACGCAGCGTATCACAATGAAATGTGACCTCTGAATTTGTCCCATCCGTGATGGAGCAGTGGGCAGTGCCTGGGGACGGTATCTTGCTTATGAGTACCTCAGTGGTACCTTTACCAGTCTGGACTTGAACCGACAGCATTCAGCTCACTCCCTAACTGTTGCACTACCAACTGCCCTCAACTTTGTGTGTTGTCCCTGTCAGTGTCCAAGTCCAGTTAGGGTGTGTTTGTGTTGTTGAGCCACTCCCTTATATGATATGACACAGATAGGTGAGGCCTGATAAAGATATAAAGGAGAGACTTTCTTCCTGCCAGAACTGTTAGAACATAGTTTATCTTTCTCACTCTCACTATCACTCAGACACACACACACACACACACAATGTACATACTCACAGTACATATCTTTAGACGGTCTTTTTTTTCAAATAAAACCTTAAGCTTTTCTTAAAAATTTATATATCCTTACAAAAACCACTCTCTCTTCCTCCCTTCCAGAAAGCAGGACATTTGACAGCCCTATTTATATCCTATCCTGTTTTGAGCATTCTCCAGCAATAGTTGCCATGTGCCTCTGAGTGTTTCCTTTGATAAAAGTTGATTGCTATCTACATTACATGATGAGAAATATAAAGCTATATAGATGATCTTCACTTAAGGTGCCATTTTTTCATTCAGAGGTGAACCATGTTTCACTCATTGGATAGAGATCTTCTTCTTCTCTAGATGGAGACAGCGAATCATCTGTCTCCATCTAGTCCTATCCTCTACCCCCACACCAACTAACTTAATGTCCTCTTTCACCACATCCATAAATCTCCTTTTTGGTCTTCCTCTCAGCCTCCTGCCTGGTGGCTCCAACCTCAGCATCCTTCTACCAATGTACTCATTGTCTCTCCTCTGGACGTGTCCAAACCATCTCAGTCTGGCCTCTCTGACTTTATCACCAAAACATCTAACATGACCGGTCCCTCTGATGAACCCATTGGATAGAGATTATTTTTTATAGCAGATATTGCTCCAGCTCAGTAACCCTGCCTCATGTATCCTCCCTGTAGCCTAATGAAGCAGCAGAACCCAACCAGCACACGGACACAAGCAGCCCTGTGGCTCCGACCCGAAATGATGCCGAGCTCAATGGCCAACCTCCTTCTGCCCGGCCGCCCCAGGTGGTCACCGACAGCGAGGAAGACGAGGACGAGGAGCTGACTCTGAAGTATGGAGCCAAACACGTCATCATGCTCTTCGTCCCGGTCACGCTCTGCATGGTGGTGGTCGTGGCTACGATCAAGTCAGTCAGCTTCTACACGCAGAAGGATGGCCAGCAGCTGTGAGTGTCATCAAACTCGAGGGTGCATGGGGAAGTAGGACTATAGTTACTGTAGGAAGATATTAATGTTGGTACTGTTGTAGATGTACAGAGCTTCAGATTGAAAATTGGCATTTTTCTTATGCCAAAAATGTAAAATGAGAAGGAAAGTTGTTCATAGGGGTTGTTATCAGCATATATTCAATAGGCATGACATACAAATAATAAATGAATTCATTGCCTTTGTTTATATATTTTTTTCATCGTTTCCTGCTTTGTTTAAGTAAATTGTTTAATTAAATGGCATGTTGTAGTTTGTAACATTGTACTCAAGGTGGCACTCCTGTACCAACCATTCAACTTAATGAAACTGCTGAGGTTGCAGCTAGTTGGACTACTTGAGACTTTTAATTTTAAATATCTTCAGTATCAACAAGGATGTCATTGCGCTTAAATGATTGTCCTTGGATTGGTCTGTAAGGAGTTTATAGACTGAAAATCTGTTCATTCTAATAGAAGTACTAATTTTAATAATGATGCTGCATTTTCAACTTGGACACTTGTTCCGTTTGTTCATCATATTAGTTCTAGTTTAGTTTTATTCTGCAAAATGAAGTACTAAGCAGACTTGATGAAATGGGTTTTGGCTACTCCAATAGCATCTACACTCCCTTCCGTGAGGACACAGAGACTGTGGGGCAGCGAGCTCTTAACTCCATTCTCAACGCAACCATCATGATCAGCGTGATCGTAGTGATGACGCTGGTACTGGTGCTGCTCTACAAGTACCGCTGCTATAAGGTACACATACAGGTTTTAATCAATCTTGTCAAATTCTGTCTAAAACTCTTCATTTGTCACTGTTCGTTTCTACTGTGGCTGGCATTGTTTATTATTGTACATATTGTTCATTTGTTATTCTGCAATTTTTTACAGGTTATTCATGCTTGGCTGTTCTTCTCCTCCTTGCTCCTTCTCTTCTTCTTCTCCTTCATTTACCTTGGGTGAGCATCATATATGGAAGAAAACAAACCTGCAATGTCTATGCGATCTATGAACATGCATAGAACATTTATGGTGTCATTATCTGGAAAACGCTCATTGTTTTTATCACTGTTTGCACTGCAGAGAAGTGTTCAAGACGTACAATGTGGCCATGGATTACTTCACGCTGGCAGTGATAATCTGGAACTTCGGGGTGGTGGGAATGATTTGCATCCACTGGAAGGGGCCGCTGCGGCTTCAGCAGGCCTATCTCATCATGATCAGTGCCCTCATGGCTCTGGTGTTCATCAAATACTTGCCCGAGTGGACCGCCTGGCTCATTCTGGCCGTCATCTCTGTCTACGGTTAGTATGATTTCTCACTTTTCATCAAGGCGTCCCACGAAAATACTTTGAGGTGTCTTTCAGAGGCTTAAAGCTGAGTGGTTCACATAAAGCTGAGTAAGCCAAGATGTAGAGGAGGGATCTAAACCTTAAACAGTAAAAGCATTTTGAACAGCAGTGTTATGACCGAAGGATTGATGGCTCTCAAAGACGGGACCACTTCAGTAAAAAAGAAGCCCTAGGAGTTTTTTGTTCCCAAACTGAAGAATATTAACATGGCGAAATGCGCAAGTTTGCTCTGACATGCTCTAGATGGTCATCATTAGGGATGAAACAATGTGCTTCAATTCATTGATTAGACATGTCTCTAGTTTCATGTCCCTCATCAAGCAAGTGCAGAGACATCAACTGGTTTACAAGTGCCATAACACAGACTGTGAGACATAAGTCAGGAATAAACGTGTCATATGGTAGTTGATTTAAGTGACTGTGTTAAATCAGCCTGTGATATTGCCCCATGTCGGTACTGGACTCCTGATTTGAAGTAAAAATTTTTTGTAGCGAACGTTGTATTGTATTGTGGTGAAACTTGTGATTTATCCCCGTAGTCATCATATCTCTGTAGACATTTAAATGGAAATTGCTGCTTTAATCAGTGACTTGAATGCAAAAGTTTATCATCTGTATATATTCCACATATATTGTTATTTGTATATATTCTTCAAATATAGGTCTTATTCGTTGTTTGACTCTTTCCCCTTCCAGATCTGCTTGCTGTGTTGTGCCCTAAAGGTCCTCTTCGCATTCTAGTGGAAACTGCTCAAGAGAGGAACGAGCCCATGTTTCCAGGCCTTATCTACTCATGTAAGACCAATTAGTGATTTCCCTTCTCAGATTTTATCACCTAAACAAATTGCTCAAATGTTCACTTTCAGTAACATTAGCACTTTCCCTTTCCAGCGACCATGGTGTGGCTGGTTGGCATGGCGGACAATGTGGAGGCCAGGAATAACTCTGCCCAGTCCGCCCCTCAGCAGCAGAGCCAGGGTGAGTTTGGTGCTGAGGTTGTGGATTCTAGTTATGTCACTATTAGGGTTGTAACGGTTCTCCAGATCCATGGTTTGGTTTAATACCTCATTTTCTTAAAAACCCAACGTTCATATATTCATTTTTTGGATTGCATCCCTGGTCACTATGTAATAACTTCAGGGAAGTCTGATTTAGAACCACACAAACTGTATTACACTGTGGTTGATGTAGTGATCTCACATGGTATCTGGCTCTCCACCTCACTTTAAGGCCTCTTGATGTATCCTGTAGTTGCCATGGTCCCGACAGCTCAGCCGGAAGACGACGGCGGCTTCACGCCCGAATGGGTGGGGGAGCAGGAGCAGAGACTGGGCCCAATGCAGAGCACAGACGAGACAAGACAGGAGATTCAGCAGATGCCTTCGGCGCGGCCGCCGGCTGTAGATGACGACGAGGAGAGTGAGTATTCACTAACAGGCAGCTGTGGTCACTCGGTTAAGCATGTAGTTTTCACCAACTCACAACACACACCTGAACAGGTAATATGCTGAGAGCGTACCTAAAGGCTAACACAACCTCTTATCTAAAAGTCTAAATCTGTTCTTTGGAACGTCACACGGTGCGGTTAGAGTTTACCATGCTGTGGGAACACATTAAGGATTGTAAAGTCATGAATTTAGGTAATATTTTATTCAAGACTTAAAAAGCATTTAGTAAATGTTCGATGTGGATGTTTAAAGTAAAATGTTTTACGTAAAAATGTATGAGTATGAAATTTCAGTATGTTTTTCAAGTATCAGTTCTATGACTTTTACTTGACTGTATTTGACAAACACTACTTTGATGCATTTCTTTGAAGTCAGTGGATGAATGATCGGTTCTAGAACATGATGGCCCCTTTTTATTTTTATCATTTGAGAACAGTCAATCCTAGAAGTCCTGCTACTCCCATCAGTCAAATTCCAAGTGCGGGCTGAAGTGTTTGTACAGCCGAGTTGGTAGTTGAAAAGATGGCAGCTTCCACAGAAGATCAACGTAAAGACTCCCCACCAGACCATGTGGTCTTGTCTGAGTTCCACGTTCCATTTATGGGATGAGGAATGAGTCATATTGTTTTAAATGTTTCTGTTTACCAGTAGGTAAATGTTTCTATGTTCAGTAGCTTGTTTCAGAATCATCGGCTTCTAAAACGTGGCAGCAGTAATACAGCTTATTGACATTACAAGAAAATAGTTTTGGATACTTCAGTATTTCTGAAAGCATAAGCAAGTGATACAGTATTTTAACTCAAGTAAAACTTTCTTCTTTTGAAGTCAGTTTGAACAGAAGTCTCTATTTTGATTTAAGTAACAAATAATGAGTGAATTTTAAGTGAGAGAATATTTATCATTGTGAACACACCACAGCACATAGTGCACCACCAACAAAATATGACCTCTGCATTGAACCATCTGTGAAGGAGCAGTGGGCAGCTTTGGCAGCGCCTGGGGAGCAGTGCTTGGGGACGGTCCCGTGCTCATTAGAACCTCAGTGGTGTCTTTACTAGTCCAGGACTTGAACTTGAAATAAATATTACCAATTTTGCTAGCTTTAAAATAGATTATGAACCTTCCATTGGTGTGTCTAAAGGGGAAAGGTCACAATAAATTTTAAATATTAAAAACTAATTTATGAGTAATTTAAGAAGACAAAATCTCTACAACACACCCAGAACCCCACAGTAATGAATGTGACAGTCACAGTAAAATCATTTTCTATGTGGTTTCACTGCAGAATTTTATATGAACACGTGTGTTTGCATGCCAGAGATCAAAAGAGCCTATAAAAGAAAAAGGTTACGACCCAATCTTTTGTGGAAATAACTAGACATTACCCTACAGGGCCACATCTCCACCCAGCCTTCCTGCACTAAAATACTGGCGTGGATAGTGGATGTGGTGTGCTCAGTAATTTTGGTCTGACGTTATATGATGTGTGTAGCAAGAACAGCATGTTCATGTTCTGAAATGTGTGTTTTATCTTACAGGGGGTGTGAAGCTTGGTCTTGGAGACTTCATCTTCTACAGCATGCTGGTGGGAAAAGCTTCGGCCACGGCCAGTGGGGACTGGAACACGACACTAGCCTGTTTTGTGGCCATCCTTATTGTAAGTGTCCTACTCTGGCTGTGAATACAACTGCACTGCCAACCAGATTTGTCAAGCAAATAAAAACAATCAAGTATGAAAGATAAGGGGATTCATGCCGAACAAACCAGATGATATGGGGAAAATAGACTAATTAGAAGAACTTTTGAGCAGTCAGATAAGTCACAGAAAACTTGAGGGAAGAACGGTGTCAAAATGTTATGGGGTTTTTTTTGGATGTCAAACATGAATACCAAACTAACCCATCACTACATAATATGCTGCTAAACAAGTGCTTATAACCTGAGAACTGTGTGTGTTTGTGTGTGTGTTCTCCAGGGCCTGTGTTTAACCCTGCTTCTCTTAGCCATCTTTAAGAAGGCTCTCCCAGCTCTCCCCATCTCCATTACCTTCGGCCTGGTCTTCTACTTTGCCACAGATAACCTGGTGCGACCCTTTATGGACCAGCTGGCTCTGCATCAGTTCTACATCTAGCAGAAACTGGCACCTCCACCCCGTGTGCCACTTTGAGGACCTGAACCTTCGGAGGAGAGGGAAAAGGGGCACAGTGGCACTGCCCTGGTTCCTTTCTGCTGGATGAGACTGTTCTCTCCATTTTTATTTCTGTTGCTCTGTTTGGAGAGAAGGCATCCAGCTTTTCATTCTTTACCTCCAAGTGTGATTTATTTTCTTTGTTTTACCAAAAGAGGTTGATAATTGGAGACTGTCTCAGAAAACCCTGCAGACAACCGATGTTGACATTTGAGGTAATCTTGTAGTAACTGTCTGAGCTTAAAACTGTGGAACTGGGGGGTTTGGAACCAGTATGGATGTTAATCACACTTCATATTCACTGTATAAATTCTGCAATGGTTTAACTAATGTGACAGAAATCTTTAAACTGGATGAGGAACACATGCATTGTTTTTTATTATTGACCATCCTGAGTGCAGATGCATTAAAATAAATCGGGCGTTAGGCATTACAGAAATTCAGCATTATCTATGTATGGCATTTAATCGGTGACCTGTGATTGGAGGTGAACTGTAAATGGCTTTGACTTAATGGTTGGTACAAAGTAATGGTTTTTCTTTCTGTCTTTCCTTTTCTCCATTAAGGGTGCCTAGAATTTGAGGGGTTGAAGATTATGTTCTTCTGACATGATGTAACAAGATGCTACATATTGGCATATTGCTGCATTTTGCATTTTTGTCTCGAGCTACTGTTTGTTGTTACAGAATGTGGAGAGGTGTCATTTTGGAATGTAACAATTAGACTATCACCCAACTCTCATTTATAGTTGGATGTTAAATTTCACCAAAGCTTAGGTGGGAGATTATTTTTTTTAATAACAATACACTTGGTGACTTTTTCTTTTGTAGATAAATTTCTTGAGTGCTTCATTTCATCGTGTCTTTTTTTTTTTCTACAAAAAAGCTGAACATTATGTTGATTGATTTTGTAAATGGTTTGTAACTAATGTGAAAGGCTCCTGAATAAAGGGGAAGCTTGTTTGAGCAACTTCTCCTGTCCTCTCTATTATACTCTTTAGATTCGTTTGGGTGAGTTACGGCAAGATATTGTTCTTGGTTCTATTTGTTTTTAATCTCAGACTGTCCTGTGATTGTACTTTCTTGAAAACATTTTAACCTTTGAAACTTCAGTTAAACCCAGAACAAAACTGTAGAAGAACGTTCCGTTTCTCACTACTGATGTTTTGCAACAATAGAACGATACAACTATAAGGACAATTGCTGACCATAGGACTTGTTTACAACCCTAGAATAAAATGGAACTATAAAAGTGTTTTTCAGACCTGAAATGATGTGTCCCTAATAATTTTTTGTTAGTTGTAACAGTTAAACACCTCACCTCAGGCCTCACCTCAGTTATTCATCACTAAAATCCCTTTGTCAATACACTTATCTAATCTGGGTGGATCACATCTCTGCAATGTGAAAGGCTTATTGGTTTCTGCTTCTCTGGCATGTTGTGTGTTTCCTCACTGCCAAGTGCCCAAGTGTAATTGGCGAAATGCCTGGAGCTCTGGAGGCATTAGCTGTCGCCATTGGGGCTGCGTGGCCAGGCAGTCCTGGTTGATGATGTGTATTATAATTGTAGCATGGTTCTGAACTGTGCAAGCCTGTCATTTTGGAGTTTTCTGTTCCATCTCAGTGCCTCACCTGCAAGCTGAAATGTATAGTTTGTGTTGGCTCTCCTCTAAACCTCCACCACCGGTGAAGTGGATTATTCTCAACATTAACATTGATTCTGACATTTAAAATACATGTATTATTAATGTAACATATGCTCAGTTATACATGCAACATGTCAAAACTATCTTTTTAGAACAGTTGGCAATGGGCGACGATAACACGTCTAAAAAAGAGCACGTAATTGTGGCATAATTAGGATATTGGGGAAAAAGGCCTGTGATATAAATTGCTAAATGAAATACAGGACTTTAACCATATTAATTTCACAGCTTAAAGTGAAATTTTAATTAATAATTCTACAATGAGTGGGGTGATATTATATAAGGTAGAGTTCAGAGAATAAAATATTTTTAATCAAACACTTTTTTCAGGGTGAACTTCCACAAATATACTGTAAAATGCCTCTAATGTTAATGTTGAACTTTTTTCAAGAACCCTTAAACCTGAGTTTCAAAAGATGTGATAAAAGGTAGACATCTTATGTAGAATAGTCATGGGAATTAAGAACCATATGAGTTCTTAATTTGCATGAGGTGTTTAACTTGTCATTCCAACTCTTGCAACATGCCTATTGCTCATGCTTACAATACCATGATGGTGCTCTAGCAATATATTGTACAGCTCTGTCTATAATTTTATTTATATAAATTAAGTGGCATGCTACATCTTGGCACTATTTTAAAGGTTGGCATTCTAGTGAGTTCACTTTTACCATTACATAACATTTTAGACTTGTGTTACATTGAGTTCAGTTCTGATTTGTCCTGAACAAGCCTTGACTCAGACTAAGCCGAACGACTCCCATGTGCACAAGCACGTGCCTTAGTGTCTGTAATTACCTGCTGTACCTGGGCCAAGTTTTTGGGGAGGTTTAATATGGCTTACTCTGAGGCACAGGGGACGAGCAACAAGTTAATCTTTCGTTCCTTTAAACCCTGGAGGCCTGTCTGGATTCACTGTCCCCAGACCACTGTCAGCCACAGTCTATGCAGGGCAAAGCTAAGGATAGACCTTCTAAGGGGATTAGAGAAAGTGAAAGAGATGGTGGGGGGAAGGGGGAGAAGGACGGGTGTCCCATCCCATGTGAGGCAGGCAGGCAATCAAGGATTAGTCCCTAAGTACTCAGCCGGGACAGGTACTATTATCTGGACTGTAGGTGACATACAGGCTCAGTCTCCTCACCGCCACTGCTATCGCTCACATCAACTCCATTGGGACTGAAGCTGAGGTTTACAGCCAGAAGCCATGTCGAAGGACAAGCTGGAGGGCCTGGTGAAGCGCATGGAAGCGACTCTGTCTGAGATGGAGCAGCTGAAGCAGCACTGCGGACGACAGAGTGAGGAACTCAGCCAACTGGTGGTGGAGCTGCGCAGAGAGAACCAAGAACTGACTGAGAAGTACAGCCAGCTCGCCCTGGACATGAAGGAGGCCAAGGAGATCATCGAGCAGCTGCAGGACACCAAATACGCCTTCGATGCTAAGGAGAGACAAGCCCAGAAACTTAGCCGGCAGCTCTGAAAAAGGCCAAATGTCAAGAAAAGGTTTTAATGGCCTTAAAGGTCTTAAGTTTGGGGACCTAAAAATGGAGCGAAAAAAGGAGGGGGGGAAATGTATGCTTTTCATGCCTTTAAACCCATCTGCTTGGGTGGCATGTGGATGTGGCAGCCTCGTAATGTATATTCTGTATGATGTCTGTGCATGTGTGTCTATATAATGTATGTTTTTAGCTACAATGTAACATTGAGATAATTCCAATGTTGATGTAAATGCTGTAGTTTAGCTTTCTTTTTAAAGCCCTGGTTAGGTGTAATGAATGAGCTAGCATACTTGGGTTTTCTGAAAGACAGATGTGGAAGTCTTGTATAATGTCTAAAAAGGCCCTGGTGAAAGGAGCATAAATCTTGGTTTGGATTAATCAGATTTTGTCAAAGTCAAACCAAGTAGATTGTTACTAGCAGGATCCACTAGCAAAAACATTGTCTTAAATGACCTTTTACCTCATGTCTGTATTTAAATATTCAACAAGACTATGACCATCTGTTGTGAGTCACTCCGGTTCAACATTAGAGAGGTGTGTATATGTCCACATATCAGAATTTGTGAAAGTAATTGGAGGATTATCTCATCAGGCTTAAAATGGCTACCACCTCACAGCACAAGAGAGTTTGCATGTGAGATTTATTTGGTCTCTGCGCAAGAGGAGTCTTAGGAGGCTTATGGTGGAAGAGGTCCCCTGGATGTCAGCCAAACTAATTTCAGATCCTTTAAGGAAGCACCTATAATCATACTCTTTTACACTGACTGCGCCACAACAATACACAAAATAGCCTGGAGTCCCACCATCACCAAGAGCTACCCTGTCTGTGCGCATAAATCATCATGGAAAGCAAATTACTGGAGAGAAATTCTGGTGGGGGGATAAAGTCCTCTGTCATGATGTTTTTAAACACAGAGGAAAACCTCATCCCTTTTCCCTTCATTTTACCAGTGACATTTTTGGGAACACACAGAAATGAGTATCTCCTTGAGGGCAACAGGAAACCCATCATCAGCTCATCAAAGATGCTGCTGCTGCTATGCCTAATTTGGGGCTGACTGTTTAGAAATGTATATTTTAGCTTACCACCAGCCTTTCTTTAATTACAATTTGTTTGTGGTGTGTCTTCTGCATTTGGAGTTCCCCACAACTGGAGTGTAAAAGGCATAGTGTGTTTTCCTTTTCATGGTCTCCATTAAGGCTTCAGTGGTTCCCCTAAAATAAACACGCCTATGTGTGTAAGTTGGATTTCTCTAGTTTTTTTTTCTGTGTATGCTGTGTGTTGCATAGTAGTCATAAAAATATGACCATCTTTAGTCACTTATTTGAACTTAGAGGAAAATAAAATTCAGTTGAAAACTTACGTGCAATTCAGTTTCTTCTACTTCCACTTTGACAATTTGGATGTAATCAATAATCCAGATTTTAGTTTTATTGATAGAATTGTATTTAAGAAGAAAGAGCTCCACAACTTAATAATTAAGTAAATGCCTAGGTGGTATCCGCCGCATTCCATAGCTGAAATCGGAGAACCTTAATCATTAACAGCCATTTTTACTGGGAAATTACAACTTCGGGATAATTGCCCATGATTTCTGTCAGCGCTGAGGAGAGAGAGAGAGAGAGAGAGAGTGACATGAGAGAAAGAGCAGCATGAGTGTGTGTGTGCGTGTGTGTGTGTGGAGAGAGAGAGAGAGAGAGAGAGACAGAGAAACAGCATGAGTGTGTGTGTGTGTGTGTGAGAGAGAGAGAGAGAACAGAGAGAGAGCAACATGAGTGTGCGTGTGTGAGAGAGAGAGAGAGAGAGAGAGAGAGAGAGAGAGAGCAACATGAGTGTGTGTGAGAGAGAGAGCAACATGAGAGGGCGAGAGAGAGGCAACGCATGAGAGAGAGAGAGAGCAACATGAGAGAGAGAGAGAGAGAGCAACATGAGAGAGAGAGAGAGAGAGTAACATGAGAGAAAGAGCAACATGAGTGTGTGTGTGTGTGTGTGAGAGAGAGAGAGAGAGAGAGAGAGAGAGCAACATAGGTGTGGCGAGAGAGAGCAACATGAGAGGCGAGAGCAACATGAGAGAGAGAGAGAGCAACATGAGAGAGAGCAGCATGGTGTGTGTGAGAGAGAGAGAGCAGCATAGGTGTGAGGAGAGAGAGAGAGAGAGAGAGGCAGCATGAAGGTATGAGTGTGAGAGAGAGAGAGCAACATGAGTGTGAGAGAGAGAGAGAGAGAGAGAGAGAGAGAGAGAGAGAGAGAGAGAGAGAGAGCAACATGAGAGAGAGAGAGAGAGAGAGAGAGAGCAACATGAGAGAGCAACATGAGAGAGAGAACAACATGGAGAGAGAGAACAACATGAGAGAGAGAGAACAACATGAGAGAGAGAACAACATGAGGAGAGAGAGAGAGAGAGAGAGCAACATGAGTGTGAAGAGAGAGAGAGCAACATGAGTGTGTGAGAGAGAGAGAGACAGAGAGAGAGAGAGAGAGAGAGAGAGAGAGAGCAACATGAGTGTGTGAGAGAGAGAGAGAGAGAGAGAGAGAGAGAGAGAGAGAGAGAGAGAGAGCAACATGAGTGTGTGAGAGAGAGAGAGACAGAGAGAGAGAGACAGAGAGAACAACATAAAGTCGGCGCGCTGTGAGTTGTGAGCGGTTTTCTCTCTCGGACGCGGGATAGTGAGAGTTGGAGGAAATTTGATCCGCTGATCCGTAACCGGTAAGTCGCAGCCTTTCCATTATTTTCCTAACTTTACTGACTGTGGTAATAATAATAATATTAGTGTCAGAAGGAGTTTTTCGGTATTTAACTTAAGCTCTTCGGGCTGTATCCAGCGTCTCTCGCTTTACTCCCGAGCCAAACTTGAGCAAAGCTCTAGGTCTTTTGTCATTTTAAACCAGAAGTAACACTGCATTTAAACAACAGCAAGTTCTGGTGTTATGTCATAGGCATAGAAACGTATTGTTGCCAAATTAATTATTTATATTACACTTTTTATTATATATTATAATATGATATATATTATAATTATATATTATCGTTAGTTTTAGCAAGCATGTCCTTACATGCAACAAAGCTATTAATCTATTTTTACAAAGTTACTTCTTTAATAACACTTGCTTGGGGTTTAGTTGTTAATCAGACATTCTGTGCCTGTATTCAGCGGTTTTCATTGGGTGATTTACGAGGTCCTAGACTGAAGTGTCTAAATCTAAATTCAGTTTCTTAAGGTTTTAGAAAGTATTGAGTGTAATTGTTCAGAGTTCATATCTTCTAGGATTCCATACTACATGCATGGTTTTGCATTACAAAAAACCATGTTTAACAGTTTTAAGATACTAACTCTAGATTCTAAATGCTAGCTTTTGGCACTGTCTACTATGATTTTTTTTGTCCCTCCATATCTGACCTGTGTTTAATACCAAGCAGATGTCATCTCTGTCATTTGGGTTCATCTCTGCTGTGTCTCAGAAACCTTCTTGCCCACAGTGCTGTTTTAAATGAGATTTATCACATTTTGTGTGGCATACATGTCAATGATTAAGTGAGCAGTCCAACTTAGACACTTGCACTGCTAGAATAATTAGTGTTAAATTCCCTGTCACCTACTTTAACAAAGGACCGATGGCTTCCTCACAGTAGAGGGTCACTGACACTGATAACAAGCACGAAGGGGTTCTAATTATGAACAGTCAGATTGTCTGGAAGTGTCTAGTGCCCACTGGCTTTCTGAGTTCCTTCCCAGTCACTGATAATATCCAAAAAAACAAACTACTCTCAAACTGCCTGAAACTTGCTGTAAATATCTCTATTATGCAATTAAAGTTCTGTTTGAAAAATGCTTGTGTTTGGGGCGTGTGATGCAGAGCTTGTCGCTGTTTTATTTTTGGGTGGGAAGCTAAAAGACTCAAAGTGTTTGCCCCTAGGAATGCCACTTCACCTAACATGCATGCTGATAATGCTAATGCTCACTTTTTACATCAGTTTGTTGCAGGATCTTGAGTGCATGAGTTATTTACAAGTGTGAAAATCCCCAGACAAACATAGGCTCAAAATCACTGCTTTTTTGCCTATTGCATGAAAGATGTTAAAGCATTTTTATGTGTCATGCCTTCCATTTCCATTGCATTTCTCCTGCAGCACTTCAGAAATACATATCTCTGTCCTCTAGTGAACAATGAAGGTGCTGTTGGTTGCAGTATCCCTGCAGTTTCTCCTGAGCCCTGCTGTGTTCACAGTGAGTTGAGAGGAAATTTGAAAAGATATAAACTACTTAGCCATGGTAGATTGAATTGTAGTATACAATGCATTATATCTTGACACACAGACAAAGACTTGATGTGGGACGAAGAGCCAGTATTCCTAGAACCAATGAGTTATATTTTCATTTAAATAATTAATATATTCCAGATTATTTTGGCATTGTATGTTTTCCTTTTATCCAGCATTTATAACATTAAACTTTACTCTAGCATTCAGCTTATGGCCAAAAGTTGTGGGTATTTTTACGTCTTTATATGGAAATTGCCTTGTCGTGCTGTATCCACTGCACTGGAGAGATCCATGTTCTGCTGCACATGTTAGCAAGTCTCTCTGAGCTCTCCAGTGAGCATCACTTCTGCCTTATTTACTGGACCATTGCTATTCCATAAACAAATATTACCTAGAACAGTTTTTCATAATATGTGTTTATAAGGTGGAAAAGGAAAAAGTTATGGAGGATCAATCATTTACGTACCGGAGAGCATGCTCTTGTCGTAAAGGACTAAAATGTGATTGGTGTGTTTTCAGCTCCCAAGTGGTGATCACTGGGAGGAATGGAGGCCGTATGGAGAATGCAGCCGCACATGTGGCAGTGGTGTAACGGTGAGGACGAGGCGATGTGTGACTCAGCGGTAAGCAGTCAACTCACAGACACTTAATTAGGCAGCATCATGTCTGTGATGGTCTGCTTGTGTACAAATATGTGTGAATCCAATGAATCAGAGTTCCCTGGGGCAGAGTTTTGTTTTGTAATTGAAACAGAACAGTTTTGAAATTGCCACTGCCAGAAAACTCTGCTGTTGCCATATTCAAACTAAACGTTAAAAAAGGGAATGTCCAGTTTTGCTTGAGGGATAAATCCTTAGACAGTTTGTCTAGTCAGATTGCTAAACTCTTTTTTTCGTATAAAAACAGCATATAGGATACATTTTTGCATTTTACATGTCACATGGCTACCCACAACTTTGACTTCCCTTCTCCAGAGAGACAAACACTAGTAGTTCAAAAAAAGTGTCTATTCACCTTAGAACCTGGCTCTAGGATAAAAGCAGGCGTTTCCCTGACAAGCCCTAATTTGAAAGACTGGGTGCCCTTCGCTGTTCGCTGCCAAGCTTTTAGAGACAGACAAGGGAAAGACTGTGCCTTTTTAATGCTTAATATAGTATTAAAAAGACTGAGCCTGACTTAATACTTAAAAGCAAATTTATATATTTGTAGTGTTAAGATTGTGCTTATCTTTTATGTTTTTACAAAACATTACATCAGTGTTTCCACAGAAGAGTGTATAATGACTTGGTAAATGTTCAACTGAGGAGTACCACTGGCTGTTATTCAGACATGACATTACAGGACAACAATAGTCTCCGTAGCTTTGATTTCTTCATTCACTGTAGATCTTTAACAAACTGTGTGAATGAATGGATGGTGGTATAGCCTTGAATTGTGTGTTTGAAAGAGTTTAAGCTTTGTGAGAAGGTTGCGCTCAGGAAGAGAACCTTTACCAGCATAGCGTTGTGTCCATAAATCTTGCCCGAAATGGAATCTGGTTTGCATGTTCTCTCTTGCACTTGATTTTGTGTGCAATACTTTGTGTCTGTCAAACTCGCACCATCTCTTGAAGTGCTGAATTATCTTAACTTTTTGGCTCTCTGTTATAAGTATTTGTATTTAAATCAATTCATATCAGCAGTTTTGCAAAAATCTATGTTTTATTAAAAGATAATTCATTCTTAAAAGATGTGCATGACGACCTGGTTATTTTGAAGTGAGAGGTGTTGCCTATCTTTATACTGTCAATATGAACATATGTTTCATCAGTCATCATCTGGCCAATCCATCTGATCAAATAAAATGTGCAAGGATTTAGCCATAGGACACTAAAATCAGCAGTGTATAGCTAGGAAGAGTATGTTCAGATATGAACATGTCAGACAAGCTGAAGCATTGTGAAGTGTGAGGGTGGGAATGTGCCAGACAAACCTAAAAACAGGCGTTTCCAAAAAACAAAAAAAAACATTTTGTTCCTCAAAGCTTTACCTTGTTAAGTAACACTTAACACACCCACACTTTCACACCCCCACACACTAATGCTTCCCTCCTTACAGACGTTCTTACAGATATAACCAGACATTACGTGTATCGAAGGTTTGGAGACATTGTAGTGTGACCAGGCCATTAAAACCAAGCCTTGCAAACTCTCAGCACACAAGTTCACATAATGTCATTGTGCTGACATGCAGTGCAAAAATGGGAAGCGCCAGAGGCCATAATTACTGTTATTACTTTAGTATCATTTGTGATTGATGCAAACCTGAGTGAATAACATTATGTCACTCATCCTGACCAGACAAGTTCATATTTTCAATAAAGACTGAGCCGAGTTGGCATGTAGTGATCAAACTAAACTGGAGAGCCAAAGGGAGAGACATGCAGAAAAACACACTGCTGTTTGAATGTACTGCCTGGGGGGTGTATAGATGTTATGGTATTGTATGGTATTATAAAGAATTAGTTTTATGTGGCAATAACTTTGACACAATAACGTTTGACATTTGACACATACAGCCATTGTTCACCGTTGTAATCATTCACTTGGCGCTGAAACACTCTTTCTCTTAGCACTGATGGAGGCCACAACTGTGTGGGACCTGAGAAATCCTATCGCTCCTGTAACATTCAGGTACACATCTAAAAAATTCTCTGAACCCATATGACCCTTCTGTCTGTAAATATGAAACCTAGAGACGTGCCTCTGCAAGTTTGTAGTTAGACCACTGACAACTCACCTGGCTATTAATACTCCCTCCTTTTTTGAGATTCTCTTAATTTACCAATAGCTTTGCTTTTTTGTGCTTTCTGATGCATTTCACAGTGTGTTATATTTTCTCGTAGGACTGCCCTGAGGGCTCGAAAGATTTCCGAGAGGAACAGTGCTCTCAGTTTGATGGCACAGACTTTCATGGAAAACGCCATAAATGGTTACCGTACTATGGAGGTGCGTATGCAGACAGATTCTCTTTGAGCTAAGCGTTCTTTAAGAGTACATTCATTTTTGCCGGACCTTTTTGGTCCTTCAGCATATCTGTTGTCATGCATAACTTCTGCACATAACCCTGCACAAGCTTTTCATCCGTGGTTTTGACCACAAAAATGCTGCTGGATGGATATTCATAGAGTTGTTGACCACTTACAGTCTAGCAGTGATACTACCTGTTCCAGCACATTACACACAGCTGGACTCCTGTAGTTGAAAACAGATGGTTAGACAACACGTTACACATAAGAACGGATGAGTTACATTCTGTAGTAGTACACGTAAAAATTCACCTTAAACATATGTTTAATCAGTGGGTTCTGCTACAAAACCTTATTAATGCTACAACATAATTTCCTGTAAATGTCATTTACAGCTTTATTTTTAGATATTTTACATGTGTGAACAAAAGCAGATTATTTTACATTTTGTTTCTTTTCTGCGGCCCCATCAATAGCAGAAAACCCATGTGAGCTGAACTGTATCCCCAGAGGAGAAAACTTCTACTATCGCCATCGCTCCTCAGTAGTAGACGGCACTCCCTGCCACCCCGGCAGAAAAGATATGTGTGTGGAGGGAGTTTGCAAGGTGAGCGCCTTACATATCTAGATAAACGAGATGTTTGCCACATTTGACATAAGATATGCAAAAAAATCCTTACACCGGAAGAATAGAATTTTTAAAACTGTATTTCAGTCGTATTGATTGACATCAAACTTATTAACATTATTTATTTGTTGTTGTATGTCTACATACAGCATTCTTACTGTGAAGAGTCTAATCCAAAAATGTTGATTTTTTGGTAATTGTTCACTTCCTGCCCACAGCGTCTGGGCTGTGATGGCATGCTGGAGTCAACACAGCAGGAGGACCCATGTCTACAGTGTGGGGGCAATGGTCAATCCTGCTACCGGGTCAAGAATACATTCTCCATGCGGGATTTACCAAACGGTAACCATCACCCACCTCCAACAGCTTAGAATGGAAATACTTGACTTCATATTTTATACTTCATATAATTTCCCTGTTTTCAGGATACAATCAAATGTTTATTATCCCTGTTGGTGCTACTAGCATCCGTATCAGTGAAGCTGTAGCTACTCGTAACTACTTGGGTAAGTATGAAATTATTATTATTAATATTTAGAGATGGGCCGATAACACATTTTTTATGTCCGATACCGATATTGTGAATTTGGATATCTGCCGATACTGATACAAATCCGATACAGTCACAGTCTTTTTTTTAAACATAAAATAATGCTTTAAAATGTTTGAATACATTGAGAATATTGTTATGCTTAAAGAAATGCTTGATTTAAATACTACGCTTCATTGTGATGCGGCTCCAGGGCGTGCGTTCCGGAATAAACGATGGAAAATCGTTCTAGCAAGTAACGGCGCTTATGGGCGCGCGCATGTTTACATCGCGAAAATGTCATTTATGCGTTTTGATGCATTTACTTCTGTTTTAGTGCACGGAACATCTCACAAATAGTTTCACATACAGAGGGATCAGGTCTTGTCTTGATCGCGCCACTGAAAACGTTGTGTGTCACTATTAAGCCTCCGTGTGAAATACAAGCGGCGCATACTCTAGTGAGTAAAATGAATTAAACGAAGCTTCGATTCTAAAAAAATTTGCCTCGACCATTTTTTGTAATAGAATTATTCGAGTTATTGGAACAATCGTTTCAGCTCTACTTTACCGCAGTGCCACTTCTCATGCATAACGAATAGAGTGTACACGCATTAACAGATCGGCTCCATAGAACAGCCCAGTGCCACCGATACCCAATCCAGCTGTTTGAGCCCGTTATCGGACTGATACCGATCCACATTATCGGATCGGCTACATCTCTGTTAATATTATTTGAGTGTACATATCACAAATCAAGAACCCTACTGTTTAATTAGGCCCAACAAATTGAGATTTAATTCAGCACTGAAGAGATGACATGTAAACTCTTACAGCAATCAAGAACCTTCGTGGTGAGTACTACCTCAATGGACATTGGGTGATTGAATTCTCCCGAGCCACCCCAATTGCTGGCACCATGCTGTACTACCAGAGGGGAACAGAAGGAGAGGTAACACCTGAAACCATCATTGGACGTGGACCGACCACAGAACCCCTGGTGATTGAGGTAAGATCTTCTCTTTCTATGTGAGTAAACTCCATGGAGACTGTAACATGAGCTGCACGGCTCCAGAAACCACAGTGCTGTCCAGATTAGTAATTTGAGGTCAACACATCAACAGTCACATCATAGTTTATGTTGTGCTAAGAGATGGAAACACTAAACTGTGAAGGGCGATAACATAACAATTCTGTTAATTTGCACCTCTGAACCTCTGAATTAGAACATGTAATATAACAGTTTGTCTGTCCTAGGTGTTGTGCTCGGTAAATGTAAATGTACTTGGAAAACTTCTTATACGTCTAAAGATGAAATACCCATTAACATGAGTAGCTGATTACCCTCATTCATTACTGTCCATGTTAATGTTTTGAGAGGAATTGTTCCCTAAAAAATCATATTTATATTCAGCTGATTAGTCAGGAGCCCAACCATGGAGTTGAGTATGAGTATTACCTTCCCAACGGCCGCTCTAGGGAGGGCTACTACTGGAGCTACGGCTCCTGGTCTTCCTGCAGCAAGGAATGTGGATCTGGTCAGTGTCAAACCTTCAGACTACAACACAATACACAGCAGTGCATCACTACGATGTTTGAACATCTTTGCATGCTACTTCTGTCTTGCTGTCCTGTCAATGTCATCTCTTTTTATTCACGAAAAGTGGACCTATGGTGTTGTTTTGTTGATGTCTGTAACCAAGTTTTCCTCATTTTATATCTATTCAGGTTATCAGTCTCGTCTGGTTTTCTGCACTATCGATAATGAGGCCTATCCTGACTATTTGTGCGCCTCCTTGCCACGGCCACTCAATAACCGCACATGTAATGAGCAGCAATGCCCCCTAACACGCAGGTAGGATAACAAACACCTTGACACATTTTCAGGCATAGTTTATACTCCAGGACTAAATTGCAATGGATATTTGCTCTCAAGTCAGTGTCAAATGCGATTTGCTTACACTGCTTACATCTATATTTGATCTATGTATTGCCAAGTGAACTTTGCTAATTTGTGTTGACCTGGTCTTTGTAAGTAGTGGAGTACCACCAGGTCTGAAAGCTCTTGGTCTGTCACTCCTGTTCTGTAAGGATGGCGTATGTTTACCAGCCGCAAATGTGGAGACCGAGGGAGACTACGCGTGTGTATATTCAGGTGTACAGGTAACCCGGCCTGAGGGACCTGAGGGTGGCAGTATATGACCTCAAACACTAACTGATGTTTATGGTCTAAAACCTAGTTTCCTAAAATACGCAACTAAATTTAAGGCCATGTAATACATAATTTATATGTTTATTCTTCCTGGCCTCTCACTGTTTCTGGGAATAGGAAGTTTACTATGGGGTCACTCACTTGCACCAGTGATAAGTGTTTGAGTTCAGCATGTGTTGACGTGTTCCGTGTCTAAAAGATGAGTGTTGCTAACGCCTGTTCTTCCACATGTGGAGCTGAACTAAGGCGGGGGGCAACTGTCCAGCTCAGAGCTTCTTTCATCTCCTACTCCCACTCGCTGCAGTATATCTCCTTGAACAAGGAGGCATGGGAGTCCTGTTTTTCCTCAATAGACGCTTAACCAATCCCCCTTGTTACATGGTAGATCCCTGCCCTGCACACGACCCATGATGTCAGTTGTTGGAGCTCTTAGCTGGGCTGCTGTCTGCATGCTGTAGATAAACTACTTGGGCTACTTTTGTCTGTGGATGTTCCTTGCTTAAACAACAGAACAGACCAACATAGTTTTGAAACTTGATCATTTGCTGGCTGTTGCTGATTTGATACATGTCATGGGTTCAGCATCTGTTTGCCAAGCTGGTTTTGGTACCTGCTAAACAAATTTAGTGATAATTAAAGAAATCTTTATGTTATATGTAACCAACTAAAACCAGCCTGGCAGACCAAGCTGTATTTTTAGAGATTCTCTTTAGGGACAGAGATTTCTGTGGGTTAAAATACGATCTGGGCACTGAGTGCTAACTTGTTTTTGGTATGTCATGTCTGACGTCTCATTGTGTCTAGTCAGTGTGTGCTGCTGACCCATCACAGTGACACACACTGGAATCAGCACCGCTTTCGGTTTTACTCAGCAATCTGAAACTCTTTTATTGCCTTTTAGTGAGTCACATTGTTGTTTTCTTTGCTTTTGAATTTCTCTTTTGTCTCTTGCCCTAAAGGCTTCTTAGTGTTCTGACATGGAAAGGTTTGCTTTTAGAATAGAATTCAACTTTTTAATGCTGCTTTGTCCTGGGTGTGTTTTTGTGCCAACAAAGATGTGTACTTGGAAGCATTTGTGGTGATTAACCAGGTACTGTAAATGACGTAATTGCATTGTGCGTGGTTCTGCTATGGGGTAGATCTACGGTGCCTGCATGCACGGTAACTGCACCTTTCTTCCTGGTGCTTACTCTTCTTTTGCTGTATGTGTGTGTTTGCGTATGTGTGGTAGCTGGAAAGTCGGCGAGTGGAACCAGTGTTCAGTCACATGTGGCGGAGGCTCTCAGGTACGGCGGGTGGAATGTGTCTCTCATGATGCTTCTGGCATGAGGGTGGTGGAGGACTCCCTGTGTGAGGCCTACACTCCCAAACCATTAAGCCAGCAGAACTGTAATATGCAGCAGTGCTCCAAGTACAGTGTGTCTCAGTGGAGCCAGGTGAGAGCTTCTCTTATACAGCATAGTTTAACCCTCTGCTTCATATTAATTATTTATCAACTTCTGTTTCTGTTATGTTGTTACGCCATGCATGGATAAAAAACAGCCAGCCAATAAGCTGGATTTAACTGATGTTCAGTTCATACTGGACAGTAAACACCCACTTCTGGTTTTGGCACGAAACCGTCATGGCAAACTTTCATAAACTGGTTTAAGTGTTAACACTTTGACACCCGTTCATGTGCAAACCAGTAATAACTAAGAATTGTGAATTATGCTGGTCTTTTTATGAGGGCTCGAAATTCAGCAAACCAGATAAAATCCAAAAACAGCAAACATCCTGTGTCTAAAAATCCTACAACAGCACTTTTACCCTAAGAGAGCAGATGATATGTAGTGATGGATTTTCTGTTTCCGCTGCATTTCTGCAAATCGGCCACTATAATGATAACGTCTTTGTTCTGGAGCTACTGATACTGAAGTTTTGAGACTTCCTGACTGGCGTATCAACATTGCCAGCTAGTGATTTCCTTTCATTCAGTGTGTTGAAAAATAATCATTGATACATGTCTGTGTTTTTTCCAGTCTATTATTATTATTGCAAACGTATGCACCAAATCAGGATTCACTCTGAGTTCACCTCTCAGAGTTTAGAAGCAACTAGTGAAGGCCAGTTTATTTGTCATAGACTTGAAAAACTAGACCAGTAATATGATGAGTGAATGTTTGGTACTGTGCGGCCTGTCCTCTCAGTATGCCATAGCATTCAGAGAGTTGTACAAAAAACACGGCTGGTTTTAGGCCTAAGAAGTCATGTCAAATGGTCATGCCATTTTTTATTTCCATTCTGAAAGCACAAGGCTGAGAGAAATGTAAGAGTCATGTGTTGCTGCCACTGTATGTAAGACCTTGTAAACTTTTATACACTCCTGTATTTAATCATATTTGCTTTGATCTCCTGTGGATGTTTGTGCTTGGGGTTTTGTGTTGCAGTGCTCTGTAACCTGTGGCTCTGGGGAGCAGACAAGAGACGTGGTGTGTGTGGGTTTGGAAGGAAACCGTCTGGATGACTACATGTGTGGGACGATCCCCAAGCCCCCGAATGCTCAGATCTGTGAGATGCCTGCCTGTAGGACCCATGTGGGTTGGCATGTTGGTGACTGGGGCCTGGTGAGTTAAGAGCCCTCCTTAGCATAGTATAGATTATTCTCTATACTTACCAACTTGTTTTTATGTCTTGCTATCTGTCTCTTCTTCAGTGCTCAAAAAGCTGTAGCTCGGGGCTTAGGGAGAGACAAGTTATCTGTTCAGACACACAGAGGAACCTTTATGGGGCGGAACACTGCAACACCCAACCCAAACCCCCTACTGTGGAGAGCTGCAACACCCAATCCTGCTACAGCCCTCAGGGTACATGCCTGCCCAAAACACACACACACACAGTAATGACTTGCCTTACACCACATACATTTGCTTTGATGCAGTGAGATTTTGCAATGCAAAATTAGAAATTAAATTTCATAGTAATTTCATGGTGCTAGTTAAATTGGGAGTATAGGAATTATGTTCAGTGTTATTTATATTTCAGTCGTGCCCAGTATGCAAGACCCCAGAGGTTATGATAACACCATTCAGGGATTCCATCCTTACACTCCAGAGGAACCAGCCCCAGGTATTACCCTCTTCCAGCAGTCCTGTTACGAGATTTCACTGCTTCCTCACCCTTATCTTCCCCTCCGTGATTCTGTTTTAGTTGTGTCCCCTACATCTCCTGTTCATTTCCCAGCATGGCACCCCTCCACCATCCCTCTGTCCCTGCTCTAATTATCTCAACCTGATTGGCATGTTTTCTGGGGAGGGGGGGGATTGTCTGACTGATTAAAATATTTGCAAAGCACTCAAGTGTGGAAGTGTGTGCTGACCTTGCTGTGTGGCCTCAGGGAGCGTAACCCCTGCTGCACAACCTCAGTGGCCACTGTCTGTATGTGTCTGTGTTTGTGTTTCAGAATTTCAGGGATGTAACTTAAGTTTTTTATACCTTGGGATTTTCACATTCAGGCTCGGTCTATTTTCATAATGACTATCTTTGCCAGTTTCCCTTACTCTTTCATCTTTCATTTCTGTTTGCTCTGTAAGTCTCTAATATTTGCCTGCATCTGTCTTGTTTCACTTTTGCTTTGAATCATTTATTTCTGTAAACCCTTTGGGGTCAAGATAACAAAGGCTAGCATAATGTTATATTAATAGTTGTTTTCTATTAGAGTATGGAAGGAGGATGTGGAGCTGTCTACAGTTTGAAAACTTAATGTAAATTCTGAACATGTACACATTTATGGTCTGAAGCATTCTTAAATTGCAACAATGCTGCAATCTCAGTGTTCTTAATTCTTAATTTTTCTTTTACACACACAAAACCACACATAGCGCACCAGCTGAATGCAGTTTCCCCTGATACCAGCACAGATGTGGCTCCGCATTGCACTCAGACTCCATATGGCTGCTGTCCCGATGGCAGGACCCCAGCTAGTGGGCCACAAGGCCAAGGCTGCCGCCAGAGGACCCTCTGTACCCACACAAGGTACAGGAACATGTTTGATTATATATGAAGTTTAATTTTGTGTCTATTATCTAACATTTCATACACTTGAAGATGCAACTTAAAAATAAACTTGTAACGCACACATGCCTATTCTAATGTGACTCTATTCACCTGTTCTAAGGTATGGGTGTTGTCAAGACGGAGTCCGTATAGCCCACGGTCCCAGTAGAGAGGGATGCCCAGAATATCTTCCTTTCGCCGCAACTGTGAGTATCTATCGTCTGTTTTTTGGGTTGTTAATATGAGAAACCATGTACTTTATGTTACTTTCTCTACCCACATCCAGCCTGCACCTGTAGACTGCCGCAGATCTAGGTATGGCTGCTGCTATGATGGAGTGACTTCGGCCAGGGGTGCAAATGGAGAAGGCTGCCCCAACCCCCCTACCAACAGTAAGCTAGAAAATCATAGAGATGAAGTAGCATTTTTTAACACTTTCCTTTTTTATAACACAGTGGAATTTTACACCAAAACGTTCAGCTATAACCACGTTTCCCAACTCTGTCTTTGTTATCCACCAGCACATGCATATTTTTATTTTGTCAGATCTTAAATCGCACCCAAGCCAAGCAATCGGGAATGTTGAATAAATAGTATAAATGTGCTGGAAGTTGAGACAGTGCCAAAATATGGATCTTTAGATCCTGAGGATAGAGTTGAGAAATGCTAACCTATAATGTATGTTTGTTTAATTAAGTTAGGCTTAAGAACAAGGTGCCTTAAGGGGCTCGTAAGCAGCAGGTCATCAACGGATCAGGTTTAAGTGATTAAACAATGTTATAAGCAGCAGTAAGTGTTTTAAATGTGTGGTTTCTTCTGTCAGTCCAGCGCATGTCCTGCCAGTTGCCCCACACGCCTGGCTTGTGTGACCAGTGGACTGCTCGCTACTACTACGACTCAGCCACATCCCGCTGTCTGCACTTCTGGTATGGTGGTTGCCACGGGAACAGCAACAACTTTGCCACCATGGAGGAATGCCAGTATACGTGTCAGGGCACTGAGCCCTTCTCCACGGTGTACAGTGACCAAGATCCCACCTCACGTAGATTGCTTCTGGGAGCGAGTGCAGCCCAACATGCACACCGCGCCAGAGTCCAGCTACGAGGACGGAGACCAGCCATCAGAGCTGTGGAGCACAGCAGACTTGGTGCCAGGTAAGAGCTCGAGCTCCGCCCAGGACCCCTCCTCCTGTCCCGAAAACCCCGCTCTTCCTGCTGCACTCTGCTGCCATCTGAGGATCCTGACCTTGTGCGAGGCTGCACACACATAAACACAAGAAACCACACACACATAGATGAATGGACACACACCATTTTCCTTTCTTGCGCAGTGCTACACTCACTCTGGCGAACCTGGTTTGTCTCCAGTGTCTGACATGCAATTAATGTGTTTTGAAATCCGTTTACCTTAATTTATCTTAATTATTATAAATTGCATGGCTTATTTGTTTATCATACGTTAGGCTTTAAAGCTGAGTTACGCACCTCAAATAGTGACGTTGACAGCTTTGCTACCAGGTTATTATACATGCACTCGTGTTCAGTAATATTATACACGCTTGCCTAAGTTTATACATGTCTTATTGCATATGATCAGCCCTTTGCCCAGCTTCATGCCCCAACACACCCTACACATTCTTTCCTTCTGGCTGTGTGCACACAGACACACACACACCCACGCACCCACACTCTTTTCCCCAGAAGATTTTGCTCGCTGTGCCTATATCGGACACTGCTGCCGTTTGGGACTGGTCCATTTCTCCTGCCATAGACTGTTGCCGTCCTCCTTCACTGTTGCTTGTAGGTTTGTGTTTAGTATCTTAGCCTGGTAGTCTAGTTTTTTCAAACTGAACCCCCACCAACCTTCCTCTTATTTCTCTCTACATCATGTGAGCACCGTGTCTTTGTGTCCTTGTCATGCCTGATGTCAATCAGTGTGACTAATAAAGGAACCCGCTGTGATGTCTCAGTAGTGTTGCTTTGTCTGTTTTGTCTCTCCCCAGCCCTTTGTGACCTAGGTGTGGGACAATACACACACACACACACCTTAAACAAGAACAAAAATTAACCCATGATAGCCATTGTGTCTCAAAAGTCATCTAAAACTTAAATCATTGTCCCACTCCTATTGCTTATGCTAATTTGTAGATTTAGCAGTTGTAAATTTGATTATATCTTTAAAAAAAGATGTTAAATGTTCTAAATCTCATTGTCTTTAACAATCCCCTGTTATATAACACTTTTGGTGTGAAGTGTGAGTATGCAGTAACTCGCTGAGTTGGTTGTTGATGTGGTTTTCCTCCTGTACACATCCCTAAATGAAATTGTGTTGGTTAAGTGCATCAAATTGCAACTCTGGTAGTAATGTGGCCGTTGTGGCATCGTAAAACTGTCCACTTTCAACAGTAAACAAGTCCAGCTTTGGTGTTGGTTGCACTTCTAAACCACAGGGCAAACCTACATTGCCTGGGCGTACACTCTGTGGCAGTATATTTGTATTTTTGATCCTGGAGGAGTGTTCAGAATGTGGTGCATGACATGAAACGTAGGCCACCTTTAAAGGCCGAAGGCTTTTTCCTCTGTGTGCAGTCTAAAGGTTTGTATGTTCTTTAGACTGAAACAGAAAACACAGCCATGGTGCTTTCTGTCCCTCTGTAGCCAGGTAAAGGCCGAGCTTTATGCTTACTTTGATGCAATAGTAGAGCATAAAGTGACTTTCTTTACTTTTCTCTCTATTTGCTTTCTTTCGTTGTTCCATTTTTCCTCCCTTGGTCTTCCTGGTTTTCTTCCTCTCCTGCATGACTTTAAATTCTGCTTCAGTTGGACGCATGCCACAGGTGTGAGTATAGACAAGTCGGACCCCTCTTCGGTGGAGGGGGTGGAGGGCCAGTTGGTGGTGCTGCCCTGCAGGGTGAGTCCACCCCCCTCTTCCACTGTGACGGTGGAGTGGAGAAAAGACGGCATCCCTCTGGACCCCTCCAGGTGAGAAGACTTCTTAGTCCTCTCTAGTCTATGTAGTAAACTGATCATTTTACTTTTGTACTTTTGCGCTAGGAATAGATTTAAAATATTTATTGTGTTAATCACAGCTATTCATTGTATTGATGCAAGTTTTAATACGTAGATAAAACAAATTAATGTTTTTTTTTACCGGAATAAATAAGTGGATGTTAAGTAATGGTAAAAATAAACCGTTTTGTTTTTAACTTTCCATTGCCCATGTAATCTCCATAATGTAATTAGCAGAGAATTGTTAGGTTGTGCTGTACATGCTGCTCGTGCTTCGGTGAAAAGTTTATCACCACTGTAGTTTCACTGATTGCCTCAACATGTTAACATTTCCAGCCCAAGTTTAAACTTCTTTAGTGCTGCATATAATATTTTATTATTATTTTATTTACAGTTTATTTGCACAAATATTCCTCTCAGTGCCTTTTTTGCTCTGCAGGCATAGACAGCAGCCTAACGGCTCTTTGTTGGCGGGTCCAGTAAGGGTGGAGGACTCAGGCTGGCTGCTGTGTATAGCCACAAGGGATCATGAGCGGGATCACCGCTACATCTACCTGTCTGTCTCAGGTGAATCCCATTCGCTACTGCTCCTCTAATGTTCATTCTTATTACTATCAGTTGGATCAACAATCACAGATAAAACAGTGCTACGTGAGTATGGACTGACAGCCAGCTTTGAAGAATGGGAAAGGTGATGCTTGTTTGAATTTCTGGCTCGTGATTAGTCTGTCAATTTGAGAAATCCTAGAACAGGAGAGCCTTACTTTGCGTTGAACATCATAGGTGTTGGCGACTTCATTTATTTGAGAAATATTATCTTGAAGTTTAGTTGTTGCGGTTATAAACCATTATTCCACCCATAATTCACTCACATTGCAGTATCTCATCTACTTTTCTGTGTTTTCACTAATCACATATGCTCACGTCTTGGTATTTCTCTCTATGTTGTGTATATTTGAAATATGACCATTCCAGAATTTAAAATGTACGAAAAGCATATGGAATATGGATACACACAGAAAAATTCATTCGTGATGTTTATTGTTACACAGAGTCTCCACTTGGCGCTCAGAAGCCGTCACTACATTGGGATGGTGCAAGAGAAACAGACACAGCAGACTCACCGCTCATAATCCCACATCTTCCACATAACCACCTTCCCAGGTACTGACCATCACAGGCATGTTGTTTAATATGGACTAAAACACGGTGAGGCGTGCACCACTGTGCTGTAAATCCCTCGTATTCAGTGTGCAGTTGCTCTTTGTGTTTTATCAGGTTCAGTATAGATCGGTCCGGCCCTACAGTGATGGAGGCACGAGTGGGTCAGGTGGCCAGATTACGCTGTACAGTTCTACCCTCTACAGCTGCTTCATCTGTCAACACTCAGTGGACCAAAAATGGAGTCACACTCAACACTCCTAGGTGTGCCTATGTTTGTTTGTGTGGTTGTCTGTGGTTGTGTGTCTCTTCTTTACATAGTGAAAAAACAGTTGCCTTTTGCAGTGTTTTTGGAGTAAAATTTCATCATTTCTTACCATTTATTTTTTAGTTAGTTTCCACCCAGCATTGTTTTAATTTACACTTCAATTATTTTGATAAGAACAAGACCCACATTTACAAAATGTCTCCTTCCTAAACTACTTCACTAGAATACAGTAAAAGGTTATAACATATTTGCTTCTGCTGCCATTGTTTAGTTGTAATAGAAATAAAAAAAATATATTGATATATTAAATTCTAGTTCATGTTTTGACTTAGAAAAGTCTTCCATAAAATATATACAAACCAGGTTTAGTATATATAGAGAATATATGAAACATACATTTGTGTCTTCCTTGTATGATTTTATCAGTTTTTATTGTTTGCATTTTCTCTTCTGTTTGCCCAGGCACTCTCATCAGTCTGATGGCACGCTGGTGATTAACAGCCTCACATCTGGTGATTCAGGTTTATATACCTGCACTGCCGCTAACAGTCAACAGCAGGAGCATCTTCAAATTCAACTAAAAGTTTCAGGTTTGATATTATTCAGTTGGTAAATTTTGCCTGCAGTATACACACCTTATGTCTGAATGACATGACTGTGTCTTTACCATTTGCCTCCAGGTGATGTAAGAATCACTACGGCCCCCAACAACGTGCAGGTGTCTCAAGGCAGCACAGCACAGCTCCCCTGTGTGGTGTCTGGGGAAAATGTCAACGTGGGCTGGTCTAGGTCGATATTTTTAAGTGAAATTGTACTGCTTTATGTCCAGGAGTGTATTAATTATCTCTAACATTCTAATGATATTTAATGTGCTGGTTAGGAATGGTGTTCTAGTGAGGGCGGATGGACATCGAGTGCAGGTGTCAGCAGATGGGACTCTCATTCTACATAACGTTCAGCCTGCTGATGAGGGCTCATATACCTGTAATGCCTATGCTGGTACATACTCTGTCAGTGCCACCGCTGAAATTCGGGTGACTAAAGGTAAAGCTTTTCATGTTCACACTCACTACCCACTCTAAAAGCTAATAAATATCTAAATATCACAGTACATGCCAGCAATGCAGTTTATATTAACCATTTTTTCCACTTTCATGGTTGCGATTAGAACAGGCCACTAGTAATATGAAAATAATGAATAAATTGTTCAATGTTATATTCAGGCAATACTTCACTAAAAATATGGCATCTTTGCAGCATCAAAAACATGAAATAATTAAGTGATTATCAAAGTGGAAAGGTAACTTCCACACCTCAAAACAACACACAGAAGACTGAAACAAAGGAAAGAGACAAACTTAAATATACCCAGGTGTAGTACGGCAGAACAGGGAGATAAAGGAGGACACAGCACACGAGACAAGGTGCCCTCTGGTGGTCAAACCAGGAATTACAAGACGAAGTCATGGAATTCCAGCAAAATTATGGAACACAATTATGCAGCCTCTGGTTGTACACTTCATGTCATAAATACAACAAAAAACCTGTCCGTGAAAATGGATGGCATGTTCCAAAACATATATGCACAAGCTCCATCCCTATGAAGCACATAACCACAAACCCACAAATTGAATAAGTTGCTCACTACAGACAGTCTCTGAACATTTAAATGATCAATAAGACCCCCTTATAAGCCTCAGATATTGAAATATGACCAATAACTATACATATGGTTTGGATGTAGCTGTAAGTAACACACACACCTACTGCACAATACAGTCAATAACTGGCACACTTTTCCCACCCCAATCCATTTCCATTCTTCCTCCAGATAATGATGTCCATCCAGGACCGTCGGCTGACTGTGTGGATGAACCTGAGCTGGCTAACTGTCAGCTGATTGTCAGTGCCCGTCTGTGTGGCCACCGCTACTTTTCCAGCTTCTGCTGTGCCAGCTGTTACAACTATGCCATGGCCAAGAGCAGGCAAAGTCGAAACGGGTAGGGGAGACTGGACAGATCCACCAGCCTCGCCAGCTCATAGAGACTCTGATCCCTTATTCTGCAGACACAGCGATGCCACCTCAGTCCCGCTTTGCCCCGTCTGACCCCAGATTTTCTCTGGCTAGTCATTTTTTATGACAATAAAATGAAAAATACAAAAATCTTACCTCACATCAGCAGTTAAGGGAAGAGTAAGTTTTTTTTGTACAGAAGTTAAGATTTTATGTACTTTAAATGCAACTCAGTAAGTTTTTAGTTCTGTTATATTTTCCAGCAACTGCCTTGTTTATTTATAACAATGTATATTGTCTTTATATGTTTTGTACTGTATATACTTTATTTTTTTTATTAGAAATCTGTATGTACCATAATATTAATAATGAAACACTCTACAATGAGCAATTAAAAAACTTAACACAAGTCTGGTGTATTTTTTATTGCTGTCACGGATCCTCCCAGGCTTTTGTTTTTGGCGGCCACCCGATGTCACCATTGATGAGTTTGCTCTGTTTTATCTCTTGTCTGTTAATCATTTTGTTGTTCCAGCTCCTCTCTGTTCCCCATTGGTTAGATAGCCCTCATTATTTGTGTCAGCTGTTTTGGTTATGTTCTGACTTGCTTATTGGTTCACTGTTTTTTCAGTGTATCCAGAGAGTGTTTAGTTCTCCTGATTGGTTTGTTCCATTTGATTAGCCCTACTACTTAGTACTTTTTTCTGTATCAGGTTAGGTTTCTCCCTTTGTTTCTTGTCAATCCACCATCATACAAACTGTAGTATAGTGTGTCCTGTCTTTGTATTTTGAGGAGCTCTGTGCCTTCTTCTGTTTTGCAGTAAATATGGTAGTCAAGGTCTGCACTTGTGCCATTGTTTCTTGCACCAGTAACAGTAACCTTGCTAGATGGTGTGACATTTGCTCTAAAGAATTCCAAGAGTCTGATGGAGCACCTTCATTAGTCAGTCTGTGGGCCTTTGTTCCAGTTGATAACATGTTACAACAAAATTAACAGGGGCTCAATAACATCTGTATAGACAGTAAACTGCATATTACAAATAATTAAGTTTCTGATCTTGATTATTGATTATCTGGAGAAATTTTGTCCAATCTGTGTTTAAAGTCTTCAGAATAGTCTTTGGCACTTTTGTATAATAGCATTGGTATGTGATGAGTTATTTTAATTAAAGTGATGACTTTAGTTTAACAATGTAAATGTTTAGTGGGGTTGTGTTGAACCAGTTGTAGGATACTTGCCTATGGATCTAGAGGTCATACCCTTAGCAAAAAGTAGTATATTTGTTCATTTTATTAAGTATGCTTGAGTATAAGTATAGCAAGTATACTACGGACCATGTATCTTTTAGTGTACTAGAGAGTATACTAATTTTAACACTTCTTCGGACTAAATTGGAACATTTTTAAGTTTATAAAAGTTACTTTAAGTATACTTTATAAGGTCATTTTAAGATTACAAAAGTATACTTTTAGACTTTAGCAGACTTTTCTTTATACTCATCAGTATAAGTCAAGTATACTTCACTATACTATTCTTAAGCATGTCAAATATGGTATATAAAAAGTAAACTTCCAGTATACTGCCTCAGTTTTAGTATATAATAAGTATACTCATAGTACACTTGAAGAAACTACTTTTTGCTAAGGGTATGTTACAAATTCGGGGCAGTTGGTAGTGTAACGCTTAGGGAGTTGGCGCTGTGATTTCTCACCAGTAAAGGATTGCTCACTGGGCGCTGCCAAAAGCTGCCCACTGATTCTTCACTGATGGGTCAAATCCAAAGGTCACATTTCATTGTGGTGCACCAAATGCTGCGCTGTGCTGTTTTCACAATGACAATCACTCACTCACTCCTGCACTATTCTTAAATAAATGTAATTCTTTTACATTTCCACTTTTATGCCTATTGTATCACATTTCTAACATTAAATGCATAAAATATATAATTTGTAAAATACATGTTCACATATTTATATTTTATGGTTAATTTCACCCATAGTATATGTTAGTATTTATAAATAATATGTTTAATTTTTTCCTTTTTAAGTATATATTTTAAGACGTTTCCATAGGTGTATCAGGCTTGATGGTGCAAATGAATTTGAAGATATTAAACATTAAATGTGACCCCACGTAGGTGTGACACTAAAAACTCTTCTTCTGCCACCACTGGGTGGCTCTGTTTACAACGGAAATGTTTCAGTTTGAAGAAGGACATTGTGAACAATTTGAAGGGGTGGGTGTTGTGTAAAGTCTTACGGGCATCATTTAAGCAACTTCAGATGAACGGACACAAGTGACATGTTTAGTGTGGTGCAGTATTTGCAGTCCTGAATGGGATGATGTTATGTTCCACTTCCTTAGGCTTATTAGCTTTCGCATTATTCTCAGCCAGAGGTGTCACTAAACAAAATGTCTCTGTATTTCTTTCTCTGCATTTTGACTCTACAATGGCCTGCAACTTTGTGTAAGTTTATTTCATGTTGTGAGTGTATAAATATAAGCTGTGAACATTTTTAATTGCACTATTGAAAATATTTTCTATTTTAGGTCAGCAGCTCATCCAGGTCACGCAGGATCCAGAGGTTCTGGTTCTTTCCACCGCTTCACACCTGAAAATCTCCTGTTCAGTAACTGGTACTACTAGCCCATACCTGTACTGGTACCGCTGGACTCAAGCATCAGGGTTCACACTGGTCTTCACCTCAGCGGGTGCGAGTTCGATGAGCCCTGCCAGTGATGGGCAATATACATCCACAAGACCCACAGACCTTCAGATGATATTACAGTCTAATGGAGTGACTGAGAGCAGCTCTGTTGTGTGGTACTGTGCTGCCAGTCCTCACAGTGTCCCAGAGCAGCCACAGAGCTGTACAAAAACCACACCAAGTCACACTTAAGGCCTCATATCAAATCAACACTCCTGAATGCTATTGCGGAAGAACATGACACTGACTCAGAAACACATTTTGGCACCGAACTGGATTGACATTGAAAATGACTGGAGTACTTACTCAAATCAACATATAAATAGAATTTTTCAGTTTGAACACAAAAATTGGATTTCATATATCTTAATACAGATCCATGCGCTTTTATTGTTCCAAGGAATCTTTCTATGTTTATCAAATAAACAGTACTCATAAAATCTCACTGACACACACCTTGGCATAATGTATTTTTTAATCTAATTATGTCTTGGTCATGTAAACAAAGACAAATGAATAAACTAGACATTTGTTTTGTTGTTAGAAGACTTCCTCAGACAGAATATTTGTGGTGCAATTTGAAATCATTAATGCAGTCTTTAAAAGGATTCTGAACCGCAAGACTTAGTTTACTTAAGTTACTTTGCATGAAACTTTAACTCTGCAACTTAAATTACTAGATTCAAAAGATTCAAGATTCTTTATCACATGCCTAATTATACAAGTACAATATGCACTGAAATACATCCTGAACCACTCGCTCTTTGACTGTGCAACCATAGAAAATGTTTTAAAAAGTAAAACAAGAATACAAGTTAAAAAGATAAAATATGAAAAAATATAAATAGTAAATTTTGAAGTAGAAGCTTTGAAGTCTAATATAGATATGAACAGATTTACAGATGAACAATTGCAGTTACATGTTGTAAGTTATAAGGATGAAGTTAAAGTGCATTATGCAATGTCAGCACAATGGTGTAAACAGCGTTGGACCCGTATAACAGTGTAGCAGTGTTGCAACCTGAACAGTACAAGTAATAAGTGATGAAGACAATATAAAATGTGACACACAATATGAAATATAACACAGAAACAATGGGTTGCTGTGCAGTACAGATCTAGAGGTTAATTATTTAAAATAGATGTACAAAAATAGCATCAAAACATGAGGCCTTTTGCATTCTGCCTTTCTGTTTGAATTCACATGGCTGAGAGAAACTGAAACGTGATCAGAAAAGTTGTTGCTTAAGGTAAGATATGCAACATGATGTCTGGTTACGTTATTCAACAGGAAGCAAGGAAACAGTCAAAACGAAAGTCTGGTTTGATTATCGGCTGATTTTCTCACAGTTTCCATTTGTTAGTTGTTTCCCTTAAGTCGGTCTGTGTTTCAACAACAGGTTTTCTTACGGTAACTTTTCAATCAAGATATCACTGAGATGATCAGGTCACAGTACTGGAGACCTCAAGCTGCATTATAATACATACTTTCTGATTCCATTCTATGAGTGGAACATTTTAAAAGCATTTATCCATGGTAAAGCACTATGCAGGCATTTTACCTTTGGAATATATTACATCACTTTGTACTTGTTTTTTTCTTTATATACTGCACAAATATTATAATATATTAATAAATGTTACGACTCAGTTTTGGACTTTTGTTGTAATTTATTTTAGATTACTCTTACTCAGAACCACATTTACACTCCAGTAACTTGACCACTGGGTGGGGCTCTGTTTACAATACATGTGATGCTTTATTGGTTCTCTATAGTTCCAACATCTTATCTCATCCAACGTCTTATTTTGACATATTTTGACTTTTAGAAAATCATAGACTTGCAGTTTTGAAAATGCATTAATTTGGTCAAATTTCAAAAGTGATACAAACTATATTTGGAGTCATGAGATAAATACCTTTCTATAGCAATGTTATGATTATATGACCTTACTTAAAACTAGATTTTATTTTTTTAAAAACCTATGAGTGCTCAGGGTATAGTCAGTGTTATAGATTACATTTGTATAGAACATTTATAATCAGACAAAAGACAACTGTACCCTAAAGCCACTCCCCAAAATGTGGTACCTATTTATTCTCACTGCTACTGTGTGCTTTATTTTTAAAATGCATCTCTTTGTGTTTCTCTGCATTTTGTTTCTGAAATGTGCTTCCAGTATGTTTAAGCCAATAATGTAATCATATACAATTATTCTAAGATGTTTCAATATCACTTTTTAACAAAATGCATGATGTTGCAGGTCAGGAGCTGATCCAGGTCCAACAGGATCGAGATGATCTGGTTGTTTCTTCTGGCTCATACCTGAAAGTTTTCTGCTCAGTTACTGGGACTAGCAACCCAGATCTGTACTGGTACCGTTGGACTCCAGCATCAGGGTTCACACTGATGTTCACCTCCCGGAGTGTACAGACAGTCAATCCAGCCAGCAATGGCCAGTTTAAAGCTCAAAGACCTGCAGACCTTCGGATGATTTTGGAGTCTGACGGAGTGACTGAAAGTGGCTCTGCTGTGTGGTACTGTGCTGCCAGTCCTCACAGTGTCCCAAAGCAGCCACAGAGCTGTACAAAAACACCAATTAGACATTGTTACTCATGTAAACAAACAATTTTTACAAGAATATGGCCTCAGTATGTTTTGGCTTTAATTTTGAGGTTTACTTTTGCTTTGTTGACTAAAACTCAGGCTGAGACAGCCAAAGGAAGTAAAAAAAATTCTCAGTTTCAAGACAGATGGTGTCTTTTTTGTGGCTTGATATTGTTCACCCAATAAACCCCCATCTCTCTTCCACACTCTTCGCCTTACAGCTCTTGTTTGTTTATTTTTGGATGTGAAATAAAGTTTTTTTCCCCTTTGCTCATATTTCTGAAATGCATTTTTTTTCTGATATCACTGCTCTATCATGTTTATGTTTTTTTTATTAGGAAAAAATATTAATTGTACTTTGGATACCTAAAAGAAAAAAAAAAGAAAAAACAATGTCCTGAATTGTCCCTTCCAGATCCCTGGTTCTGAATCCCTCTACCTCTTTCCCTAAATCTCCTGTGTCATTTCCCCAGTCACCATTACCTGAGTTCTAATCACCATATGATGTTATTTATAAAACTCTTTTTGTATTTGCCACCAGAATTGTTTTATGGACCTTAGACTTGTTACTTGGTTTAGTGTTTTGACTATTTGTTCTGCTCTTATATTCCATTGGCATGCATCTTTAAACTATCTAAAATTATTAGAATTTATTTCATTAATCATCATCATTATCATTACTGTATTTTAATCTCTAAAAAAATCTCAAGTTTATATTTGGTTGGTTAAAACTGAATATAACTCTTCAAATAATTGTATATGCCAGTTCAATATACAAATGTTTTAAATTAAGGTATGGTTTCTTTTATAAAATGCTCTCAGATTTACAGAGTATCAACATCCTCCATTAAAATAAAAGTCATTTTCTGAAAAATGTCTGTATAAAGGACAGTACAATTTCAGCTCAAACACAAGACTCTGCCCCAAACACTACACAATTTAAACTGTGACTCACTGTCACTGTTATTTGTTCTTTGTATTTTGACGCTGCAATGGCCTTCCATTCTCTGTAAGCCAATAAGGTTAGCGATATAATGTTATGTACTTGATGCTGCATTTTCAAACAATGCATTTTCATCACAGGTGCACAGGTCCAGCAGGATCCACGGAAGCTGGTTCTTTTCCCTGGTTCACCCCTAAAGATATCCTGCTTTGCGACTGGTTTTGATAATCCATACATGAACTAGTACTCATCAGTGGCTACTAAGTATATGACCCCAGCTCAGAATCCAGTCTGATACTGAGGGCAACTATACTGCGTGGTATTGTGCTGCCAGTGCTTATTGTCCCAAGGAAGCCACAGAGCTGTACAAAAACCACAACCCTGGGATATATAAAACATGTGTCAGAAGCATTTTTAGGATATCACCTTGAATGACCTAGCGCAGCCAGCAGAGACCTGTGACTTTAGAAGATCTGTTCATTTTTTTAGTAGCATTAACACTTACTATATGTCTCAAAGTGAAAAAATCAACCGCATTTGCCTCTTTAACCACTAAATTCTTAATTTAAGCATTTTTCCTTTCACTGACTTACCCAAAACAACAGCTCTGTAATAAGGGTGCAATCAATAAGTTTGACAGTTTATATTCTTTAAATGCTTTAGAATCAGTTATGGTAGCCCAAAAAAATCATTTCACACAGAATTTGCACAGAACTGTTTATCCCCTATGTGTCATAATTGGATAAATTCAAGTCCATGAAGTTTAAAGTTAAAGATAAATCTATATATGACAACGTCTTGATTAAATTACATTTTAAAAGGCTCAGCTGTTCTCTTGAACACATGGGAGTCTATGATGCCCCCCCAAAACATATGTATGATGAACCATTTGGAGAGTCAAAACAGTGCAAATGGTTGTGAAGCTGCAAACATATTTCACAAAAAGTGTGTTGCTCTGCACCGGTTTTCTTGTTGCACACATTTTCCGCTACACGTTTTTGGTGCAGCGTGAGCTTTGAAGCTCATTGCACTAGCAGGTGTGTGTGTACGAAGAAGATATGTGGTAAGAAAAAAGGAGGAGTAAAAGCTTCATTTCGAGAGTGCTATCACCACATCCTCTCCTCCCTCTGCCTCTACAACCCCCACACCTCTATCAGCGAGCAGCAACCACATCCTGCCTGCAATCCTCACCAACACGGTCTAACTCTGTTACAGGCCTTTCAATGTGCCTGATAATATTTACAATTATCAAATGTGTGATGACATAAGAGCAGTTTTAAATACACATTGTCACCCTTTTAAGAATCATTACTTACAGGGAGCTAAAATGTCACTTCCTTTAAATCATTTTCCAATATTTATAGATGTTTTGCCATAGTTGTTGTTTAAAGACCAGGTTTTTATATGAAATAGATTTCCATGAGTCATTTCATACTTATTGTGTTACTAGTCAAAAAATATTTTTCTTGTAGACAAACTGGGAAATGTAGATTGTAAAGGCACCCACATGGTTTCATGTCTGTAGATTTTCCACTGCTAAGTTTAACAAAAACATTTAATCGATCCAAACCGTTTATGAGCCAGGTTAATTTTTTATTGAAACACTCAGACATATTTTTAAAAATACAGTAATTCACTACAACAAATTGAACACTAAATAACAAAAAGTAAGAGTACAGCAAGCAAAGAAATATTCCAATGTATGAACAAAATTGCATAAAAGAACAATACATTAATTGTGAATTTTCTTTTTATTTTTTAATTCTTTTTTTGTTGCTGTTGCTGTTGGTGATGGATTATACTTCATGATGGATAGCACTACAAGCTCTGAACAATTACAAAGTAAATATAGACATGAACAACATTTAATTCACCATTTTGTAATATCAGTTACCAGTACGAAATATCAGTTAGCATGTGATTAAGATGATTCAAATGGCTTAGTCCTTGCTCATCTTCTCTTCAGTAAACTGTAGGGTGAAAATGAAATATATTTATTCAGCAACAGATCTTATTAGCTTATTATTAATGTTATTATTAAACTCATATTTTCCACAGGGTCGTTACAGCCCCATTCTTCGTTAACTGCATTTCTTTCTGCCTACAATAAATAATAAAAATGATAATTGATAAGACAGTGTACATTGTGTTTGTGCTTTTACATGATGTTTTTACCTTCCATTTCCACACCACAGCACAGATGAAGAAAGCGTACAGCAGACTTTTGCTGAGAACCAGGAGGTAGCCAAAGTGCGCTAGGTTCAGTGACCGCACTAAAATGTCAAAAAATTACAACATGAACTATATTTGTTAAAACATTATTATTAGCATTATAACATTGCACTGTTGTGTTATTTTAAACAGTCTTTCTTTAGATCAGCTTATTTGAAAACTGTGGCACATGGATACATTTCTGGAAAGGTTTTTACTTACGTGATATCACATGACCTTGGGGAAAAGAAAAAACAAATATACATTTTATAATAATCTGTGTAGAATTCAAGCACATGTTTTTAAAAATAGTAAGAGCCAAATAGATCATGAGCTTTAACTCAAGGCCCATTGAGACTTAAATATACAGATTTTCTTTCTAAAGCTTTACAAACTCATTTCATGGTTCAGGTCTATGAATAGGTCTGAGACTTTGGGCTGAGATCGACTCTGACCTAGATGCCACAGGATGGATTAGTAGAAAAATTACTTGTTATGTTATATTTTGTGGTTTTTGAAAAGTTCAGATGCGTTGCTCCATTATAAAAAAAGACATTGCAGGTGAATTTGTTTTTGATGTTGGTCCACTCAGTTCTGCTGACCCTCAGTCTGCTAGAAAAACTGTAAAACTTTGTTTTTCCATCTTGCAGGGCAGTTTCGTCCGTCCCAACTCCTACTGTTCTGCTGATTCCATTGACTTGCCAGGTGATGTTAATATGATCGGGATAGAAGCCTCTGGCCATACACACTATGACCACATACCACCCGCAGAGCTGTTTTGTGGAAGGATGCAGCAGTGTGATACTGGGGTTTGTAACCGTTTTATTGGGATCTTAAGAGAAATAAAAATAAAAGGAAAAAAGTGTGAACGATAAATGTGAACGATTTAACAAAAATGTTATTAATTTATATAATATGTAATTGGTTATTTTATGTTCATTGATAATTAGTACTATTGATAGTAGTATTATTTGATTAATATTGACCCAGTTAAACTACTGTGAAGTATCAGCATATTGTCTAAATAAAAAGAAACATCAAGAGGTTTTCATATTTGATTTGAAGCACTTCTCAACTTTTAAATATAACAATTACATGCCTGATTCTTTTTATGCTCAATTTAAGGAATTGAAACAGAATGACCTCAAAACTGTGTTAATAATGAATAACATAAGCCTCATGCGATCAAACTAATTATTTCTTCCAGCTACAGCTGAAACACATTATGCCTTCCCAGTAAAAGCACTTAAGGACTGATATTATGTTCTGGTACAATATGGTTTTTATTATCAGTAAAAAGAAATTAGAAAAAATTACATTAAAACCACTGTTTTAGATTTTAGTTAAACCATTTCATTCATATCAGCTTTGAATGTTGAGATTCAGAGTTATTAATAGAGACTGAAAAATATAAGAATCACAGCTTCTTTGATAGTAGATCAGACTCCACTAAAGTGCATAATGAAAATGTTAATTGAATTCATCACTTTTATCACTGACTTACCCAGAACTGTAAGTTTTGTGCCAGGTCCAAAATCCAGTTTTGAGTAGCTAGTACACAATGATTTAACTCTCAACAGAAACCAAATTCTCCCATTAACATTTATTGGAGTGCTTAATTTTATTTGGATTGTCCACAACTTGCACACGCGGGACCGTTCAATAATCACCTGAAGTTCTGATATACCTGATATTCCTGATGCATAAAATAATTACTTTTGCTGGTCACATATGTATGTTATGAATGTGTTCCCAATTTCAGATGAGGTGCGTTCGTATTACCAATGAGGTCTGGCATAATGTGTAACGATTCCAAATAAATAGCCGAATAATGTTATCAAAGGTCAAAGTAACAAAACATAATTTACGGTTTTAACTAAATTATATCCCACAAACACGCTTTTAACCAAATCAAACAATTTCCAAGATTTGGTAATCATTTGCATCACAACCTAATGAACTTCTGGTTTATGCACTATTATGATGGTGGAAGAAAAAAGTGATAATGAAGTACACAATCCTATGCTGTGAGATTTTAAACAACATACTCACCTAAAACTGTTAGCCTTGTTCCGGGGCCAAACTTCAATTCAGAGAAGCTGGCACACTGACATAAGGCCTGACATAAACTGAGAGAGCTAAAAGTCATTGATATCTATCAGCACCACAGCCTTTGGGGCCCACTGTGTATTTAAGATTAGGAACAACACTGTTTCCCCATTAACAGCTTCCGCACAGAGGGGCCTCTCAGGAGGCTTCACAACTCAAGACTTCGACCCTCAGCCTGCTCACACTAAAATTAGCTAAATAATAATTGTTAAAATGCCTTACACACATTGATAGTCAAGGTCTTGTAAGACTATAGTGTACTTCTGTGATTAAAATATGTAGAGTGGTGTCATGTCAGTGCTTTCCAGTGTAAAAAAAATCATACAACTTCATTATTTGCAATGGATCCATTAAAGTATATACATTTATTATGAAATGTTTTATGTCAATAAACATTTAATTGAGAAAGCAAGCAAACAAGTCTTGGCAATGTGTATATGTTTGATGTTATCCTGTAATCCTGCTGTCCATACATCATATAAAACTCAGGCACATGAAAGTACTATATAATAAGAAATGAATATATACTGTATATGTATAGACAAATAAGTAATTATGAAAGGAAACATGTTGACTATATATCATCAAGTAGAACAGAACTGCCAAGTGCACATATGATGGCAAAGCACAAAATAATAGTCACAAATTTTCTACACAAAACTAACAACATCAAAATATCTCCATGGCAACAGCGCATCATCTCCTGCTATGTCACAGACGCCAGATCTTACTCAGGATCAATGCAGTCTTATCTCCGTTATTTTGAAAGAAAACTCTGCAAAGGAAAAATGTATGTGTTATTATGTAAAAAGGAACAATGCATATAAAAGTTGGAATTACAGGAACAGTCCACCAAAAGAATGCTAACATAGCTAAAAATAACATTTATTAGGCACTGGCTGTATTTTCTAGCCACATTTATGTTTCAAGGTGGAGTGTTCCTTTAAGTCAAATAGGTGATTTACACAAGTTTTGCAAACAATAAATCTGTTTATATTTAGTATTTTATATTTACCCGTCTTCCTATGATCACCAGGATGAAAGCACCATAAACGACACTCTTGACGATGAAGATACCATATGCCAGCATTGTTGTTTTTGCTTTCAAAAGGAAATCGGCTAGAAAAGAAAGAATACCCAAATTTAAACATGCAAAACAAGACATATGCCTAAAAAAACTTAATAAACACTTGTTACACAGCACTGCTGGAACACAGGATTTAATGTTTTTAAATGACTCCTGGTCTCACCTCCACCTGAGAGAAAAGACAAGACTTTCTTTCAGTTGTACAATAATAATACTAATAATAATAATAACGATAATAACAATAATAATAATACATCTACTGTAACTCTGACTCTTACCGTGAGGTCCACTTATGGAAACTATTGTGGGTTTATAGTTTGTTCCATCATAAAATGTTACATTACAGCTGAACGTAAAGCCTTTTATCCACACTTTATATGGAATGGCCAGTCGGCTGGTGATGTGGTATGTATCTGTATCATTAGTGGCTTTATCGTCTGTTGCAATTCTTGTTTTAAGTTCATTTCCATCCTCATACCAATTCACCATCACATGGTCAGGGAAAAACTCTGTAGCCACACAGACCAGAGTGACGGTTTCCCTTTTGCACGCTTCTGATTCAGAAGGGGGTAGTATCTGTACTTTAGGATATTTTATTTTTTCTTCCCATCCTTTTTCTGAAAGAGCAAACAATGAAATATACAACTGTAGTTATTATTTTAACATGTGATTTTTAGTTTTAACATGTCTTTCCATTGCAGTACTCGCTGTTACTACACAAACACACACATAAGCATGCAATCTGGACTTTTGTGTTTTGTGTCTTGTAGATAACAAATACCAACCAGTATTTTGTATATATCTCACACACACACGCACACACACACACACACACACACACAGTCTTTGTATTACTATCTTTATGAAGTCCTTCCATAGACTCCCATAATGACTAGATGTATATCATTTTACACCTACACCTAATCCTAATCCTAATCTTAACCTCAGTAACCAAATGCACATCTTTTACCTCTTTTAGTTTCTCAAATAAAACAAGCACATTTTCTATAAAGTCATTTTTCCGCATGGGGACCTCTCAAATGTCCCCACAAAGCCCAAAAAAACTGATAAAAGTGATTTTAGGGGACAAAAAGGTCCCCACAATGCGATAAATACATAAACACACACACAGTCTTACACAACTATCTTTGTGTGGACTTAATAGTGACTAATTAATGAATAATTATATAATGACCAAATGTATATAATTCTACAGCTAATCTTAACCCTAACCTTAACCTCAGTAACCAGAAGCACATTGTTAACCTCTTTTAGTTTCTTAAATAAAACATGCACATTTTCTATAAAGTCAAATTTTCTTCATGGGGACCGCTTCAATGTCCGCACAAAACCATAAAAAATATAAAAGTGATTTTAGGGGACAAAAGGGACCCCACAAAGCATGAATACACGCAAACACACATACACACACAACACACACACAGATACACTTTATCGGTAACAAAGTAATTTACAACACATTCTACTAAGTATATTTATATACGACAAATTGAAAAGATTTTTTATCATTGTGAGGCATTCATTGTGTTAATTGTGCTATTAGAACTCTACTAAAGCAAACTCTTATTGTTTGGATTTATAGTCAGTACCTATAAGTCACCTCTGCTCCAAAATTATATCCAAATATATATATAATTCATTTGGGTTCATTTCTTCAATATTTAGCTGGTAATTGTTGATCATAGTTTCATGTTTTTGGATACTTTTTTGAATCATTAATCTTATATTTCCCTTCAGTTTAACTAACAGGAAAACCACAAATTGTTATCTTACAAATCCCTTTTCGGCACATACATATGCATCTGAACCCACTAAATATAAGAAAACCAGTTCCTTTATACATAGCGATACTTGAATTCTCACTTATACAAGTAAAAACTGCCAGTCATTTCAGTTTTACCATATTGCAAGAAATGCACAGAATTAAGTTTTCAGTGCAATTCCTAAAAATAATAGCAATCTTATTATATATAATACATTATGCCATGACAATGCTACTTTTCCCTTTTTCTTAGTGTACTTGAAAGTATACTAATCCATTAATTGATGAATCATAGTCACTTTGAATAAAACAATAAACTTAGTCTTACCAAGAACAGTGAGTTTGGTCCCTGGGCCAAAGTGTGCTGGCTGAGTATTCACACAGTAAAGCAGTAACATGAAAACTCACGGCACCATTTAGGCTTGAGGTGTTTCTACTGCATTAACTATTTAACTCTATTGCGTCTATTGATCTAAATGATCACCGGTACCTAATTTGAGAACACCACTGTTTTAGTTTTTAGAAACACAAAGCATGTGATTAGAGATGCAGCATGTATTTTGTATGTAAGATGCAAGTTCATTTGCAAACTAAATCTGATGCCTCTTGCCTTTAACACCTTGTAAATAATACAATAACAGCAATGTAAACTAAATTTAGATCTAAACACATCACAGATTTCAGAAATATGATTAATTTATCTGCAAAACACTAAAAATTCTTACCTAAAACTGTGAGTCGAGTACCAGCACCAAAGAAAGCTTCACGATTATAGCACAGAGTGCAGACACCCCACAAATATCAAAGATATCGCAACACAACACATTTGTCTATATATTAGATGCAGTAATTCCTCCAATACCTCTAGACACAGTGTCTTTACTATAATTTTAGCAGGAATTAATGAATAGGAGATTGGTATAGTTCACCCCTTTCACTTAATGAAGTGAACCAAGTCTTTATAATATTATCAATATCAATCAACTTAATATCCTCCCAGAATGTTATTTCTACAATTTAACATTACAATGATTTTTTGAAGAATAATGTATTTCTTACCCATCACTGTGAGTTTGGTACCACTGCCAAAGTATGCAGGGTTGTAGTTATTCACATTGTTAAGAGACTAGAGAGAAAACCCTTATGATCTGTTAGACAACTCTAGTTTAATAAATCTCATTTTGTTCAAATTGGTTTGGCCAAACAGTTTGATTTGTAATTATACAACAGATTTTTAACTATACATTATGCTTCATTAAGCAACAGTCCATTTTCTTAAACTAAAATGTCACCAAACACTAAAACCAGATATCTTTGTTCAATTAACAAGCTATATCTCGTCACTCAGTGAATGACTAATTATCCACACAGAGAATTTATGACTTTCAACAATGCACTTGCAATCTGTCAACAAACAAAATGACATTTCTTACCAAGAACGGTTAACTTTGTTCCAACGCCAAAGTAAGCTTGGCCATAACCAGAGGCACAGCAGTCAAGTTCACTAATCAAATGATCTATTCATTAACTGTTATAGACCCAACGACACTCACTTTTGCTTCTTTGTCTATCAAAATTGTGTAGAGTCTTTGATATGTCTTATTTATAACTTCTTTTTATATCATGCACAAATATCTGAAACATTTTCTTACCTAGTACCGTGAGTTTAGTTCCACTACCAAAGATTGCTGGATCATAGTTATCACACTGATATTAAGGTACTGAAAAAACCTCCACTCATATCTACTGTATAACAAATGCTCCAAAGCAAACATGATGCTACTTCAGTATATTTTAACATATGAACTGAAGGAGAACAGATGCACCTCTTGCAATGCATTATATAGTATAATAACACTGAAACAGATTAACAATATGCTTCCCAAAAAGTACCAATATCTACTTTTTATATTTTAGACTACTTAGGACAATACAGATAATTTTTCTTACCTAAAACAGTGAGTTTGGTACCTGATCCAAAGAAAGCTTGCGTATTTGAACACAGAGTTTCATGCCTGTGCCTTAAACTTCCTTTCAGAATAACCACTAAATTGGTTTATCAGTTCTGTCAGTTTTCATCACTTTAGTTTACAGCATTGCTTGCAGTCACATGTTAACATTAAAATTGGTTGTAACACTCAATGGAAAGCATATTTAGATTTCATGTTTCTTACCAAGAACTGTAAGTCTTGTCCCTCCACCAAATACAGCTGATTCCAGCATCACATCATACAAACACTTTAAGATAACTACCTGAATCTAAAGGCTCTTACTTGCGTGCCAGACCCTCATCTAGAAATATTCATATTTTTAACTCTTTTACGTGCTCTCACTAATAACGCTGGGATTTTATTCTATCCTCAGTCAGAAATGAAAGCGACATTTATAAAATTGCCTTGTACTTACCAAGAACGGTCAATTTTGTGCCGCCACCAAAATAGGCTTCATAATTGGCACAGCATTTGATTGTCATGGCAAAAAGTGTGACTCTTATAAAATTCTAAGCAAAACAAACCTTTTTCATTTTAAAGACATACAAATATGCTTACCTAACACTGTCAATTTTGTTCCATCTCCAAAGTATGCTTGATATCCAGAGTCACAGTATAACCGAGTGAACAAATTTCTCTCTTATGATACCTATATCAACCTACCGTGATTTCTTAGAGGATCTGTGTTCCTCATTAACTTACAAATAGAACTGTGCTTTCACACAAAATCACTTTCTACACTCCGTAAATCCATTATGTATATCCCTGATCAGTAGCATTATTTTAAACATAAAAGCAACAGCAAAACTTATCTTACCCAAAACCGTCAGTTTAGTTCCAGCTCCAAAGTAAGCTTGAGAAGCACCAGAGTCACAGTATGACCTTGTGCACAAATTTCCCATATTTCTGTAGTGCTAGGCCCTGACGTAATTTTTTACAAATCTGATCTTTGATCATATTTTAAGTGCAGCTATAGCTACATAAATGCACTTAGACATTGATGTAACTGGATCTTATAGAAAGATTTTAAAATCATAAACTCATGGCACTGTAACTTTCTATTCATTTTTATACAGTTGTTTAAGCATTACATCCTCAATAAATTACAGTAGTGGTAACACAATTTTAAGACAAATAACTTACTTACCCAAAACTGTCAATTTAGTTCCAGCTCCAAAGTAAGCTGGATAAGCACCACCAGAGTCACAGTATGACCTTGTGCACAAATTTCCCATATTTTTGTAGTGCTAGTTCCTGGCATAATTTTTCACAAATCCGACTTTATTTTTGATAAGCTTTACAGTCTGTCTATAGCTACGTAAAAATGCACTTTAGCAATCCATAGACATTGATGTCACTGGCTCTTATAGAAATATTTAGTATCATAAACTCATGGCACTGTAACGTCTTCATTTATTTACATGTTTATTTGAGCATTACATCCTCAGTTAATTATTGCGGTAACAGTTTTAAGACGAATAAGTTACTTACCCAAAACTGTCAGTTTTGTTCCAGCTCCAAAGTGTGCTGGATTAACAGAGTCACAGTATGACTCCATAAACAAATTTCCTATATCTCTCTAATGCTATATGTCAATTTCAAACAAGTTTACCTTGACTTGCAGCATTTTCTACTTATATACAGGAATCCTGCTTAGTTCTGTTTGGGCTCACTCAAAATACACTTCAGATTCTGAAATCCATAAATCTGGACACTGGAACAGTCATGAATTACAAGTTAATATTTGGAACTGGTGCACTTACCCAAAACGGTCAGTTTGGTTCCACTTCCAAAGAATGCTTCACTTCCAGTGTCACATTGTTAGTCAGTCCTTCAAAATTGGCATCCCAGCTTTTTTGATTCTTGGCAAAACAAACAATTATGCAGTACTTTTCTTATGATGTTCAGTTTTAAAGCTTGAGGATATGAAACTTGAATCTGATGTATCATTATGAAAATTATGAAGCTGATGGTTGTATCCATAGTTAAGATGCAGTGAACATATGTAAATGCATGTGCATGCTGGAAAAATGATTTATTTCAAAGATTAGATTTAAAGAAAAAGAAAATAATATACTGAATAATTCTGTCAAGTGTCAAAATTAATAGCATGTGAAATAAATAGCAGCAACTCTTTCTCTGCTGTAGTGTCAGTGAGAGAAAAACATCAGGAGGTTTTTGTACAGCGAGTCTATGGAGATGTATCATCGTGCCCCCCCTGTCCCCACGGTGTTAAAGCATTAAACAAAAACAAAAACTCCTTTCTGTCTTTTATCAGTCCTCCCCCACCTCACTTTATCTGTATTTCTCATCATACACTTTGCACATGTTTGTATAATTTTGTCAGGTGCTTCACAAGGCAACATAAGCTAAACTGAATGTTGCTATTTCTGTGTATACTAAGAAATTGAGCAGGTGCCTGTTTGACTTACCACCCTAAAAAAGCCTCTTTGACATGACAACTCCACCCATATCATCATTACGGAAATGTGTGGTTACAGTATCATCAGCAGAGACTACACCTATACAGAATCCCAGGAGACTCACCATAACATATTTCTTTACTTGTTAATTCTACGTCTGATATACAGTATATAGCATATAGTAACAGAGGCATAGTGATTGTTTATTTGTGGGCAAGTTAAAAAGTATTGTATACACAGTTAAGTATTAATAAAAAATAATAAAGAAAATAAAAGAACAATAATATAATTCATGTAGCTAGGTCCAGACATGGAAACCATAAAGTCAATGAATCAGGCAGCTGAGTGAAAAAGACAGTTATGAATCTATAAAAAGTCACACACTTAATTTAAAAAACATTTACGGAATCCTAAAAATAAATGCAGCTCAATATGAATATCTGGAATTTTGTCTATATAAAAATGTATGGATATTTTAGGATAAATCTTTATGATACAGTTTAAACACATTAAAAAAATACACAAAATGTCATTTTTTAAAATTTTGTCAATTGTGCTGCTGTGATTTCTCAAAAGTGTAATCCTTTATGCATATGAATACATGTTTCATCCCTGTAGTTTATGCAGTACAGTTTAGTTCCTCTTTTCATCCTGCAGAGGTCAGCATATGATCTTTAATCCACTGTACGGAGACAAAAAATTACATCACATCAAACCTGCTTAGTTATTATGATTTAACAGCATGCATCTCAGGTTGTTGAGCTGATTCATTACGTGGTGGTCTATATTGTGGAAAGCTATTTTTAAAAATATTAGAAATATTAAATGCTTCTGTCGTAAGCTTGTCACATGAACTCACAGTGGCACAAGTGTTTAGGTTGTTGTTCAGCTGTATTGAGCACCTAAGACACTGTGCACTACTAGAAGCACAGAAGTATGTGCCTGAGTCTTCAGAGTCCAATCTCTTTATCTGTAGAGTTGAGCTTTTCAACTCTGAGCGGTTCATGGAGTATTTACTCTCATCGAACGGTGCAAATATCTGATGATTGTCTTTACCAATAGACAGAGCAATGATGTCCATTTCCCCTAACCTCCTCTGCCAGTACCAGTACATGTAATAGTAGGTGCTGTCATTATGCTGACATCCTAGTTTTGCTGATCCTCCATGTTCCTTGATGAGTGATGCTGGAGTGTTTGTGATCACTACTCCGTTAGAAGATTCTGTAAAGGAAAAGCATGAATTGCTCTTCATGAAGTTTTACATCTTTAGGTGTAACATGAATACGATGTACTGGATTTAAAGTGTTCAATTAATAAATATCTTACTTATAATGACAATTAAGGAAAACCACACTGTCAACGGACCCATGATGATGTCTTTGTGGTGCCTGAATGATTATGGCGCATCCTACCAATTATATCATTGCACATCAACAAGAGGAAATGACATCACCGAACTTGTATATCAGCACAAGCTTGCTTGGGTTTCCATTCATAATCCCCGCTGACAGCTTTTCGTGTGTTAACAACTGTATGAGAGGAAACATCTATAGTATGGTAAATAGACACATGTAAGCATTCCCATGACATTTAACATTTCAATACATTATCCGACAGAAATAACACTGAGCTGAAAGGGAATGTCCGTTCCTTCACATCTGTATAAATAAATAAGGTTCAAGGCTCACTTGTTGTGATATCAATGACCAATTCTGTTTCTGCATGTTATTCTATGTGCCTGTGTTTATAATCACTCACTAAATGTTTTGGTGTGATATAGTTTTATTTATCTCAGATTTTATCTCTACAATATAGATAATTATAGGCAAGCTGTGTTAAGCTTTAAAGAGCATGAGCATAGATTGGGACAAAAATGTGGCTTGTTGGTATTTTTCTAGAGTGGCATCTACAATAAAAAGACACAAGTCCAGGTGTGCTGTTCCACACTACAGTCAGTGATCATGTGGTTCTTGATTAGCCTTTATGCCACTCTAAACTACTGTGCTATACTGGTAGCACAGAAATACAGAGCTGAATCTGTAACCTCCACTGAATCAATCCGCAGTGTGGCATTCGTCACCGCTGGCCGAGTCATTGTGTATTTTGGAACTTTGTCGAATGGTGGCTCAATATTTGCATTGTTTTTAGCAGTAGAATATGCTAGCAGTTCTAAATCCATGCTGTGTGCTTTTTGTCTGTACCAAAACATTCTGTAGTGATTAGTGTCATCGTGTTCACAGTGCAAAATCACAGAAGAGCTCTGGTTAGCAAATACAGGTTTAGGTGTCTGGACAATGTCGACTCCATGGGAATAGTCTGTAATGAAAAGAGGAAAATTATAATTACTGTAATGTCTTACAGTAAATATTAGCAGTAATTTGACTTTTACTTGTTGAAGTCTATTGCTATCATTAAAAAAATCCAGAAAGCATCAAAAAAAACATAATCTTACATATTTCAAGAAGTAAGGTCAAAGTGACAACGAGGGCTTCCATCCTGCCTGTACAACACTTTACACTTTGCAAAACAAGATTTTTTTGTGGCTTTAGAGGTACTGTGCATGTTATTTGTTCTTCCTGGTTGATTGCAACCCTCCCACAGTTCACTCAGCATTCAAATCTAACAGGTCATGAACTCACATCTCATTTATACCACACACACACAGATCCCTAAATTATATATTGATTTAAAAAATAAAAACATCATATTTAATGTCATATGCAAAAAGGAAAATGATCAAATGAATTGGTCCTGTCATTTTCTTTTCACCTGAACAAAAAAAAGAAGAAAAGAAAGAAAGCAAAAAAGAAAGAAGCGTAGTCAGGTTTTGCATTATTTACTGTATAAAAACAAAATAAATTCTGTTTAAGAGAAAATAATGTTTTAATCTGTGATTGATTGTATTTTGTTAAATTACTAAAACAAAATGATCATAGAAGCTCATTGGCCACAGTGTGACTTGTATTCTGCCATTCCCAGACACCAGGTGTCTCTTGAGGCTTATTGTTAGACTGAACCTAAACATTGCTTCACCGTGGCTTGCTGTACAATAATAGGTGGCGCTGTCCTCCACTGTCAATTCTGTGATGTGTAAACTGAACTCGTTCTCGCCAGCGTCTAGAACAGCACTCATTCTTCCCTTGGGCTTTTCATACTCCTTAATAATGAACTGAATGTCTGCCCCATAATGGCTTTGCTTGTACCACTGCATAGTGTAGCTGCCCATACTAAACCCCACCGCAATGCTGCAGTGAAAGGTAGCGTTATCCTCTGGATTAGCTATTATATGGGATGTTGGCTGAAGCACTTGCTGAGCAGAAGACTCACCTATAAGATAAAATGGCAAAAAAGTGTGAATGTGAATTTCTATCCCTTCTTTATGCTTCAGCAGAACACTATGACAGTTGTGAAATACTCACATATTCCCCAAAGCAGCCATATCAGGACACATAATCTCTGCATATCTTCTAGGTCTATATCTCAAGCAAGCTCTTCTTAGCACAGAGATAAGCCTCAATTAAAAACACTTGCAGAATGGGAAGGCGTTGACTCACAGGCTGACAGAGAGGGGGCTGGTCTATATATGTAAACCAAAAATCAACAGATATGCACCATTCTGTCACATGACTAAGTGTCTTATGTGTCACTGTTTTTCATACTGTTTTATGTTATCTTATTTCTGAAATCCTTTATAAGGATCAGTTTGTCATAATTCATGAATAATTAAAATTCTAAATGAAGTTCTATGAGATTCAAAAGTATAAATTTGCCACATACACAGTTATACAAGTACACCGTGCATTAAAATATGTCCTGTTTTGCATTGAAGTTTTAGAAAAATTATTTAAGAGAAACATGAAAAGACCAAAACTAAATAGAAACATATGGTATAATAATCTCAAATAGGCATTAAATTTTTAAATAGTATCTGAAAAGCATAATAAACATGACATGAATAGGTGGTGGTGCAGTGGTGCAGTGGTTAGCGCTTCCTCCTCACAGCGAGTCCTCACATCCTGGGTTTGGTGCTGTGGTGAGCCGTAGGGCCTTTCTGTGTGGAGTTTGCAATATAGGTTGATTGGTGACTCTAAATTATGAATTTGAGTCTGATTGTGTAAGTGTGTGTGTGCCCTGCGGTGTGTTGGTGCGTGCCGAGGGTTGGTCCCCCGATAGGTTTCAGTCCCCGCGACCCCGATAGGGATTCAGC